>JAJMBP010000028.1:0-187890 GCA_030565345.1 Suhomyces coccinellae | reverse complement strand
AACAACAACAACAACAACAACAACAACAACAACAACAACAACAACAACAACAACAGCAGCAGCAGCGTCAACAGCAGCTTCAGCAGCAGCAGCAACAACAACAACAGCAGCCCCAGGTTCAACCACAACATCAACAGGTGGCTCAACAGCAACATCAACATCAACAACAACAGCAGCTCCAATCGTTCAGCAATAATACTCCCTACAATGACTCCATTAACATGAATTCGGGCTTCATGAATGCGAATTCACAAAACCTCGTTGGTGACCCCATGGTGGACGACATGGGCATAAACGACCCGATCAACTCAATGGGGCCCCTTATGGGCGACTGGTTAAGCCTGATGGGCTCAGGTCCCATTTGAAATCAGAAGCTCTCGTTAGGGCCAAGCAGGTCATTGACCAGATTCACCTCCGATTTCAAACTCCACTACTGCCTTTCTGGGCATATTGGCATCTTGTCGACATGTCGCCACGGACTTGTTGGGACTTGATGGGGCCTGGCTTAAGCCACGTAATTTCTGGACCAAGGCTTCTGGCGAGGCATGTTGGCTTAGATCTTCCCAATTCATTTCAGCGCAAGAGGTGCAGGCTAATTTTCCACCCACAATGCCACATCCAGGTACGGGACGCTTTTCACCCCAGAGATAAATATTCCATAGAGTACAAGTGCAGGCGAGACCCTTTCCTGCTCCTCCTCCTTCTCCTGAACGATGTGAAAATATATAGAACAATGTGTCTGTTCGGAAAGACTACGCGAACGTGGAATCGTTGACACGACAGTTGACGGGAGTCTCAATACAGAAGATTCCATCCATAGTCATATAAACGAGTATTGTGAACAGAACAAGAATTTCCGCGGAAGCAAGTATGACAGTAATTGCCCTTCTGAGCAAACAACCATTGCCGGCCCCCATGAAGGTACATAATGTCAGGTGATGTTGGCTCCTGCACCAAGACTATCTTCGGGCCTGATAGAGGACCTCGGCCTCCTCCAGTAGTACCTCCTCCAGTAGTGCCTCATCCAATGGCATGTCTCGTATCTCTTCTGCAATCAGCGTCTCTCTTCTGCAATCAGCCCGAGCTCTTCAGCTATCTGCTGTCCTTCACATAGCAATTGGCCTGTGATTCCCGCGCTACATGCACACTCTATTATCTTCCTCATCTACCCTTTCTCATCGTATCAAGACTCGATATTCTTCGCTTTTTGCAAATTCCAAACTCCACTCTCCTCTCTCTTTTTCTTTCTGTTCCTGCCCCCACACCCGCCCCTTCGTTCTCGTCTATTCGGTGGCGCCGTCTTCCTTCTCCAGCCTTATCGTCTTGTCCCATCGGTAGCCCCATTTCCCCTTTGGTCCATTTCCCCAGGCCAATATTTCCGCCTGCATATACTTCCTAAAGTAGAAGGTGCCCACCAAAACAAAGACAAAGACTGTGATCCAGTTCCTCTTGCTATATCCAGGTCCCCGGTCCCGTTGTCAATGGTCTGAGAAGCTCCGCCCGTCACTGCAGTCTAGCCTACCTCCTCAGGGTTCCTTTTCTCTGGGTTCCGCCGCTCTAAGCTTTCCCTCTGCCGGGAAGTCCCTCCACACTCTCTTCACACCATGAACTTCGACCGCTTGAACCCGTTGTCCAACTACCTCTCCAAAAACGGCGTCGTCGAGATGAGCGACTGGGGCATCGAAGACACCTCGTCCCGTGCTACGTCCCATTTCCTGACCTACGACCACTTCCGCCGGCCCAGTAACGTCTTCTACGAAGACGACCAGTCCCAGCACTCCAGCCACAACAACTTCCACTACCACTACGAAAAGCCGGCCTCGGTGTCGGTCCCGGTCCCGGTCCCGGCCCTCTTGCCCAACACCGAGAACTTCTCCAAGTTCATCCAAAAGTACCTCTCCATGGGCCAGACTGCGCCCCAATTCTGGGAACGCTTCAAGTACTCCTTGGTGGTGTCCAGTCTCTTGGAAGACTCCATGATCTTGTCGAAAAACGACCAATCGCTTAGTGAACTTGCCCGCGGCGGTGACAATAGGCACCTGGAGGACCAGTATCTCCGGACGTTTGTCAAGCACGATACCGTGGTTCCCGGCATCAACGACAATGCCTCCTTGACCATCTCCGAATTGAAGTATTCCTTGAAGTACGCATCCAAATACAATAACTTCAACTACATCCTCAACGTGATCAACTTGATCATCTTCCTCTTGAAGAAACGGCACCAGGGCTTCCTCAGAAAGCGGCCTTTGTCGGCTTCCAGCCAGCAGGAGCTCTTCACCATATTGTTGATTGTCTCCTCCAAGCTCATCAAATACAAGAAGTTCAGCCTCATGGTTAGAACGACCCAGAACCTCGCATACCTCAACCAGTTCTTGATGCTCAACTACAAGCTCAATAAGAAAATCATTACAAACCTTATCTCCTATAAAGAAATGGCCATGTTCAACTTCATCAAGAAGGAATCTTCGCCCGGAAATGACTTGCTGTCATACAAGAACGAACTTAAGACTCTACTTCTTCACACTTTGGAGTTCTTGAATTTCAATTTGAAAACATCCATCACTCAATTATTGCCTTACATGAATGGAAACTTGCTTGAGCAATATTGCATGCTTAATAATATCAATTTGGAAGTCTTGACCTTGGATTTTGAAAACAGCCATTCTGACGACGAAGAAGATGCGCTGAACTCAGATAACTCATTGGAAAAGATCGTGTTCAACATCAAGAAATTTAACCATTTGCGTAAAGTCATGGTCTGCCAGTTGCTTACATTCAACGAATCTCCCATAAAGCATAATTTCTTCACATACAAGCTAATGGACCTGTTTAATATTGACTCGTCCAATGCATCCTTGAGTGAAACTTGGAATATATCAAGCTTAGAAAAGCTAAGTATTTTGGAAAAGATATTCAAGGAACATAATAAGGTTTTGGATAATTTTTATTGCACCTTTGAAAGATTTGACCAAGTATATGCCAATCCCATAGAAAAGCAGAAATCTGCTGTCCCGATTGAAAATCAAGATATTTTGGCATTCAAAGAAACAAAACCCACATCTGGAGTCGATTCCACTACTCCTAACAACATCCTTGTAATGATCAACAAGCTTTCAAACCTCACTACTAATCTCAAATTCTTCGACAAATACAACCAGTCAACCAAAGGCATCGATAACATGGACGAAATTCAAGAAAAGTTAATGATTTTTAATCAGTTCAGCGACGAACTCAACAATATTAAACAGCTTTACCAACTGAATATGGCAGAATTACAAAATGAGTCACTCGGTCCAGAGGGAGCATCGTCACCATCAAGTTCAAAGTGCTCATCGAATTATACCTCCCCAAGAACCTCCATCACGACTAGTGCAGGATTGAAATCGTTTCATAATTCATCTATCAAGAAAAGATTTTCACTTCCAGTCTCTACATACAAATCTCCTAACAGCCCAATTAGTCCCATGACCCCAATGATGGAATCAACTTCCAATAATGATAACTCACCTGCATCAAAGACGCCTGATTCTTCTGGAAAGAAATACAAACGTCTCTCTACTGGACTTCAATTGGGTTTGTTGACTGTTTTTGAAGACCCTAATAATCCAACTACCTCAACGAAAAGAATGTCCAATGGATCGAACAGAGCTAGCCAAATAAGCAATATGGCATTGCAGAATATTAAAGAGAAAGAAGATCAACGCAATGGTCTAGGAGTTTCATATGATGATAATTATATCAATATCTTGCCTCCAACAAGCTATGAAACTTACAATAAAGTTGCGTTTGATCAACTTTCCAATGGGGGTATTAAGAAGCATAGTCACCGCAACCTGAATCATTTTTCTCTCAATTCAATGAGTTCAAATATTAGTGGCATAAGCGAACTTATCAGCTCAACTCAGATTACCAGTTTTATGGAAGACGAAGAAAACAATAACGAGGAAATTGTCAAAGGAAATTTTCAAAAAGGTTCAGCTCAACATGTAACGAAGGAAGAACTAAAATTGAAACTAGAAGAGAGTTTTAATAGGATTTACGACTTGGAAAATGAGAATAAACTTCTCAAGTCGAAACCAAGTGATCTGACTCAACATGAAACACTCTCCAAAGAAAAGGAAAGTACCATTCGAGCTCTTAGTGAATGTTCCTTGCCAACAACCAAATTGCCCACATCATTCTTGTCTGAATTGGAACAAACGTTGACGAAACCAGATATGTCTAACGTTGTCCAAGACAACTAGTTGATCTAATATCCCTAGAGAGTAGCTAGGTTACTCAATTTATTTATTATTTATTTGTATCTCATATAGATTTCACAGAATATCTTCATTAATATACAGCTTCTATACACCTTGCACTTACATTACACTATTCGAAGGAGTCACGGTTCCTGAAAACTTGCCTTCACCCTCATGATACATTTCCTCCAATCTCCTAGCGTTCAAGCTTCCATTACCTTCAGGGGCTGGAGAACTTGTTGCAGTCGATGGCTTATCATCTTCGCCTCCCAACAACAAGAAAGCCACATCCTTCTTTTTATTGGCAGCTTCATCCTTTTTGTTGATCATTGCCTTTCCTTCCATGACGACTTGCTGGACTTGCTCCTTTTGTTTGGCTCTGTCTCTCATTCTTTCCTCAATTGTTCCTCTAGCCAATAATCTGTAGACCGTAACTTGACGTGTTTGTCCCAATCTATGGGCTCTGTCCATGGCCTGAGAATCAATCGTAGGATTCCAGTCAGAATCGTAGAAGATAACAGTATCAGCGGCAGTTAAATTAATACCCAAACCACCAGCTCTAGTTGACAACAAGAAAATGAAAATCTCTGGTTTTGTTTGCCAATCATGAACCAAATCACGACGATCATCCAATTTGGAAGAGCCGTCCAACCTGATGTATTTATGTTGCTTGAAGGTAAGATATTCTTCCATGAGGTCCATCATCTTGGTCATTTGGAAATAAATCAAAACTCTATGATCATCTTTCTTAAGCTCGTTCAACAATTCGTCAAGTTTAGCCAATTTACCAGCATCAGTAATGAATCTGTTCATTGAAGGCATTCTGATCTTAGAATAATCGAACTGCTTGTTCAATGGTTCTGGCAACATGTTGGATGGAGGGTAATCCGAAATAGGTACCTTATTCACTCCCAACTCATACTCAGTGTTCAATGATAATGGAAGCAAACTAGATCTGATTTTAGGGTCAAAGAGAACATCTTGAATCTTAGATGAATAAGAAGCAGAGCTGCAAAAAGGAACAACTGGAGGAGCAGATGCTCTTGGACCAGAAGCTGGCTTTAATGCCTCTGCTCTTGACTCGTAGTAGTAATTCTCCTGAACTTCGTACAAACCTTTAGATGGAGAGTTCGATGTAATAGGGGTTTCATATTCGGAAATGAGGAATTTCCTGTTGCTTGGAACAAACTTATCTTCATCGTAGAGGTAATTAAATCTGTTTGTAGTGATATTGTCGATATAGTTGCGTTTGTCAATTGCTCTTTCAATGACATTTTTCTTTATTAATTTATGCAATTCACCTGGAGATGTATCCACAAATTTTAACCACGAGAACTCAGTGTTTTCCTTTGTGTTGGAAGGATCGTAAATGTTGAACTTTTCAAAAATTCCACTCTTGGAAAGTTCATCATTAGTGTATGATGGAGCTAAAATATCCTCATAAATCAACTTTGGTAAGTCGTAAGAAATGAGATTCTCGCTCGAGTAAGAAACTTCCATTCCCGAAGTCTCTCTGAAAAAAGATGCTGTTTCTGCAAAAGTGGCTAATGATAAGGCAGACTTGACATCTGCTCTTTCAAACAAATCAGGATGGTTACACACCTTACGGAACTGCATAACCAAATTGATCAAATTAGTGTTATCATCGCCCGAGCTTGAGCTGGAATCCAACAAGTCCATAATGGAGATTTGAGATTTCAACATTTGATAGTAACGTTTTTGTCTATTGGTCAAATCACAGAAGATATCAATTTCGACCTTATCACCTAATTCACTTTGAACATTCTTCTTGATACGTCTCAACATGAATGGTTTCAAAATCATATGAAGTCTTCTCAACTGTTGTTCATCCAAATTAGTATTGGACTGTGCATGGCTTTCGATATCCTTGGAGAACCAGTCACTAAATTCATCATGGGAGTCAAACAATGAAGGCATGATGAAATGGAGTAAAGCCCACAATTCTTGCATGGAATTTTGAATAGGAGTTCCTGTTAATAACAATCTATTACGACAAGAGAAGGACAACAAGGATTTCCATCTGGACGATTGCGAGGACTTGATAGCTTGAGCTTCATCCAAGATCATATATTGCCATTTCATTTTTTGAAAGTATGCAGCATCGGCAACAACCAATTGATAAGAAGTAACCAAAACATGGAATGGGGCGTCCTTTCCATATCTCACATTCTTACGATCCCAGAACTTTCTCAAAATCTTACGATCCTTGGCATTTCCCCAGTAAGGCAAGACTTTGAAACCTGGAACGAACTTGGTGATTTCTTGCTGCCAATTGTGTAATGTAGATGCTGGAGTCACCACCAAGAATGGACCCCAAATGCCATGATGCTCAGCTAAATAGGATAAAACTGAGATGGATTGCACTGTTTTACCCAAACCCATTTCATCGGCCAAGATACCATTGATACCTTGTTCGTAAAGATTAGCCAACCAGTTGAGACCTTTTATTTGATATTCCTTCAATGTGCACTTGAGCATCTTGGGTTGGGTAATGGAAATGTCTCCCATGAGTGTAGGGTTCTGGAAGTTCATTTCGTCACCATTCTTGTCGTCCTGTTGTCCGTCGAACTCTCTGGCTTTGTTCTGAGCAGCCTCCAAAGCACTATGGGCGTTGGCTGCTGCAGCATTGTTGAAGAGTTCGTCATCATCTTGATCGAAATCGATACTATTTATGTCACGCATCTTGGAGCCATCGACATTGGCATATTTGTCCAAGTCCTTATTGGTCTGGGCCTTGATGATTGGATCGGAATCACTGCCTTCGATTTCGTCAGTCTTGATTTTTTTGCCAATAAAGTGAGAATACAATTCTGTCTGGGTGATCAAGAAATTCAACTTTCTGGACTGTCTCTTGGCTTCTCTTTCCTCTTCTTCTCTCTTGGCCTTGTCGATCAACTCCTTTTCGTGCTTCTTGCGCAATTCTCTCTCGATTCTTTCGTTGCGCTTCCAGAAATTGAACATTTCTCTCATAGCCCTTCTGGCCTTGGTGGTGAGATCCTTCTGGGCCTTGTTGTTTTTCAACTGCCATCTCTTGGCCTCTCTGCCGGCCAAAATGGCGGTTTTCTTCAAGTTGATGAGCTTGGCCTGGGTGGACTGCTGGACGAGTCTGGAGACCTTGGGGCCGTCTTTTCTTGACAAATCCTTCCAAATGGCCACGTAGGTGTTATCGTACTGTTTGATAAGTTGCTTTTGCTCCTTGGATGTCTTCTTGTCGTCGAGCGTCTCGTCCTCCTTCTTCAACGCCCGGAGCTTGTTCTTGCCGTCGGTGTACTCGGGGTCGTCGTCCTTGGACAACTTGCGCTTGGGGCGCTTGGATGGAGGCGAGTCCTCCATGTCATCGGGCGTGGGCGACTCCTTGCCGGCCGGCCTATCGTAGTCCTCGTAGATGCTGTAGTCGATGGCAGACTTGGATGGACTGTCTTCTAGCGGAGTGAAAGCTGCAGGAGTTGAAGTGGAGCTGGCGGCCGGCTTCTTGCGCTTGGCCTTGGTGTCGATCTTGTTGACTTCACGGGTGTTGCCCCATCTGTACTCCCTGCCCCGGGTGGTGTTGTGGTGGAGCGGTTTGGACGAGTCGAGGAGATGCAACTCCTTGTTCTTGTTGGTGTCGGAAATCTTGTTGTTACGAGTGGAAATGTCTTCGGCCACCACCAGTTCGATGTGATTGGTGGCAAAGCAGTTGGTCTGGAGCATGGAGCTGTTCAAGCGGGCCTCGTCGAACTTCAAGAGCTTGTAGGCGTTGGAGAGTTCCAAGCGCTTGTCCAACGCATTGATGATGGAGACGTTGGACTCGAAGGTCTTTTTGTACTCGGGGTCGATGTGGCCCCGGACCGCCTTGGCCGGGTCCTTGGCCTTGATGGCATCGACGACACCGGCCGCCTCCAGCTTGGACGAGGGGGATGGCGACGAGCTCTCGTTGGATAGCATGGCAGAGATGTCCATTGGAACGATCTACTGCAGCGAGAGGTAGAGGTGAAGGTGGGTGGAAAGGAGGAAGGGTGGAAAGTGGAAAGGATGAAAGTTTTTTTGGGGTCTTGGGCTGATCGACTACACGTGAACGGACGATAGGGAGAGAGTGAGAGAGTGAGAGAGGAGAGTGAGAGAGTGAGAGAGTGAGAGAGTGAGAACCCAAAGGGCGGGCACAGTGGGGAGATCAAAGAGAGGGGGAAGCACTGGGATATGGAGGCACCAAAGGGTATGGAGAAGAATGGAGAGGGACGAGAGATGGACGGGGCATTCGAGACTACGGAGCACGGACTGTTCTGTCTGTACAGGCTGGCCTATGGTGCTACGGGAGGACGCGCCCTGGGAAAATTCACTCGACCTGGACTTTTCACTGGTGATGAGACTCGCTGGACACAATGAAAAATGATGGAACGGCAGGAAGACGAGGTGGAACGGGAGGGTAGAGGAGGGGCGAGAGGACGAGAGCTCGTTGGAGATGGAGAGGTGGGCTTGGTGCAAAGCGCGTGGTCTTGCACTGGGGCGGCCTCGGCGGGCCCGGATCCTGTGGTGGACGGTTAGTTGCGTTCGAGTTCGTGCCGTGGACTATTTGAAAGAGTACGGAACATGGGAAGCTGAGAGAGAGAAACATAGAATTCGTAGGGTGCACGCCGTGGACTTCGAGTAGCATGCTGGCAGATATCCGGCTAGCAGGTAGTGCCACCCTCCGTGGCCGTACATGCTCCTTTGCCTCTGCCTCTCTGCCCCAGTTCCACTTCCTCAACTGCCTCTATATCTGATTGGTGCGATCTGCGTTTGAGTGGTGCTAGCCGGTAGTGAGAATTGCTGGCAACAGCCTCAGGCCTGGTGCACGAATTGCTGCGGACACAGGCCCGTTGTGGGACCCGTGGCAGCCCCTTTAGGACGTGGACCGGCCACGCCTTCTCCTGGCACTAGAACCACCAGCAGGGCCCCTGCCCAGGAGGGCGTCACGTGACACATCAACTCCACTGGAGTCCTCCAACTCGCCCTCCAGCTCCCTGTTTCAGTGCTTTCTTCTCTCTATCTCCACAATGGAACACCCAGCCTTCACCTTATCCGGATTGTGTGCCGTCGGCGGCGTCATGGGCTACGCCCGCAAGGGCTCCGTGCCCTCATTGGTTGCTGGTCTCACCTTTGCCACCATCTACGGAGGCGCGGGCTACTTGTTGAAGCAGAACGCCGACTACGGCTTGGAGCTCGCATTGGGCGCCTCCACCACGTTGTTGGTGGCCGGTATTGGCCGCTCCATCCCCACAGGCTTCAAGAAGCCCGTTCCTCTTGTTCTCTTGTTCTTGGGAGGACTCTCCACCGCCTACTACACCAAGAAGTACAATGAGTTCTACCCGTTCCTGGGCTAGAAGCGGGGTGAAATATTGCGTGAAACAGGCACACGAGCCAATTGCGCCCGCTCTGCACGGTTTGACTACTATCGATGATGTATATAGAGCCTTCAATGATCTTATGGCCTGTTCAAATGACTGTAGCAAATAGTAGGATGCCATAAGGGGGATGTGGTGCCAATTGACGTCTCATACCCCGGTCTTTGCTGATTTGTCCATTAGACCGAAATTCCAGGGGTGCTATATACTGGATGAAGGGGAGGTGGTGGTGGAAGTGGAACCATGGCACTACGTGAAGTCTGGATTTTGCACTTGTGCTCACTATTGCCGAACACGAAGTCACGCCATTTCCACCACAATTCGGTGAGTAGTCGCTAAATCGGAGACTTTGTGGGGAATAAGGCTCGGTCCAACGGTGTCATGGACCTGGGCTAACGTGGAGTCAAAATAGCTGGTCACCTTTCAGAATGGATTAAAATGACTTCTGATCAGGGTAGATGGATATTACTTGTATGCAGGACACTTGGTTCAGCTGAAGTGACGGGAATGAACTCTGCCAATTGTAGGGTACGGGGTACGAAACTCGGCACGCATGTCGGCTAAGACCACAGCTAGTACACTTAGTCATCTCTACTCGTTAGCAAATCAGCAGCTCTTACCAGAGCCGTTTCCTTGTGTTGCTTATATGCAGGTCCATCTAGGTTGCATTTTTCAGGGGAATGTCTAAGGGTGCAACATGATACGGAGATCTACAGGTATTTCGTGCAAAATATATTGAAAACTAAGGTCAGAAGTAAAGTCGTGAAATCGTTAGGGGGGGCGGAATGGTCAGGTCTAGTCCAATGCGACGATAGACATGTTTCTGGCCACCTCGATGTGGCTGTCTGCCTCCAACAAAGGGGAGTACTTGCCTGGCTCTGGCACAGAGGACAAGAGTGGCGAAGACACGGGCGAGACGTTGGGAATCACAAATGGTTCCGAGACATCGGTGGACAAGGTCAAGAACTTGGAGTTTGGAACAGCGGACATTGTATGTGTGTGTGAAGTATTTGTAGTAATAGTAGTAAAAGTAATGTGAGACGGGAGTGTAAGCTAGGGGCTAAGCAGGAAACTCTGGATCAAATTTGTTGTGTCGATCATCAGAAAGATGGTGCCCTTTTTATATTGTTTTATTAAGGCCTAGGATATTAACTTCCGACTGGCCATGTTGTTTGTTATCGCCTATCTATCTCCGCGAGTCATCCGTATTAGAAATCACGTATGTATTGTGAAAAAACTCCGAAAATCTTCGGACCGAGGACCGAGGTAGTCACTTGGGGTGACAGCATTACGCCACAATCACCCGAGCAAGCGGATTTAAACACATGCTGATGTCTGGAAGACCCGGACGTAGACAGTATTGATCCTTTACAAAGTTCTGATTTCAGAACTGAACAATCCGAGTTTCTGGGGGTTGTGGGGGACCTTGCTTTCTCCACACGTGTAGGCTCATTTTCGGGGAGGACCGAGATAATCGGGGATTTGCGCGCGCACGACCCGGCACTATACGTCCGGGGGAGTCATCCTTGATTTGAACCGCCACCTCCGCATCCACATCTCCGAAAAAGTAGCGAAATGACGTAGTGGAGTCAGTCGCCCTGGAACAACATCACAAATGGCTCTTTGGCCGAGCGGTTAAGGCGGTAGACTCAAGTTCTACTATCGTAAAGATGCGTGCGTTCGAATCGCGCAGGAGTCATTATTTTTTGAATTTTAGAGTGATGTTTAGATGGCTATAGGTGCCATCTTAGAATCAAGAGTCGTTATGTCTTGATTGTAGGCAATACGAGTCCCATAGTATTGTTTGCGCAGCTTTTGGAACTATCTCGGAACGGAGAAAGACGCTTTCTTTTGACTTTTTGGTGAGAATAGTCCTGTCCTGTCTGTTGAGATGAGCTTTCAGAGCCATCTCAGAAAGCAGGGTGTGTCCTGCAAATTGTTAGAAGGGTCCATTTTACTTGTTAGGCAAACCTATTGACAGATACCCCATTCGCTCCAATAAATTACACGGTTGGAGTTGTATTTTTACTAAGGTCATAGCTCTGAATATTGAAGTCAACGTTAAATCAGTGCATCCGCACCTGGTTTTTCAGTCGTTTCCATGAATTCTTTTACCACGTACTTCACATCCAAAATTAAATCACCACGAATTACTGCCTATCAAATATCCCATCTAGTTCTTCCGAAACAAAAATTGGTTTCAAACGTCACATCCTTCGCCAGAATCTCACATCGATAATGCCTACTTTGCTCTACATCTTCGTATGAAGTAAATGTATTAAAAGGTTAAATTAAAGAAATTTAAGCCTCAACCTTCTCCTCAGCAGTCTGCTTGTAAGACTTGACAGTTGGAGCTGGGATGACCTCGTCCTCATCCTTGGCCTCAGAGATCTTAACAGCATCTGGCAAAGACTTAGGACCGGTCTTGTTGGCAGCTGGGTCCTTCATGATCTTGACCTTGATACCCAAGACACCTTGTCTCATCAAGACGTGTCTGATAGCGGTGTCAATGAAGTCGTTGGTTGGTTGACCAGAGTGGATCATGAAACCGTCAGCGTACTTCTGGGACTTGGCTCTGGCAGCTCTCAACTTACCGGAGATAACAACCTCAACACCCTTGGCACCAGCACCCATGGCGAATCTCAAGACACCGTAAGCGGCTCTTCTGATTGGCAAACCACTCAACAACTTGGACTTCAAGGCCTCAGCTTGAACGGCAGCAGACAAACCTCTCTCCTCGACTCTCTCGGCGTAGATGACAATACCTTCTGGGGAAAGCTTGAATCTCTTGACGATCAAAGAGGTCAACTCGTGGATTCTTCTACCTTGCTCACCCAAAACACCTTGGGTGTTGGAAGCCTTGACGATGACTTCCAACTTGGTTGGGGTCTTTCTGACCTCAACACCAGCGTATCCTTGCTCGGACAATTCTCTGGTGAAGAATTCGTTCAATTCGGCGTAGAAAACACCGTCAGCGACTAACTTTCTCTTCTTGGACAAAATAGAAACCATTGTTGAGTGATATGGAGAAGAAAAGTTTTCAAAGTTGAAATTTTTCAATATAGGTGAGAGCGAGGGTAAAATTTTTCATAGCCACGCACACGACCTTTTTTTGCAAAAGTGCATCGAGATTTTTCGTTTATGTAAGTGCTTGCTAATAATTGTCGATATTCACGTGACCCAAGTAAGGACCGTACATACAGGGACAGTTAAGATGCATAATAAACTCTACTGGAGAAACAGAGACGACATTGTAAGAAACTGACCACCTTATGCTCCTCTAAGAATTATTCCATCTTTTGGACTACATCATTTTCTATAGCTATTAATTTTTTCGTATTTACACTCATTAAAAGTTGTTTCCAACCCACTCTCTTGCGGATCTGAACAATTGGATCCATGGACCATGTGGTCCCCATTCCTTGGCTTCGGATGGGTACCACGAGTTGGATTCTTTTCTAGTCACTCTTTCGGGGTGAGGCATCATGGCCAACACTCTACCGTTGGCAGAACTGATTCCAGCAATACCCTGAGGAGAACCGTTAGGGTTGAAAGGATAGTTCTGGGTGACATTTCCGTAGTTGTCGACGTATCTGATCACAGTCTTATCAAAAGCACTCTGAGATGCCTCGTCCTTGAAGGTGGCTCTACCCTCACCGTGAGCCACGGCAATTGGCAATTTGGATCCCTTCATCTTGTTCAAGAATATCGATTGAGCCTTGGCTTCGGCATCGACTTCAACCATGACGAATCTGGCTTCGTATTGCTCAGACAAGTTTCTCTCGAATGTTGGCCAGTTCTCAGTTCCGGGAATTAATTCAGCAATTCTACTGAAAAATTGACAACCGTTACAGGCTCCAAAAGCAAAAGTATCGGTTCTGTCCTGGAAAAACTTCTTGAACTCAGCACGAGCACGGTCATTGAACAAAACAGACTTAGCCCAACCTGCACCAGCTCCCAAAACATCACCGTAGGAGAAACCACCACAGGCGGCCAAACCTACAAAGTTGTCCAACAGAACTCTTCCTGTCAAAATGTCCGACATGTGAACATCATAGACTTCAAAGCCGGCCTGTTCAAATGACCAAGCCATTTCTTGCTGCGAATTCACACCTTGCTCTCTGAGAATAGCCACCTTAGGTCTGTTACCTTCGTAGGATTGGCTCTTGCTAGGGTCGAAAGTCAATTGATAACTCAAACCTGGGTCCTTGGCATCAACAATAGCATCATACTCCAGCTTGGAAGTAGCAGGGTTGTCTCTTAAGGATTGGATGTGGTAAGAGGTATTACTCCACAACTGTTGGAGAGAAGCACGAGTACTAGAGTACACCGTAGCACCATTGGATTTGATGGTCACTTCCTCAGAACCAAAGTTTGGCTTACCAACAACCTTGATGAAGTCCTTGCTAACGTTGTTGGTTTCGAAAACCTTTACAAAGTCCTCGTACTTGGAGGCTTCGATTTGGAAAACAGCACCTAATTCCTCGTTGAAAAGTTCAGTGAAAATGTCAGCTTCATCAATGTTCAACTCGACACCGGATCTTCCAGCGAAAGCCATTTCAACAATAGTGGTGAAGAGACCACCTTCAGATCTGTCGTGGTAAGCCAAGACATCGAATTCTTTGTGCAAGACAACTAATGTTTGCAAGAAAGACTTCAACAATTGGTTCGAGTGGACAGTTGGAGCAGAGTCACCAACTTGTCTGTATACTTGAGCCAAAGCAGAACCACCTAACGATTTCTTGACGTTAGCCGCCAAGTCAACTAAAACAAGGACGGTATCGGCCTTATTGACCAATTGAGGAGTCCAGGTTTTAGAAGTGTCATCAACTGGAGCAAAAGCAGTGATAGTTAATGCCAAAGGAGCAGTGACTTCCTTGTCATCCCACTTCATCTTCATAGACATGGAATCCTTTCCGACTGGAATGGAAACACCCAAGTCTGGGCACAAATCCAAACCGATAGCTTGAACAGCTTCGTATAACTTTGCACCTTCACCATCATGAGAGGCTGCAGACATCCAATTTGCAGATAACTTGACATGTTCCAAAGATGGGATGTCAGCGGCGAAAACGTTCAACAAAGATTCAGCAACACACATCTTAGCAGAAGCGGCAGCAGAAATCAAAGCCAAAGTTGGTTTTTCACCCATAGCTAAGGCTTCACCGGTAGTCAAAACAGCTTCACCTAAAGAGGTGGCAGTAACACCAACATCGGCAACAGGAACTTGCCATGGACCGACCATTTGGTCTCTGTCAACCAAACCAGTAATAAATCTATCACCGATAGTAATCAAGAAAGATTTGGAACCAACAGCTGGCAATTGCAAAACTCTCTCAATGGACTCAGACAAGTCCAAGGATTGGGTCTCGAATGGAGTCAATTGCAAATCCTGCGTCACGGCGGTTTTAGACATCTTAGGGGGCTTTCCGAATAATACAGACATTTCCAAGTCAATTGGAGTGGTGTTTAACAAGGAGTCAGAAAGCACCAATCTTTGCTCAGTGGTAGCTTCACCAACAACGGCGAATGGGGCTCTTTCACGCTCACAGATTTTGGCAAAAAGTTCCAAGTTTTCAGGAGCAACACCCAAGACGTATCTCTCTTGAGATTCATTACACCAGATTTCCATTGGGGACATTCCTGGCTCCAAAGACAAAATGGATCTCAATTCAAATCTAGCACCCAAGTCGTTGTCATGAACCAATTCAGGCAAGGCATTGGACAAACCTCCGGCACCAACATCATGAATAGATTGGATTGGAGTCTTTTCAGCCCCCAAAGAAACACACGCATCGATGACTTGTTGCGCTCTTCTTTGAAGTTCGGGGTTTCCTCTTTGCACAGAAGCAAAGTCCAAGTCGGCAGAACCTTCACCGGAAGAAATAGACGAAGCGGCACCACCACCTAAACCGATCAACATAGATTGGCCACCAAGAACAATTAATTTGGCGCCAGGAGTAATTTTAGTGTCTTTTAAAGCCAAGTCGGGTCTGATGGCACCCATACCACCAGCCAACATGATGGGCTTGTGGAAGCCTCTAATTTCGGTCTTTCCTTGGTGGTTCTGAACCTCAGTGGTCAAGGATCTGAAATAACCATTGATGGCGGGTCTGCCGAACTCGTTATTGAAGGCAGCAGAGCCCAATGGCGCCTCAATCATGATATCCAAAGAGGTAGCGATGTGGTTAGGCTTTCCGACATTTCTCTCCCAGGGTTGTGGCAAGGATGGAATGTTCAAATCGGAGACGGAGAAACCAGCCAAACCGGCCTTGGACTTGGAACCTCTGCCGACGGCACCCTCGTCTCTGATTTCACCACCAGAACCGGTGGCAGCACCGGGAAAAGGCGAGACAGCGGTTGGATGGTTGTGTGTCTCAACCTTGACCAAGGTATGGACTCTCTCCTTGGTGGAAGACCACTTCTTGGAGTGGAAGTCCGGGGTGTATAAATAGCCCTCGGGGCCCTCGAACACGGCGGCGTTATCGGAGTATGCGGAGATGGTGAACTGGGGGTTTTTGCTGTGTGTGTTTCTGATCATCTTGAAGAGCGAGAGATCTTTTTTGGTGCCATCAATGGTCCAGTCGGCGTTGAAGATCTTGTGACGGCAGTGCTCGGAGTTGACTTGGGCAAACATGAACAACTCGACGTCAGTGGGGTTTCTGCCGATGGTCTCGGTGAAGGCCGTGGTCAAGTAGTCGATTTCACCCTGGTCCAAAGCCAAACCCAATTCCTTGTTGGCGGCAGCCAAGTTGGCCACATCGGAAATGATGTCCACATGGACCAAAGGCTTGGGTGCGTGGTGGGCGAACAAGTCGTCGTGCTTGGGGGCGTTTTGGCCGAGGTACAACGCCTGAGTCATTCTGTCGAACACGGTGGTCAACACGTCACCGGAGATGGTGCCGGCGAACGACGCCTTGGTCTTGATCAACAACGTCAAGCCTCTCTCGATACGCTCCACCTGGTCCGACAAACCGCAGATTTGGGCAATGTCGGTGGCCTTGGACGACCACGGCGAGATGGAGCCGGGACGAGGCAAGATCCGCACCAAGTGGGTGTTGGCGTCAAGGGCAATGGAGGCGGCTCCTCCATCAACGGCATCACCGCCAACAACACACACCTCAAGCAACTTGGCCACCAACGGCACAGAAGCGTCAGCAGCGGTGTCGTATTGCAACAACACGTCGACTAAGGCCAACTGCTTGGGCGTCAACGCCGTCTTCAACGACACGTAGTGGGTGTAACAAGAGGCGACTTCCTCAATGATAGCGCCCTGGTTGAGGGAGGACTCGATCTCCTGTACCAAGTTGGCGACTCTGAAGGGCGAAAGGGCGGAGGGGCCAGGCAAAATGAGGAATCCAGACATATTGGAGGAAGAAGAGCCACTAGAAGTGGAAGAAATAGGGAAGAAGGCGGTTGGTAAAGAAGGGAAGATGTGCGTCTTATATTAATATGGGGCATCGGGGTAATAACTGAAGTTTGACTCCGACAGTCATGTGATAGATGTCATGTGACCAGAGATTAGATAATAGCCTACTGCCTGAAATTGTGCACGTGCTACATATCACCTGACACATCACCCTTTTAATCCTTTTTCCTTTTATCTCATCTCCATAATGGCCCAAGGCAACCTCAAGTTAAAGCCCTCGTCCGGCCCCGGCAGAGCTGCTAAGAAGGCACACGCGTCCAAGAAGGCCGCCCCTAAAATCCTCAAGCCCAAAAAAGCTTCCGCTAAGGACGCCCAGAAGTTGACCAAGTTCCACCAAGGACAGTTGATGGCCTCTACTGAAAAGTTGATTGCCAGCAGAGTCGGACACTTGGAGATCATCAAGGGTTCCAGAAGACAGGTTGAGAAGGCTGCCAAGGAGAAGAGCAAGAAGTAAGAGTGTTAGTGCTGCGAGATGACGGATCTTTCTGAATTGGTAGCCTCGATGCCATCTCGAGATCAAGGCCCGGAATCGGCCTCCAGCGCCGAAAACCACGTTGGCAGGTTCTCTTACGAGGACTATGTTGAAATTGTGAGACTGCTGCAGTCTCCTGTTAGTGCTATTCCTGAACTTGTGGCGTTGGAGCCAGAGTTAGTCCGTGAAGAAGAGAAGAAACTTCGTAAGGCAAGGCGGACGCAAAGTTAGCGTATAAGTGTATATTAGTCTATATCATACATGCATGGATGTTCTAAAACATATTGTACACGGTGTGAATAGATTCTATTAATGCTAGTTGAATATAGTATCACGCTATTGGCTTCTATGAGGGGACACACTTGTTATATCAATGGTTTTTATGATGGGAATGGCTTGTCTGATTTTGACATGGTTCTACGTAAATGGTTCTAAGACCCAATATAGTGTGTATTATTTTCAACTAAGTATTTCCTCTTTGTGCATTTCATAGTGGAGGTATATGTATTCATAATTCATATATCTTGATAGATAGATGCCCCCATTAAAAAATTCATTCTTCAGTACTTACACGGGAAAATAACAAAAAATTATAAGGTATAGATGTGAATTAATGCATGGAATATGTGGTAAATGCCCTAGTACTTTGGTTGTACTAGGTTGATTTTAAGGGCCCTGCTATTGGGCAGAGTGTCTGAAATCCTGACAATTTTGGCATAGAGTTCAAAAGGTTAACGTTGAGGTACATTAAACATATTATGAGGTCATTAAAGACTCCCACGCGTCTGATTATCTCTCTCAATGGGGAACAGGGCGGTTAATCGCCTCTTGAGCCTCGAATTCCAAGCTCTTTCTCTTCAATTCCATTTCTTGAGATCTCACAAACACTATCAAGGAAATTCCAAACACCACCGTAGCTCCAGTTAAAAATGCATTGACAGGAAGAGGGTTCAATCCAAATACATCGTGAGTGATTCTGTCCATCACCTGCTGCAAGATGTTGCACAAGCCAGAAAAGGCGATGATGGTTCCGTAGATTGTACCAAAATTGTCGTACCCAAACACTTTGGCACAGAAATCGCTAACGGCAGTGTAGTAAAATGGTCTGTAAAGAACGAGAAGGCAAATACCAAGATAAGTTCCAGGCAACCAATTAAGAAGACCCAATAACCCAATTGCCACCGAAACTATGGTCAATATGGTTAAAACGGTCAATGTGGTAAAATTGTCCAAAATCAACCCGATAAAAGGAATGGATAGTAAACCTCCTACCGGTAATGCAACATCAAAAAATTGGTTGATCACCACTGCCAATTCGTCATTATATAAGTACGTCTGCTGAGCCTTGATAGTGGCCACAAAATAATTAATACGCAACATTTGGATGGTCGTGAAGAGAGTCATCAAGGTGAACCAATGGGACTTAAGCTGCTCAGTAATTGGTGCATCGTGCAAGATTCCAAAGGTTCCACCGGAGCTCTGGTGCAATCTATTCTCGGCTTCCTGCTCATAAACGGATTTTGCCGATCTGGTTGAAGCGAAGGACATTCTCAGAATAGTAGAAGACCTTCTTGATGCCCGCCTCATCAAAAGAGAGGTAGTTTCAGAAATTGTAGGTTGTGAAACAAATTCGACGGGAGAATCGCGGTCTTCTGGTAATAACAAGTCGGAGTTTAATGGCTTTCCTGTCTCATCAATACCGGTTTCGGCTATTTTGGCAAGTGTACCCACGGTCTTGTAGGAATCCCGTGGCATGATGAAGACCTGGCACACAAAGATAAATAACGGCACCACCAAGTAGTAGGAGAAAAAGGTGTCAATGGACACCTTCTTGATGTGGGTGTAGATCAAACGGTAGACCAAGAAAAGGGCCGAGGACGAGTCAAACGCTCCGGTTAACAAGGCCAAAACCAAGCCCGAATTTTTGGGGAAGCTGTTAGCTAATTGAAAGCACGAAATGAAGACGAAGGGTCCGGCCAATGCGAGCAATGTGTAGCCAATTAGGTAGCCATCCACAGCGGTCCATTCTGATGCGTACTTCAAGCTCAAGGAACCCAAAACCAAGATGAAGGAGCCAATTATGCCCGTAACTTTGGGGCCATAGGCGTCGAGAATCGACCCAACAGGCAACGTACTGATGTTGGTCACCATGCATGCTATGGTGAACAAAAAGTTCAAAGACAAGTCCTGTTCATTGCACTTGAAGTCGTCGTCCATTTCTCTCTCCTGGATCGATTGGGAACATTTTCCTTCGTAGATATGTTCACTGATTAAGATTGGCTTCAAGGCAGCGAATCCAAACACCGGGCCCGCTGCCAATAGGCACCAGGCTATAGCACAGACGATTTGGAGCAACCGTTTTGACAAACTTGGAATGGACATTGATTGTGAATTTCTAGAACCAGTGCGTTTTGGGAATATTTTCAATTGCAATGGGACGGAGAGAAAGTAGGACTCTTATCAAAGGTCCGTTTGGGCGAAGAAGACGGAATATGAAGAGATTAGGGTTGGTGATAGATAAGATTAAGCTAGGATTGTGTGCAGGAATTGTGTAGAACTGATACCACCCTAGTCTAGAAAGACACTACAAAAGACTAGATGGAACAGATCCTGATAGATACTACATGACGAGATGAACAAAACCCGAAGTAAATTTAATCGGAGACTATAGAATGTGAATGAAAGGTGCACGACGGCATGAAATGAAGCCAATTTGGAACTTCGATGACCAGCAACAGTTGCTGCTGGCTGGTCTATAGGAATATATGGCTGTGAAGGAAAGGAGAGTGGCTGTAATTGACGAAAAATAAGTAAACCAAGCGGATCAGCATCAAGCGTACAACAAAAAGGCAGACAGTGCCAAAATAATGTACGGTAACTTTATAACTGCGAATTCATGGATGATCCACCTTCATGGCTAACTTCCTGTCTCTTAGAATGTCTCTTAGAAAGGCGAGATCACCTGTTCCACATTCCTGTAACTCTTCTCGGACCGCGTGGCCATCTGGTACAAGTGGTGGACCACAATAATAAACAGGTTCAAGAGCACAAATGCCGCCACCGCCAAGACGGCCCGGATGCCGGGGGTGTTGAAGATCTTCTGGACCTCAGACTGGGGCTTCTTGTCCTTTCCATCGCCGTTGTCGTCACCGTTATCGTCACCGTTGTTGTCACCGTTGTCGTCATTGCTGTCTCCATTGTCGGAATTATCATCGTTCTTCTTGCCTTCTCTTTTCACATGATCCACGACGAAGTCGGGGTGTCTTTCTGAAGCAGACAAAGTATCGATGTTGTTGATGGAATTTTCTCCTCCGAAGAGGCCGCTGACGGTGTTAACCACCGAAGTTTGAGATGATCCCGAAGGGCCCAAGAAGACCAATTTTCCAAGGAGAAGAACAAGCACACAGCAAAAAGCCACGAGCAAGGACTTTGTTCTGAAGCGTTGCTTTTCGACCAAGGCCGAGGGGGACTGCTTAGGGTCTTTCATGATGAGTTGCTGATTCCTATAATTAGATGTTTGAAATAAGGAGCCGGTGTGTCACGTGCTCGTTTTATCACGTGGCGAGTGTCATGTGATCTATGTGTCCATCGCAAATGAAAATTTACACTACAACTCTCCATCTCCTCCACTCTCCATCCACCATGTCGGGCCTCTTATTCGAAGATATGTTCATTGTCGAGTCCACCGACCCCGGCAGATACAACAAGGTGTCCAGAATAACCGGACACTCGTCCACATCCCCCGACATCAAGATCACCCTCGACATCAACGCCGAACTCTTCCCAGTCAAGGCCAACGACTCCTTGACCATCGCCTTGGCTGGCTCCTTGGGCAATGAGGCGTCCATGTTGACGTCCAACGGTTCGTGGAGACCTCCCAAACAGGGCGACTCTTCGTTGGCTGACGACTTCGACTATGTGATGTACGGCACTGTGTATAAGTTCGAGGAGAACGAGGGCGACGACAAGATGGCTGTGTACATCTCGTTCGGCGGCTTGTTGATGCGCTTGGAGGGCGGCTACCGCTCCTTGTCGAACTTGAAGCAGGAGAACGCCTACATCTTGATCCGTCACTACAAGGACAACTGAACAGGCAGTGTCTTGTAGCGGGGAAGTCTAAGTATTCAGTCCTTGACCAGATTCAAGAGCGTTTGAAAGGTGTTCGGGGTCTCCTGAAGTGTCTCTTGATGTGTCTCGTTATGCTTGTCGGTGTGTTCAATCTGTTGTTGGAGTTACACCAGGTTCATATGTGTTCTGTGTTTCGCACAGTATTTCATTTATCTGCTGTAAGGTGTTCGCCAAATCCAGTTGTTTCATCATCAATGCTTCATTGACTTTGTTTCCCCTACTTCTCCGCTTCTCATTGGTGCCAAGCACCACATCTATGTACTATATCTCAATAAACTTCATATAGAGCTGAATGTCGTAGTCTATGTTAGCGACACACATGTCGTGCGAATTTGGTTAAGATTATACATGTATCATGGATGACACTGACAAGCGTAAGTACTAGACAAACATGGTCTTTTGGAGTGGTTTATAAGGTCCGAGTGTGCAATGCGCTTTCAAGTGACTATTTTGCCCTTTTCCCCGTGTTTTTGGCCCAGTATTAACCCCTAGCCGATGCGCTCCTCCGACAAGTACCCTTAATCAAGAATCCCGCCTTCCAGCCCCCAAAACCCGTCACATTGAAGAACAACTACGGCAAGTTGATCCCTACCTTGTCGAAATCATCCCTTCCCCCAAAAATCAACCTTTCTGATGAAGATTTGAACGCGTGGCTGGAAGAAATTGAGGCAATCAGAGCCAAGGTACAAGTGGCCAACGATCCAGATATTCAGAAATACGAGCAATGGGTCCAAACCCAACATGCCCGTGTGGCCCCTGGCTTCTCATTTGAGGGTGTGATGAAGCCTAGCCGTAAAGAAACAAGGGAAGATGCAGAATTGAGCGACTTGAATAAAGTGTTTGGAAACAGCTCCATTTAAAAAGAAGCAGACTACAAATTAAAGCAAGCAGACTACAAATGAAAGCAATTATGATCTTAAAATGCTAAATTGATACTGGCAGTCATGGCAATTATGATTATTAGCTGAAGCGCCCCAATGTATGGAGATGAACTTGCATTGACTTATGTTTCTTTCTCTTGGGTGAGTTCCCAGCCAGTCTGGAGAACTCTTTCTGGTGCGCATATTTGAGATATTTGAGATAGGTTATTAGAGAAAGATATAGATTCCACCAAGGTGAACTTTGTAGAGTTGTAGGTACGATATTGTGTTTAATTTGAAATTTCTATTGGAGCTTGCACCTGAATTAACTTGAACCTTTGCTGAATCGGTCAAGTCCGCCTTTGGAGTTAATCCTGCGTAATATCTCGTTCTTAACCTCGTCGTTGAGCCCCTTCTTAAGATCGAATTTCGTGATTTTGTTCTTGCTTGAAACCTTGGAGTCTTCGGTCTTCTTTAGATGCAATTCTAGTAAGGACTCCTTCTTTGGATTGACTGTGTGCTCAAGCTGTTGAGGGAGTTCGTTTTGATCGCATTGATTCTTTTCATGTTGATCATTTTGCGTTAAACCTTTCGTTTCGATCTTCTTCTCTGGTTCCGATTTTGTAGCCGGGCCAATTGATGGCCCTATTACGTCGTCATCTGAAGAGCTATCGCTTTCATTTCTCTCATGCACCTTCTTATTGGCCGCCTCTTTCTCCTTTTGTCGTTTTTCCCTAAGTTCTTTGGGAATATGTGGCCCAATCATTGCCTCTTTGTGCTTCTTGCCCCAGATTTAAAACGTATTCTTCTCACGTGCCGCCCTCATTATTGTTGATATAGTATATATAGACGTGTTTCTTCATTTCACGTCTACACCCAAACCATTGCCAGTTGAATGACTTAAGAAAGGCCAACATCTCCAAAGACTCTCATTCTGTGCTAATATTCTAGGATTTTTCAGTACCACGAGACCAATTCATTGCTATTGCCATGGCTTCAGCCCAAGCCTTTAGAACAATAATGTATAGGACCCTCACCAAGCGCAGAATTGTCCTAATATCTACATTGGCCATATTTGTATTGATATTTCACTCGTTTTCTACCATAAAAACCAGCGCTCCTCATGACACGAAAGTCGACATTCTAGGTAGAAGAAGCTCATACACAAACCCCGTCTATTCCGATCTCCTGAACTTATTTGATAGCAACAATAAGATTGACACCAAATGCAAGTCCTACTTCACTCAATTGAAGAAAATAATAGCAAGAAATGACAAAAATGACTTCACCAATCGAATCCTTGCATTGGAAGAAATTCGCAACTTTCCTTATGATGCCCTCATTTACAAAGAGAAGCGGTACTTGAAAGAGAAGATTCGTCAATTCAAGTTGAAAGTGAGCAGAGCAGGAAAAAAATTTGAGGACTGGCATCGCAATATGGTTGAAGCGAACTGCGCAATGAAGGCGGCGCTAACTGCCGAATATGAACGTAGAGTGGCTCAAGATTTCAATCACATGGCAGTCTTCGGAAAGTGTTTTCTCAATCGAGAAGAAGAAATGCATTCGAAATTGCACCAAACTTGTAATGAGTTCGAAAAATTGTTGTATCCTTGGCTCTCCCCGAACTACCCACGGTTTGAAAGCTGGGAATTTCAGGTATTACCCCCAAATCAATTTCCTTATGAAGACCCCACCTCTAAGAATCAGAAACGAAGTGCCTGCTTTCTAGAAAGGTTCCAAAGCAAAGTCAGCGGGAAAGGAATTGTTATTCCTATCTATTTTAATTCAAATGTTAAAAGGCTCAAGGTTATCGATAATATTGTCCGTCTTGTGGGTGTCTTGAGAGGTCTAAAGAATTCCTTGCCTATTGAAATTGTATATTCGGGATTTGACTTGAGTGGATATGAGAAAAGAAGAATTGTGGACATTGCAAGGCGAGAAATGGAAAGAGAAGAGGGTGGAATGAACCCCAAACAAGAAGTATGGTTTGTACAGATAGACGCAGTGCTTAATGCTGACATTGAATTGAGAAAGAAATGGGCTATCCTTAACTCAGCAGAGTTTTACTACGGACTCAGCACAATTTTCAACACATTCAAAGAATTCATCCTTCTTAGTCCCCATGCCATTCCCATGACTGAAGATTTCGACAAAATTCTTCTTGAAGACGAAAAATATAAACAATTTGGTATGATGGCATTTAAGGGTCCAACCATATTGATGAATAAGCCAAATATTGTTCCACCGGGATATTACGAAGTTGCCAATTTCGTCAGAGATCAGTTAATGCCCTCTGAATCAGATGCTAGCATATTCGGCATAAAGCGGCGGAAACCAACAGAACCGATTTCAAGAGTCTTCAATGATGGATTTTCTAAATTGATTGATCCTACGGTCATAGTGATAGACAAATCAAAGGTATTAAGTGGGTTGTTGATTGGTATAAATTTTCAGTTACACGAGATGTTCAAAAGCCGGTTCTCTGTGCGCAATGAATTGGATCACGACTTCGAGGATGTCAACCCTGAGTTCATCTGGATTGGCCAAGAGATAGCTGGTACGTTTGACGAAGTCAACTTCAATTCTGAGTATGCAGTGGCTGCTGGTTTAGTCACTCCAAAACAGAATGTAAGCCCCAAAGTTGCAAATATAGCGCAAGAATTGTGCAGCTCTTCGTGGGGACAAGTTTTCAGCGAAGATGAAAGTAAGTTGATCTATCTTACATCATATCAATTGGAAAACTGGAGAGGCGAAGATTCCACATTCAGAGAAAAGTTAAAAGCAAAACTCTCCCTTGCGGGAAATTCTGAAGAAATAGAGAAGAGTATCACTTCCCGACCTCTCTACATTCAAAATGTCCTCAAGCCTCCGACCACTAAAGAAGCTTTGTATGATGAAGAGTCCAACGAACCGGCACAGGCGTGGATCTTCCAAGAGTACTTTGCATCCGAGAAGGACTATCCGTATTGGTGTGCCTATAATATTCTTGGAGGGCCATCGCTTGGGGCAAGCAGCAAGGTCATTGAATTGGAGAAAAAACAGATAGAGAGCTACAACGCAATATTGGACTTGTGGATGCAAAGCACTACATCCATATGATGGAAATAATGAAGGGAAATGGTGATCTTAGGCAATGTAAATAGAATAAATATATATGATGGAATATGACATAAAACGATAAGCAATAAATTCAAAAGCATCAGATAAAATGCAAAATACGTATAAACGACTACGGTACCGGTTCTGATGGAATTTCATGAATACAATTGCAATAATATTGTGGCTACTTGTAAAGCTATATCATGCCAAATTGAAGAACATCTATATGGAAACTCAAAAAAACCATAGGGATACCAAGTACGTAATTGACAAGATTCAGATAGCTCGTTATTCATAGTATTCATGGCTGCTGTAGCTACGTGGATGCAAAATTCACTGATGCCAAAAAGTTAGAAAAAATATCGTCACAGACAGGATTCGAACCTGCGCAGGTAAAACCCAACACCTGAGCTGCTAATAGCAGGGTGTCGCCTTAACCACTCGGCCACTGTAACTTTTGTGTTAGCAGGAGAAGAAAAGATGTGAACTAGAGTGGTTGTGTGAACTTAACTGTGGGGAACACCATTCAATGTACTTCCGCAACAAATCCTTCAAGGATTAGCCATTTCCTAACTGGATCAAGTAAACAAATGCAAGGAAAAATGTGTGCTGATCGCTGAAGAGCTTCCATTTCCAGAACATGAAAATGAACTATTTTTAACACTCTATTCTCGAGATTCAAGCACCGATGCAAGCAGCATTGTCGAGAGCAAGCA
This sequence comes from Suhomyces coccinellae, assembly GCA_030565345.1. Classification (NCBI taxonomy): domain Eukaryota; kingdom Fungi; phylum Ascomycota; class Pichiomycetes; order Serinales; family Debaryomycetaceae; genus Suhomyces; species Suhomyces coccinellae. Next base: position 161,564 of record JAJMBP010000028.1, on the reverse strand, counting down.
TTGTCGGACTTTATGTTGCGTGTATTGTCTCTTTTAAGGAACGCAGTGGATCGGAGGAGGGCCATGTTTTGTTTTGGCCAGACCAAACGTGGCTCCGGATTAACTGTGCCCATGCACACAGATTCCGGGATTTTAATCTGGTAATGCGTTTACTGGAGATGGACAGGCATTATTTTCATTCTTATCTACATCCCCACTCTATGGCTGCACGAATGTGAAAAATATGAAAAATGTGAAAAATATGAAAAGTGGAAAAAAGCGAAAATACGGAAAAACCGGAAAACAAAGCCACTAATCTGGGGAGGGCCCTCAGCATATGTGTCCGATCTAAACATGCAGAGAACAAAGGCACCACGGCGTTGAATCAGGGACAGAATCAACTCATACCGACTGTGCTTGATTCCCGTTGTTTCACCCCCACCCCCTTCCCCCGCGTCGTTGTCGCCTCTCCTCCTCGGCCTTCCTCCATCTCCACTCCAGGGCGGGCCGGTTGTGCCTGCCGTGCCCAATAAGGCAACCCATATTCGTTGGGCTCGGACCTTGGCCCGAAACAACTCCGCCAGCATAGTGTAGCGAAACCTTGCCTATGTGTCGCCGCCGGACTTCGTGTTTCCCCGCCATGCCATGTTCATGCTTCCTATTGGTTATTTCAGGTGCCGGAGATCTCCCACCCCACGGTTCTGCCGTGCTGGAGGAGCCCCTAAAGCAGTAGTCCACAGCAATTACACATACACACACAGAGACATGGACACCCAGACACACAGCAGCCCCGACACAGCCCCGTGCAGTATAGGGACCGGGCAAGCAGGCAGTCAGGCAGCCAGGCGGGCCTGGTGCCATTGTGTTGTGCCAGGTGCCATTGATGGTGTTGTAGCGAGAGAAATGCGACATCGAGAAAAAGACAGTAGACGGAGCGACGGAGTCGGCGGAGTCAGAGAAGACGAGGAAGATGGAGTGGGCAGATGGGGGCCCATGGGGAGCGGCAGAGTGGAACCACGGCGTTTCATCCTTGTCCAGGCAGGGCCTGGACACTCTAGACGTCTAGTCTGCTAGTCTGCCAGTCCTGTAGTCTGCTAGTGTCCTGGTCTCCCTCTCTCGTTCTCTCCTCCCCTTATCTCCTCTCCCAACCCAACTCTCCCTAGCTGTTCCGGCCCCGCGCGGTTGTGAAGCCTGGCCTGTCAGAGTAACGCCACGAGGTTGCGCCCCTGAGGCCCTCTATTTCAGACACTGGGATCGTCACTAGCGCCAGGTCCCTATACCCATCTCCGTAGTGTCCGGGGCACAATGTCGCTGCCACTACCATCTGTGACTGCCACACCCTCCACCTCACTTTCTGTCTCTCTTTCTCTCTCTTTCTCTCTCCCTGTCTCCCTGTCTCCATTTCTCGCGGTTCTCCCCCACGCCCGTGAGCCGCCCCAAAGTTGCGTCGCCGTAACGTGTTGTGGTGCCGGGCGCACGACCACCACACCACGCCCCACCTTATATACCGCCATCTTCCCTGGCCTTGTTCTCCCCTCCAATCACCATGGCCACTCCAAAGAAGCACAACAAGACCCAATCGACCTACGTATGTATAAACGAGAACATGGAAAGCGAATGAATAGGGAACGAATGGGGAACGCCCCGGAATCAACAGAATCGCCGGTGGAGCCACCAGGTGAAAATACTACTTCACCCTCTGGGGCGCCGCCGGATCCATGCGCCCTTAGGACCCAATGGTCCATGGACTGCTTCGGACGCGATTTCGGCCCTTCTGGCTCCCGCAATCTGGCGGGCATCTGGAACCTGGCCGAATCCCGTCGTTTCTGACTGCCAGTGCACGGATACTTGCTAGAACGCGGATTCTCAGGATTCTTGGTGAATCTTGGTGATTCTGGGCTCTGGAATCCCCGATTCACGCTGAATCGCGCCGATTCTGGGCTCTGGGATCCACGGATTCGGGAATTTCACCAGCCTTTGTCTCGATTCTGGAGTCCCCTCCATTCTTGCTCAATTCTAGCTGAATTTTCGCCAGATTCGAGGTAGATCCACCGATTCTCCCCGATTTCTGGCTCAATTCTAGCGGATTCCGCTCCTTATCCCTCCTTCTCCTCATTACTAACCCCAGGCCTTCGACAACACCGCCACCACCATGGCGGCGTCGCAGATGCGTAACGCGTTGAACGCCTTGGCCGACACCGTCACCGACACCGACGCCCAGAACCGTTTCGAAAACGAGATGGACTCCTTCTTTGCCCTCTTCAGAAGATACCTCACTGACAAGGCCTCGGGCTCCACCGTGGACTGGGAGAAGATCAAGTCTCCTTCGCCTTCCGAGGTTGTTCCTTACGCCAAGATGGAGACCCTGGACGAGCCCTCCAACTTGTCCAAGCTTGCTGTGTTGAAGTTGAACGGTGGTTTGGGTACCTCCATGGGTTGTGTGGGCCCCAAGTCTGTGATTGAGGTCAGAGACGGCAACACCTTCTTGGACTTGTCCGTCAGACAGATCGAGCACTTGAACAGAAAGTACGATGCCGACGTGCCATTGTTGTTGATGAACTCGTTCAACACCGACGCCGACACCGCCAAGATCATCAAGAAGTACCAGGGCCACCGTATCCGGGTCAAGACTTTCAACCAGTCGCGTTTCCCAAGAATCTTCAAGGACTCCTTGTTGCCCGTCCCCGAGACTTTCAACGACTCCTTGGAGGCTTGGTACCCACCAGGTCACGGTGACTTGTTCGAATCCTTGGTCCAATCCGGCGAATTGGACGCCCTTTTGGCCCAGGGCAGAGAAATCTTGTTCGTGTCCAACGGTGACAACTTGGGTGCCACCGTCGACACCAAGATCTTGGACCACATGATCTCCACTGGTGCTGAGTACATCATGGAATTGACCGACAAGACCCGTGCCGACGTCAAGGGTGGTACCTTAATCAACTACGAGGGCCAGGTCAGATTGTTGGAAATCGCCCAGGTCCCTAAGGAGCACGTGGAGGAGTTCAAGAGTATCAAGAAGTTCAAGTACTTCAACACCAACAACTTGTGGATCAACTTGAGAGCTATCAAGAACTTGGTGGAACAGAATGCCATTCAGGCCGAGATTATCCCCAACCAGAAGACCATTTCCATCGGCAACTCCGACATCAACGTGTTGCAGTTGGAGACCGCGGTTGGTGCCGCTATTAGACACTTCAAGGGCGCCCACGGTGTCAACGTGCCCAGATCTAGATTCTTGCCAGTCAAGACCTGTTCCGACTTGTTGTTGGTCAAGTCCGACTTGTTCTACTTGGAGCACGGTGCCTTGAAATTAGACCCTACCAGAGACGGTTTCCCCAACCCATTGATCAAGTTGGGCTCCCACTTCAAGAAGGTCAGTGGATTCCAGTCCAGAATTCCTCACATGCCAAAGATCTTGGAGTTGGACCACTTGACTATCACTGGTAACGTTAATTTGGGTAGAGGTGTCGCCTTGAAGGGTACCGTCATTATTGTGTGTAATGATGGCGAGAAGATTGACATTCCAAACGGTTCGATCCTCGAGAATGTTGTGGTTACTGGTAAGTTGACCATCTTAGAACACTGAGCCTGTTTGAAATGTAATTAGTAATGAAGGTAAGTTTCCGAAAAGTGTAGAGAAGAGTCCTTTCAACATGAGTGAATTTTCGTCACATATTGCTCTCAAATTGCTCATCTGGCTTCTGCAGTGGAGGTTCTTGTAGACATTGGGCAGTACCGTATGATCTGGTGCAATCCAGACCATTCTTGGTGAATAAATATCAAGTATGGGACCACTGCCAAGATTGAAAGAGGCAATTATTCGTAAAACGAGCGCAATTAGTGAATGCCCCATTGGCATCTTCTCTCAGTCGCTTTCGTTGTCTCTAAAATCAAACTCTTCTCTCTAACACTTTCATTTTTCTACATCAATATTGACTATTACTGTATACGCGATTTTGTAGCTTGTATTTGTCATATATCCAGTTCCCTACACAAGCAATTCCTTGGCCGCAGCAACATCCTCATCTCCCTTGTAGAACTCCAAGAACGCCTTCAAGCCTTCCTTGTGCAGTTCGATCTTCTTGGTGACTTCAGGAACCATTCTCTTGGCCTCGTCCAATACCTCGATCTGTTTCTTCAACTCGTATTGATCGGCGTTGTTGGTCTTCATTTGGGCAACATACTGCTCTTGTTCTTGGACTTCCTGCTGGTACAAGGACTCTTCCTTGATGAGACGCTTCAATGCGTTCACCTTGATCTGTAATGGAGTAGGAGACATGGGTGGGTTCGAGGTAGAAGCCAACACTTGTGAATACGCGTAGGGAGAGTCACGTGATCCAAATAACGTGACCTCTCCATCTGGCACCATTTATGCTCTTGGAATTCTTGGCACCGATAAGGTATGGAAAGCCATAGCCAAACTCTACTTTAAACGCAAGGCTCCAACCTTATTTGGTTTACAATTAGCGAGTTCCTTTTCGAGAGGAAATCTCAACACAAATAGCCCCATTCTATTGTGCATTTTCCACAAAATGCATAAACATCTCGAAGTCATAGTATTAATATTTTCTGCATAAAAATATCTTAAACAGCACCACTGGCTGCAAAAAAGCATGCAACCCAAACTGGCTGGATTGCATGGCCAACAGAATCAAAGTAGCCAGTTGGATGGACCCTTCACGCAAGTTTGATGTTCTTGAACTCGAAACATAATTTTTCTGGATTCCATCCCCCAGAGCCAGCACCTCCATCAATTCCTCGCTTGACATGGCCCGATCTGATGGCATAAAAGACCTCTCTCTGGTCAATCTCAACAATAGAATTGTGCCATGGCGTGGGAATATGGAGCAAGTCAGAGAGGGTGGGACTGTTGTAGTCTTCAAGTGACTTGATCACCAAACAATCGTCAGAGGCTAAAAGCCTGATTCCAAACTTGGGTCCTGAATTTTTGTGAGCGTGGATGGAAAAGCGCAAGCAGAATGGGAAGACAAGCTCGACTAAATTGGAGTAAGCATCGTTGCGCTAAATGTTAGTATAGAACCTCATATGCTTTCGGTTAAGTAACATACCTTGATCATTTCAAAAGCGACCTTGGACACAATTTTTTTGAATTTTTTCCTAGAAGAGTTTTGAGCTATTGGATGGAACTCAAGATCTTCGGTCATAAACCGAGAGAAGCCTCTGTACAAGTACAAGCGAGGATGCTTCGGAGTCTTGATATCCTCTGCCAACTTGCCAAAATCAGTGTCACAGCTGGTTACCAAAATTTTTCGACAAATTTCTGCTTCTTCATCAATCTTGCTATCCAAGTAATGGTCGATCTTGACGTCATCAACTAAAGTTTTGTCAAAACCAGACTTCTTTAATGTAAAAATATCAACAAGCGAATAGAATTTAATCGGATCATCTGTAGCTGGCTTAAGATCATTGTAGAGCTCCTTGAGGGCCTTGGAATACACATCCACCTGTCCATCATCGACCCCAACTAGATGTTAGTATGCCAACATCAAAACTTTATCTGAATACTTACTGCAGTCACTGAACACATGTCCGTCACTAACAATCCAAATCTTAATGCCAGGCTCATATATCTTTTTGAGGTTTTCAGAAAAGGAAATCAATCGATTGAGAGCTAGTTGTTCTCCTTTATCAGGCATAGGGCCAGAAACTTTGTCCAAGTTAGTAGATTTGCAAGGAAATGCAGGTAAGACCGCTTCTATGGGTGCTCCACGAGAAGTGAAAAAGTCAACTACAGACTTGAAGTATTTCTCACCTCCAAAACTCCATTCGTCATACTCAACTGTGTTCTTTAATTCTTTGACAAATAGGCCAGCAATTAGATCAGTTTGAAGTGAATACAGAGGAATGGAAGGTTTTGGAAACAATACACTTGAAGTCGTAAGGATTAACTTGATAAACCATTTCTCAAATCGAGTAATATTCATCTTTTCAGAAACTATTCCAACCCACCTTTGGTCAATGCAAAACTCCCAAGCAGTATAGCCTTCTATTTCAATAGCTACCAAATTTTCTCCGTCAACAATCCGATCTCCCTTGGTAACTAGATCAAAGAATTCATCTTGCATTTGAAAGTTGAAAGTCCGTTCACATAAGATAGACTTTTTATCCCTTCCATATATTGCCCGAATTTTCTCGTAGATGGTCTTTTCAGTAACATCTTCTGGAATTTCTTCAAGACTTGATTCTGAACTGGACGATATATAAAGCAGATTTTCTGCAACAGTCATACTGCAAAAATTGATTAAAATCAATAGAACTTCATTATTGAAAGGAATGAAATATTAATATTTATAATTGGCAACTATCCGACCATGTGCCATACAAATTTACCAGTCACCGAATATCCACCGTAATTCTTTCTCGAATATTGCCATAGGCATAGAGACAATTCCTGGCCAACGTATAAAACGTTGGACCATTTTCGGAAAGAATAGCCATGCAAAAATAAAATGGCGTTTTAGGTTAAATTAAAAAATTTCCTTAACACTAAACTGAAATTACGCAAGGGGATACAAAGGGTTTTTCAATTTTATGCGATTAATATGCTCTTTACAGAGCAAGTTTTTATTGCTAATTTTTCATAGATATAAATACGTCCATCGAATTGTACTGGGGAACCACGGAAAAAAGAGCAAAATGAGTGATCTCACATCAATTCTACAGATAATTTTTTCAATTTCCCTTTGTATCATCTTTCATCAAATTCTCGGAATTGTGATGCCACCGCTTAATTTTCCAAAGAATATACCAACGATTCCATTTTATGTTTCATTCTTAGGATCATATACCAACCTTGACCAATGTCAAATTTTTGACAGGTATTTACGGAAAAAACTAGAGAAACATGGAGCTGTAAAAATATTCTTTGCGTCAAGGTGGAATATTTTAGTCACTCGGCCAGAATACTTGGTGGAGATTTTAAAGAATGATAGCATTTATACAAAGAGTGGTAATCATGAAAAAATTCCCAATTCTGTGTTGGCTTCTTATACTGGAGACAATATAATTAGCGCACATGGAAGCCTCTGGAGAACATACAGGAACATAATCAGCTCAAACATACAATTTCCAGATATTCTGCACTTGCAAAAGAACACTGACAAGTTTATAGAAATTTTAAGAGCAAGAGTTTCGACCGATGGTGGCTCCGTTCCCGTTACTGGTATCTTGCAAAATTATTCCTTGCAAAATATAGGTCAATCGGTTCTAGGTGTTGATTTCAAGACCTTGGACCAGCAAAATTCAGAATTACACAGAAATATTCTATACGTGAAGCTGCAAATATTCAGGCCATTTTTTTTGAACTTCCCATTTTTTGATAGTCTTCCTATACCAAGTCGTCAAAGAGCTAAAAAGGAGGTGGCTAAATTTAGAGAATATTTCTGCAAGCTCCTCAGAACTAACCGGGATCCCAACACGAACAATGCAACAAACAGTCTTATGGAGGCGTTGGAGGCAAAAAAAATTTCCGAGAAACAGTTTGCCGACAATGCTATCATCATGATGGTAGCAGGGCATGAAAACCCCTTATTGTTGATGCTCTCACTCATGTATGTTTTGGCGAAGCATGAAAAGCATCAAGATGCATTGCGGGAGGAGTTGAGATTGTTAGATAACCCCGAGATTAGTCCATTACTTGCGTCGACGGTCTATGAAACTTTGAGGATGTTCCCACCTTTGGGGCAACTTATCAACAAGAAAACATCCGAAACCGTTCTTCTTGGAGGTAAGATCAGAATTCCCAAAGGGACTTACGTGGGCTATAACAATTATGGTACTGGAAGAGATAGAAACGCTTGGGGGCTTGATGCTGATGAATTTAAACCGCAACGTTGGGGCGGAAGCATGGAACAGATTTCCAAAGCCTATGCAGATGCAAAAAGAAACTGCACTCTACCAGCATTCCATGGTAAGAAAAGGGCCTGTTTAGGAGAGAAGTTTGCTCTCATTGAAGTCAAATGCCTCATCATCCAAGTATTATTGAACTTCAATCTCACAATAGACCCAACTTGGAAAGAGAAAATGACTCCCGCGGGTCCTATATGTCCTATGATGTTGAAGGTGCAAATGGTGCCTGTTGATAAGAAGCCGGAGGAAAATGTAACATCATGGCCCCAATAATAATTTACGAATTATATACTGGTACAACGTGTAGGTTTGAAGCCAGCCCTTCAAACATTTGCCTTGAGCCTCTTTTGATACCTTTCCATCTAGATATTTGCTCACTAAAGCCAATTGGATTGACGAATTTTGCAGCTATTACCAATTAGGCAAAATAACTTCCGCGGTTGCGAACACTGAATTTCTGACGTGCATAACATTACATGCATAGTACCATGCTAAGCTGCATCGAGGAACACTGGCCAAATTTCGAATTCGCTGCACAATTGATTCAATTCAAATATAGTCCTACTTGCAAGCTCAAGAATTTGATTTCCTCAATGACTCTATCAAGTATAGACAAGGACCAAAGTTCTGACAAGCTCGCTTCTCTGGACCAGGAAGTGCAAGTGCCCGTGCAACAACCACCACCATACACTGCCTTCTCTGAAGGCAGGAAGGCATTGATCTTGATCATCGTCACGGTGGCTGGGTTCTTGGGTCCAGTGTCAGGCAATATCTACATTCCCATCTTGCCCCAACTTCAAAAAGTATTCCATGTTTCTGCAACTACTATCAACGCTACAGTGTCGGTGTTCATGGCGGTGTTCGCCGTCGCTCCTTTGCTTTGGGCTTCTTTGGCTGACGTTGGTGGAAGAAGAACTTTGTACTTGATATCCTTGGTCATTTTCATAATAGCCAACGTCCTTTTGGCAGCAGTTCCCGCCAACATAGGTGCCCTCTTCGTCTTGAGAATCGTACAGGCATTCGGTGCAGCCTGTGTGATGTCAGTTGGTGCTGGAACGGTCGCTGATATTACTCCTCCTAAAGACAGAGCAAAGGCCATTTCCTACTTCATGTTGGGCCCTCAACTTGGTCCCATTTTGGGCCCAATCCTCAGTTCTATAGCCTTACATGGGAAATGGAGATGGATTTTTGGGTTTTTGGCCATCTTGGGTGGTGTTGTCTACATAATCATCTTGTTTTTCCTTCCCGAGACCTTGAGATACTTGGTTGGTGATGGAAGCTACTGGATGGACCGTGGAACCATTCTCGTGCCACCCAAACTCTTCCAGAGGAAAATAGTTGCCGATAGCCCAAGGTTTCCCAAACCCCCAAAGATTGGTCCTAAGAACTTATGGACTTTGCTTAAGCACAAGCCAGTACTTCTTTGTTCTCTTAATGGTGGCCTCTTATTTGCTTCGTTCTACGGTATGAGTGTCACTTTTGCACGCATTCTTCAGACTGAGTACCATTTCACCAACTTGCAAACCAGTTTGTCATATATCTGTCCTGGAGTGTCGCTAGTTGCTGGTTCTATATCCGGTGGACGTATTTCTGACTTCTTAAGGGCCAGAATGGAGAAAAGACACCCCGGAAAGTATGTTCCTGAACACCGGTTTTCGATTCAGGTGGTTGGATTAGTGGTTTCGATGGCAGGAATCCTAGGTTATGGGTGGTGTGTCGACAAACATGTGCATGTGGTTGCAGTATTTGTTTTTACGTTTTTGGGCGGTTTCGGTATGACCTGGGTTTTTGTTACAAACACCACCTACTTGACAGAATGTTCAACTGGACAACCTGCTACAATGGTGGCCTTGGGCAACTTGATGAGAAATGCAGCAGCAGCGGTTTCCTCTGCGGTGATTGAGAAATTAATAGATAAAATGGGATTTGGCTGGTGCTTTACCGGTCTCGGGCTTCTCGATCTTATAGGAATTGCCGTTGTCCTCGTGCTCATTTACTTTGGACCCAAGTGGAGGAGTCAATTTGCAAACGGAAGTAAGTAATATTCTAATAATATATTAACGCATAAAAAATATTTCAATTAAATTGTACCATGCGACAAAACATTTTCACATTATTAAGTGGCTTGAAATTGAAGGGCATTAAGCAGAGCAGATACTCCAAATAGGAAACTATTTTGCTCTCGAGCATAATTTGAGATGAAGTGGGCGCATAGGTAGAATATCGTAAAACCGAAGTTTCGTTATAGCAGTTAAATGTGCTCTTAAATATTGTAGTTTAGACTTATATAAATCAAGGTGCGGATACTCGAGTACCAACAACTCTAAGATGAGCGACAACCCTAAGGCTCAACTTGAAGACGAATCCAACCTGGATATCGCTAAGGATATCTCAGATGTTAACGAGATCTCCAAAACTCCTTTGAAGAAAAATGATACCTCTAGTGATTTATTTGAGCCAGAACAGCCTACGAATGACAGCTTATGGACAAGTAAAGCCGTGTATCGCGCATGGTTGTTACTTTGTTTTACGACTGGGCCTGTGGCTTCCATGTCGAGGACTTATGTTCCCGCTGCCATTCAGTCTGCTGGTAGGGCTATTGGAAGAACCAAAGCTGGTAAAAAGTGTGGTTTCAGAGGAAATGACTGTTATGTTAAATTTGGAACTGGAGAAGTCCACTTTACATCTTACGTCTTATATTTGAGAGCTATTGGTACCGCTGTTGAAGGTGTCGTTGCTATCTTCTTCATGGGAATTGCTGACTATTCCAACTACCGTAAATGGATCTTGATTGGATCAATCTTCCTTTATGGTATTTTTGCTTTGCCCTTTGCAGGTTTAACCCATGCAAACTACCCAACGTTAAGAGGATTATCGGCATTGTATGCGTTGATTAGTATTGATAACGGTGTCTATCAAATTTTGGAGGCATCATATATTCCTTTGTTCATGAGAGCTTCAGCTCCTAAAGGTACAGTTGCTGAAGATGTCAGAAGAGAGATGGTGTTGAAGAGAGGTTCAGTGGTCAGTGTGATGGGAATTTTTATTGGTAACTGTGGTGGTATTGTTGCACTCCTCATCGGTATTATCATTACCTATGGAAGAGGTGGTCCTATGAAGGATGGTTACCACAACTTCTTACTTGCTATCACAATTGCTGGAGCAGTGACTGTCGCCTTTTCTATTCTCTCTTCATTTTTCATTCCCAGTGTCAATGGTAAACCCAGACCAAAAGGGGAATTCTTGCCTTGGTTGAGTATCAAGAGATTGTACCAGTTGATCTTGAAGATTAGACAATATCCCAACGCCTTCATTTATTGTATTGCTTGGGTGATTTGGAATGTTACTTTTGATAACTTCATGAGTGTTTTCGTCTTGTTATTCAGATCAACACTTGGCTTAGGATCTTCTGATGGAGAGTATACTGTGTATACCTTCATGTCGTACATCCTCGCTTCTCTTGGATCCCTCAGTTGGATGTTCATCTACCCAAGAACCAGATTGGGAATTAAGACTTGGGGCTACGGATTTTTGCTCTTTTCCATGTTTGCTAACTTCTGGGGATGCTTGGGAATCAGCAAGCACACCAAAGTTGGATTCAAGCATCGTTGGGAATTTTGGTTATTTGAAGTCTTTTATGCCTCTAGTTCTTCTGCCATGAGAAGTTTGAACAGAACCGTTTACAGTACTTTACTCCCTGAAGGCGAAGAAGCCCAATATTTCGGGTTGGAGATTATGCTTGGGGTTGCAACGGGCTGGATTGGAGGTTTAGTCAATGCAACTATTCAAGATAGAACAAATAATGACAGATATCCTTTCTTGCCCAATCTTTTGTTGGGATTGGTTGCAGTCATCTTGTACTATTTTGCAGACATCGAAAAGGGAATGCAAGATGCCGAGAAGTTGATCAGCAATTCAGAGCTCACAAGGGTATCATCCGCAAAAGACTACCAAAGTACCATTGAAGGAGACGAGATTTCAAAGACCAATATCATTCCACAGCAAGCAAAGTAACCGAACTACTAATTGACTACTCCATAATACTTTGAAATCTTAAAGAACTGAAAGTATGAAAAAGACTAGGGCCGAAGCTCCCTTCTGTTAATAAAAGAAGAATAATTAATAATTAATTGTGTAAGTATATACAGATATGATATAAGGATCAAAATCACACTATTTTACTTGAACATTTAAACTTTAAGTAACATGCCAGGACAATTAGAAACTAATTATTTGGTTAAAAATTAAGTGAGTTGAGCAAATGAATGAAAGTACTGCCTGTTTCTTCACTAAGTGAGGAGAACGCCCATCAGATCAAAACCAATGAGTATAAAAGCAAACACTGTACCAGAAAAAGAAGAAGGCCATATCTTCATAACATGACCCTTATTTTCGAGAACATGATTCTTAAAATTTACTTATACACTCCTTGACTATGCCATGATATATGTAGATCTTCATTTGACTTGACATTCATTGTAGCCTGCAAAGAGAGAAGCACTAGGTCAACTTTTCAACATACTCTTACTTCTTCTTCATCAGAATGTAGCTCCGTAAAAACCATACACACCACAAGCTTCGTTCCTCATGGCCCAATGGTCAAGGCGTCTGGCTACGATTAAGTAACCACTTCTAGGAAACCAGAAGATTCCAGGTTCGACTCCTGGTGGGGAAGCTACTTTTTTGCCTGCGAAAACCAAAACCGGTAGGGGCACGACCTTGGCTTATCAAGACAGAATCAGGCCAGACCTTCTTCATTCCATATTCTACATGCTTCCTCCTCCAATTAACATTCAAAAGTGGATCCAGGAGAACAACCACCTCTTACAACCCCCAGTGAACAATTACTGTCTTCACCGTGGCGGTTTCACGGTGATGATCGTGGGTGGTCCGAACGAGAGAACTGATTATCATGTCAACCAGACACCCGAGTACTTCCACATGTTCAAGGGGTCTATGTGTTTGAAGGTGGTGGACGATGGAGAGTTCAAGGACGTGATTATCGAGGAGGGCGATTCGTTCTTGCTTCCAGGAAACACTCCCCACAATCCGGTGAGATTTGCCAACACCATTGGATTGGTAGTGGAGCAAGACCGTCCCGAGGGAATGAACGACAAACTCCGTTGGTACTGTTTGAAATGTCGCGAGATAGTGCACGAGAAGGAGTTCTACTGCACCGACCTCGGAACCCAGGTCAAGGAAGCCATTCTTGCTTTTGATGGAGACATGGACGCCAGAACCTGCGGGAACTGCGGAACCTTGAACTTCTCGAAACCGCAATAATGGAAGGATTAATGAAGGCATTAGACTCAAAGGAAGAAAAGCAGATGGATACCGTGGCAATGTATCGCCAGAGAGTTAAGAGAGAAGAATAGATGGGAAGATATTCTAGCCAAAGGAGTTTCAATTGGAAGGATGAATTGAAAGGAGGCACATTTAGGGAAGGAGATATTGGGATAGATGCAACCGGAGGAGGAGAGCACTAAAAATGGAGTTTATGGAGTTTATGGAGTTTACGAGATGAGTACATGATAATATGACAATATGAGAGATTAGATGTGGAATATGACTATAACATTATGGCAACATGAAAATTAAGGCACATTATTTTATGCCAAGGATATAGACGAAATAATGTGACAAATTTACACCTGATTCAATACAGATTGCCTTTGCTACATCCCCGCAGAACTACATTCAGACGTAGTGATTCTATTTGGAGGCCTAGATATATCTAGATTCTGGACCAAGGATTGTAGCGTGTTCTCACCTTCAGGCAGTCTTGGACTTGGATTTCCAGAGCTGTTCGCCCTTCTCAAACGCCCAATCCACAGCCTTTTCCACGGGCTCATCGAACACATATGGCAACAATGGCACGATGGCCAATCCTATACCCACAGGACCGTATGTGCGCAACACTTTGGGAGCGTTCTTGAAGAATATCGAGGAATAGCGGACGGAGCTGTGGATGGTGAAGGCAGGAAGGGCCATCGAGGCAAGACTCTGGAAGATACCTCTCTTGAGCAGGTAAAGACGCCAGTCGTTGTCAACTGCCGAGGGGTGTGCCGTCAAGAACGCCTGAGCCTGGGCTGGGTCCCGTTCGGGAACCTTGGAGTCCCAAGGTTTCAAGCCGGGACTCCAACGGCCTTCACTCTTCATCTTGACTATCCACGAAAAGTACGACACATCACCCAAGATGTACATCCACGAGATACCGTAGCCCATCTTGACCAAGAAGGGATGGGCCACAGGACGGAAAGACTCGCCAATGTCCGAGGTGTAAGCCACATAACGGTGGGAAGCTCTCAAGAGAGTTCTGATACGGTTGGCGTAGGCGGTGTAACGAAGGCCCGATTCCTGGGTAAGAGGGTCGACCTCACCAACGGAGGCAGGCGAATTCGAAGGGTTTTCAGTAGCACTCGACATTGGGATGCTAAAGGAGGTGTATTAGGGAATGGTGACTGTTGTAGAGCGAAAGAGCGATGTTAAATGGTTGCGGCGCTGGTCGTGGCGGAAGGCTGGTGCGAGTCGGTGGCGGTGGCTAGTGCCACCGCGAAAGAGTTTCTGAGATAAGGGCAAGAAATGTCGACGGCGAGAGTGGCAAATGGCGTGAAAGCGGACGTGAGTGTTTTAGGGAGAGGATGGGGATGAAATTAGCGTGACTAGAGCTAAGAGGTAGGGTGGGAGAGAGGGTTGATGTGGTGGTAATAAAAGTAGTGGAGAGAGGCTGGCGGTGGAGTCGCGTTGTATTTAGCGAGAGCCTATAATATGTGGGGATCTAGTAGACAATAGCTAGAGATAGTGGGATCTAAGGAGGTAATAGTGCTAGCGACAATATTGTTAGTGGGGACCTAGGGAAGACGGGGGAAGGGTATATGGTTCTAGGGAAAATTAAGGGGACTCTGGGGACCCTAGAGGTTGCAAAAGTGTCTCGTGGGATACAGTGAAGGAGAGCCTAGGGAGGCAAGGGCTCCAGGGAGAGAATGTAGAGGAAATGCCTTTTGGAGACGTAGGGAATGTATTTGGAGAAAAAGCTTGTAGGTATACGCATAGGGTGCTCTATTTCTGGCTTATTTCTGTGGCAAGAGTCAAATTCGGATTAATTTCAATTTATTTCAAATGGTCAGTCCGTTTGTTCCAGGACATATTTGTGGAAGGTCACTCTGGATGTTCAGAAACTGAGATGTCGAGAATCCAGCAACCCATGTATTGATCTCCAAATCCTCTGTGTACTATGGCGTCTCGTGTATCTGTTCCCCGGTGGATTGCCACAAGTTATGGAAGGCACGAATTCTAAACGAATTCTGGTGGACCTCAAAATTGTAATAATTATATAATTTGAAGTATTATCATAATTACACTAATATGATGTATTGAATGCAAGAAGGAAAAGAACATATTCCATCCCTTGCAAGCAAATTCAATCTCTCCCTTAATCTGTTCATCGAAACCAGACCAGTTACCTAACCTGATCACTTCATTTCAGTTTCATCAGTTTTATTCTGTCTCATTTTCATCACTTGCTCTTACTGGACGTACTACTTCTGCAAAACGGAAAACAATCAACAAGAAATTTGAAACCTGACCTGCTAACATAAATACACAACACTTCCTTTCTACTGCTTCACCCCTATTATTTTCTTCTTTCACTAGTTCTGCTCCTTCTCTTCTTTCCTTATTCGCAGCCATTGATTATGTAACTTTCCTATATATTCAAATCCATATACAACTACTTCCTTAGCCATGAAGTTCTCTGTGGTGATCCGGTTTGCCGCCACCAATTCCATCCCAGACTTGAGGATTCCGCTCTCCATCAACTTCGACAAAGATGATGTCAACAAATTGGTCAACGTGGTATGGCTCAAGAACGTTATACGTGGCAAGGTGCCCTCCACATCCAGCAGTCGCCTTCGGTTAATCTACAACGGACGAGTGTTGAACGAGAAAACCAACTTCAAGAAAGAGGTCTTTGAGCCCAAGATACAGCAGAAGCCCCAAGATACCCAAGAGGGACTGAGTAATGACACCAATAGCGGCCCGGTGGAGCCAGAAGTCTACATCCACTGTGTGGTGGGAGACAAGCTCACCCCACTAGATTTGGCGGAAGAGACACAGTTGGACAACAGACCACAAGAAACAAGCACCATGCCACAGGCAGTGGGATTCGACAGATTACTCCAGCAAGGCTTCAGCCAGGAGGATATTAACGAGCTTCGTACCCAGTTTCTCCAGATTTACGGCCAGCAAAACGCTAACGAAGTGGGAGAAATACAAGACGCGGAAGAGGAAGAGAATAGACAGAATATGCTCCGGCAGATGGAGGAGAGGGTGTGGCATGAGTTCTCCAACACAGGAGGCTCGAACCCTAATGCCGACACTGCAGGAACGGCTACTACGGCAGGCCCCGGAGAAGCCCCCATTGAAAGCACATCGCTTGCGGACATTCATATGAACAACGAAAATCTCGACTTGGTAATAGGGTTGATGATGGGCATCTTCTTGGGGGTGGTGAGCTTTATCTTCGTGTTGGCTGATGGGCTGCTTTTGAATCAAAGACAACACATGGCGATATTTTGGGGTATTATGATCAATCTCGTGGTGAACATGCTTAGGAATTTGATCTTTGTATAGAGAATATTAAGGTGATCAAACTCAGTCAGACATTAACCATTGTAATACAATTCAAAATAACGGAAGACCTATCATATTGATACCTCATTAAAGACCTTATCGGATGACTACTTTACTATTGGGCAGAGTAAGTGTGATCCACCAATTTTCGCTGGGGATAAGCTAGCGGCATCTGGAAGGTTGCTTTTATAACACGAAATAAGAATGTGCCATAATCGATAAGGAGAATCGACCAATGAAATACTTCAAAAACGTGAAAATTAAACACGACAGAACTAGGAGTGGATTAGTTTTATCTAATATTATGAAGTTTAACCTACGGGAACGAGTTCACGATAAAAGTGAAGATTATTCAAAGTAGAAGAACACCAGAAAGACAAAGTGGTAATAAGCGAAGAGAAGAGAACAACAAGGAGTAGATAAACCAAGTAGATTTCAGAGGTAAAAGAGCACCAATGCTTATTTCTTTGAAACAAGAATAAAGGAGATTCAATATAGTTAGGACCCGACATTTTGTAACCGATACCGATTTCATCAATACTTGTACGTTAAGATAGACTGAACTTCATGAAATCATAGGACTGAGTAATTTACGAAAACTATGTGAAATGAGGATTAGTTCATGCAATAGGCGAAACTCAGAATAATTCGCCAATCTAGCGCAACATCCAGAAGAATATGCATATTAGGTTGGTAATTATTTCTGGACGTCAACGAAGAACTTCAATGATAATCCAGAAATAGCTTCTCAAGGCACATTTGTGCCAATCGTAGCAGAGTGCTTCATTAGTATCTCATTTCAAGAAAGCTTTATCAAGCAAATCTCTTTCAACAATACTATTCTTGCTGATTCGCTTCACATTAATCCTTAATTCCATCGCTCTGGTCACATTGGCTCTTTTCTCAAACTAGGACTCTGGGTTCCAACGTTTTCTGAAGTAGTAAAGTGTGGATTTAACACTGTAGATCATTAACTGATCTGATCGCGTTAATTCTTCCTCCATTCTTATCTCTTCTGCTTCCAGTATTCTCGATCTACAGGACCTCATGGCCCATCGACTTCTGTTTCTACAAAATGTTTGATCCACCAGCCCTCACTTGCACGTGAACTATGCACAAATGAAAGGGCATTAAGATGATCTGTGTCCAAAAAGGATGTTATTCCCGCCAGGAA
The DNA here is from genome assembly GCA_030565345.1 of Suhomyces coccinellae. Lineage (NCBI taxonomy): Eukaryota > Fungi > Ascomycota > Pichiomycetes > Serinales > Debaryomycetaceae > Suhomyces > Suhomyces coccinellae. Next base: position 143,911 of record JAJMBP010000028.1, on the reverse strand, counting down.
CTTGACGCTCGCCAACTCGTAGGGATTTCTGAAAAAGACAAGCAACACGGTAATAGCTCTGGCTGCCGCACATCGAGCAAAACTGGGGGGCCGCGTCCTTATATACTGGCTGCCGGGGTTACCCGGCCACTAGGGTTGAGATGAGCATCTTGGGGTGAGGTTGGCCTCGGCAGAAAGGAGGGTGCAATGCACATGTTAGACATGGACAAGGGCGAAGGGAGAAAAGCAAGGGACTGGTGCAGAGGAAGAGAAACGAGAAGAAGGCAGGGTGTAAAATTCAATTCAATTAAATGCAGAGAGAACTACTAAGGCAAAGCAATAGCTGGAACGAGAATAATCGCGAAAAAGGCGATTTCGTAAGTGTAGTCCATTCATATGTGCATGGAGAGCTTCAGAGTAGATCAGTAGGTCTAAGCCCATAAGTCTACAATTCCCTTTATTCCAGTATTCAGCCGTCTTGAATGCTTGCCTGGCTATTGTGTCTATGCCTTTGAGAAATTAGCGCATAGACAATAGTAACGGCGTGCATCAGTGGTGCGATCTATAGAACTGACGCAGGGAATTGAACAGGAGAGAACTTGAGGGATTACTTGTCCATAGAGGCTACGTGGGCCCATTCGATCTCCAGGGGTATACCGTGTGAATGAGCACGATCGTTCCCTGACGGTAGTTATCAGGATCTGTGAAATGTGCCTAAATGGAGCTAATTGTGATAATATAAGTAATTATGCTTGGGAATTCCACCAGTCACTACGAGTGTCTACGGAATGATCCCATAATATCAGTAGCTTTCCCATGAAATTCGGGCTTCTCCATTGAACAGCTTCGCCCGCCGCTTTGGAGTTCTAGTACGGTTCCTGTCCTGTCATATCAAGATCTCGGTATCTATCTTCAAGCTACTGGCGTTACTGTGCTCTAATCGTAGCCTGCTGATTGGCCCGCTCACACTACCGGCCTCCGTTTCTAGCGTAATCTCACCTTGTCTCCAGATATCACGTCAGTGCTCGGTTCCATTGGAGAATCTACCACATGGAGAATTCGAGAATTCATGTGGCCCCAATGCACATATCCTCGGGCAAATACGCTGCAAATGCCTACACCACGGAGACAAAGACGACGTAGAGCGTGTGCTGCCACTGTAATTTGTAATTACCCAGTCTGCGTAGTCTGTCTAGGACCCAATTATGGGGACCTCTTTATCTATTCTCACTCACTCATTCACTCGCCAATCGTGAAATATGGAGACCCTTCCTGTTCGGGCACGCGCCGGTTCCGCTACCCCAACAGGGTGCTGGCCACACGACTCACACAGCCCATAGTGAAGCCCATGCAAATGCCCGTGGCAGTCCTTTTGGGCCATGGCGTGGTTGGCCGGTGCCAACATTGGGCCATGGTCACATGACAGGTGGGGCAATGGACGTACTGGGCCGAAAGGAGCAATAGGGGAAAGGCCAAAGCGGCCAAAACGAGGCCAGGAAGCCGCCAAAACAGCCGCCAAAGGGGCCGGTGCGCGGCGACGGGTCGCCAGAACCCCTCGGGGCGCCTAGCTCGTTTGCCCGACGCTCAGGGCCCCAGGCGGGCCCCCCACAATGAGTCAATTCCGGGTCACGTGACCCGGTTTCCTCTGGCCCACCCCAACGCGGGGTTGCAATGGACAATACCCAGTTTTTCCCCCGGTCCTTTCCGACTAGTACTTAACACCGCTCTCCTCTTGATCTGCATTTTTGAACTCCTGTTCTAACCACTCAACTTCTTCTGACCACAGCTTCCCCTTTTGCTGCGTTGTGCACCTTGCCATATCTATTCATCTCAGCTGAAGCAGACCCACCCATCCACGACCTACCCATCCACAGATCAACTCCTTTGGCCATTTAATTGTCTCACTTCTTAGCGTCAATTCTAAGTCTCAAATAATCCCCAATTCCTAGTCAATTGACCCATCTCCCAAAAGCACACCAAAGCACACTTCACTATGTCTGACCCTAAGCCCTTGCCCTTCATCTACCAGTTCGCCTCGGGCGCCATTGCCGGCGTGTCGGAAATCTTGGTCATGTACCCATTGGACGTGGTCAAGACCAGACAACAGTTGGACGTCACCGGCGCCTACAACGGCACCATCCGGTGCTTGAAGAAGATCGTCCAGGAGGAAGGCTTCTCGCGGTTGTACAAGGGTATCTCCGCCCCTATTTTGATGGAGGCGCCCAAGAGAGCCACCAAGTTTGCTGCAAACGACGAGTGGGGCAAGTTCTACAAGAACTTGTTCGGCGTCCAGACCATGTCGCAGTCGTTGGCGGTGTTGACCGGTGCCACCGCCGGTGCCACCGAGTCGTTCGTGGTGGTTCCCTTCGAGTTGGTCAAGATCAAGTTGCAGGACAAGACGTCCAAGTTCAACGGCATGGGCGACGTGTTGAAGCACATTGTCAAGACCGACGGTGTGTTGGGCTTGTACAAGGGTTTGGAGTCCACCTTGTTCAGACACATCTTCTGGAACGCAGGTTACTTCGGGTGCATCCACCAGGTCAGAAACATGATGCCCAAGCCCAAGAACTCTACCGAAAAGACTTTCGTGGACTTGACCTGTGGTACCATTGGAGGAACCTTCGGTACCGTGTTGAACACGCCTTTCGACGTGGTCAAGTCCAGAATCCAGGCCGGCTCCACCAAGTACATCTGGACCGTGCCCTCGGTGTTGCGTGTGGCCAGAGAAGAAGGCTTCGGCGCCTTGTACAAGGGATTCATCCCCAAGGTGTTGAGATTGGGCCCTGGAGGAGGTATTTTGTTGGTGGTGTTCACCACCTGTATGGACTTCTTTAGAACTTTGCAATAATAGTGTACATAGACTCTGCCCTTTTTCACTTCCATCCAACCGACCTAGCTAGTCTACGTTTAGTTCCTTATGTATGTATTACTGGAAATCGTGATGTCGACATGAGTAGATTAATATTATTGATTCAAATTGAGTAAGTATAATTGAATTAAATTAGGAACATATAATTGAATTGAATTGGGTACCTATATTTGAATTAATTTGAGTACACTGTATATTTATATTGAGAAGTTTTAAATTGGGCGGTTTAACTCAGTAAACTACAATTAAATAGACCTTTGAACCGAGTACTAAAAATTTAGCTCGGACTTGTTTAATTGAGCAGTTTATAATCGAACTTAATCTTGTGAATTAAGTTGTTCAATTCTATGCTATTTTATACTTGGTGTTTTTAGTTTTAACAAATTTTCATTCTACCCTACCTAGTTATAATCAAGGAGATGAAATCATTCCATAGGGAAGTAATTGATGCTTAGCTGAATATTCTTCATTTACTCCGAATCTTCATTTTTGTCCACCAGAATCTCCAGTTTTTTCGATTAATATTTCAGTCGTAGAATTTTTCAGCTGTTGATTCAAATCGGCCTGCTTTTCAGCTAGTAATTGAAATCGGAAGATTAAATTCCGTATTCCAACGACTCTTCCTTTAATTGTTCTTCTACTTGAATTCTTCCTTAAACACTCCGATCAATATTCCAAGAAGCTCGGTCTCCTTGACATGCTCCGTGAATTCATCTTTATTGAGATATTGCATTGTTTCTTTGTACTTGTACTCTTCAGCTTCAACTTGGCCGTTTTCTGTCCGTTCCTGGAAAGTAAACGCGTTGATTTGAGACACCAATTCGGGAGAATCGAAGTCGAAATCAAACAAATCAAGCTTTTCCACCGTCGAATTCTCCTTCGACTCTTGGGTAAGATGGAACCGTTCTTCGAAATAATCAAGACATTCTCTCAATCTGGACAAATTGTTGGAATCTTCAAGTTCATATTCAACAAGCAACTCATTGATGGCCTCATAATTCAACAATATGTTATAGATCAAGTCGTAGCTAATGGAACGGAAAATTCCAGCTCCTTCTGCAACCTGAGCCTTGTTTGCAGGAGCCAAGCCTTCTTGGTATTGAATCACGTCTTTGAATTGAGGTATGAGCAAAAAGTCCACAATAAGAAACATTTCTTCAACCAAGGACTTCAAAGTTGAGATTTGTTTTAAGGATGTAAAATATTTGGACTTGATTAATTGCTGTCTCTTTATAAATTTCAAAAAGTTGAAAATGGTGGTGTGGAACTCCACCCACTGGTACCTTTGAAGTTCAATTTCTGGATGTTTCTTGAATTCGTGTAGGATCTGGTATAAGATATTGAGGGCCATTTTGAAGTTTTCGAGATTCATCTTGTTGGTCAAATTGAACCGGATAAGATTTTGTATTGTATCCATGATATAGAACAAACTCGATTTGATGCCATATTTTCCAAAATCATTGGGAATAATTGGACTTTTTTGATGACTGAGCTTCCACTTGAACTCGTTCATATTATATTCCTTGACCTTCTGTAAAATAGATACCGTTTGACCCTCTTCAGTAACACCATATACATTAGGAGACGTCAATTTGAGCAATATCTGTAATGACAATTTGGTTGTCATAAGAATGCTTTCAGACTTATACTGGTACTGGAAAACATACGACAAAACACACAACCATATCTCGAACAATTCAATGGACGTGTCTTGAGCATGATCTATATCTTCGATCTTGGAAGTGCTTCTATTCTGCTGATCTGTGAAATGAACCAAGAAGGACTTGTTTTTCGTCAATGTTGTGAGTAACATGGTCAAGGGTAAAAGCTCAGGAAATTCTAAGTATTCGTTCACCTCCCTTGACTTGAGCACCTTGAGACGGTTCTCGTAAATATGTTGAATCTGGATAAGGTAGGGGTCATCAGCTTGTTTGGTTAAACTCAATACCTCATAGTTATTTTCGAACGAAGTGATTTTTCCGACCGTGTCATAAATGACATACAAATTGTCACTAAACTTGTTGCTTGTGAACCAATTCATGAAGGAAGAGCCCAGAATTTGATCTACAAGAATATCATCCCTGAAGTTGTAACAGTACGTGAAATCCATAGCCAATATTGGAATATATCTTGAGGAAATCTCTCTTTTGTAGGAAAGGGCATCATATACCTTGTGCTTGACCAAGAAGTTTTCGTAGGTATTGGGCATTTCACTATGCAATGTGGTGATATCCGAAGATAAAGTGGCTGAGTTCAATGGAAGTAGATATTGGGGAAGGTTGGAAAGAGTGCCAATAATTGTGAAGACTTTACTTAGAGTCTCAGCTGAAAGAATGAATTTTGGTGGTCTGAAAACGGGCCCGCCAGCTTCTGCAGACTCAGGAACGACATATGCATTGGAGGCTTTCAATAAGTTGTTGATGGTGGGCATGAAATCAATTTTAAAAAAGGTGAAAATCAAACTTTTGATTATGACGAATTCGTTCGTAGATTCTTTTTGGAACGAGATAGAGCAATATAGGGTCTTGAGAATATCAGCAAGGACTAAGATGATATCTTTGACCACTGACAACACTGGGAATTCGGTTTCCGTGGATTTTTCAATCAGTTGAATAGTCTTGTCAAAGAACCAGCGAAGTTGCTTCAATAACGACATCAAAGTGAGGTCATTGAACACAACTTTGGATCCCGGAAGCTGAAAAACGTGACTTACCACATCAGAATCAACCGATTTTACCTTGGACTTGCGGGACACGAGCATATTGGTTTCATAGAGTGCCTGGAACCATAATCTGAGCACAGTGAGAATGTTGGAAATCAATTCGAACCGGAGCTCATCATCAATATCGCGGAATTGTCTTTGCTCGGGCTCTGCCAACGACAGCATTGAGCCCTTACGGGTGTCTTTCAACTCGGAAATCGAACCGGTGACAGAATCTTTCCGATTTTTCAGCACAGATTCGTCGCTCTTTCCACTCAAGGTGGTGATGTCATCGCCATCAAGGTCTTGTGACAACGAAACTACCAGTGTCATGCCACTTAAGGAGGTGATATCATCACCTCCTTCGTCTAGCTCGAGACGCTGTTTCTGGTTAGCTGCCTGACCGTTGGATGTTTCACTGTTTCCATCGACTGGATAGTCCATGGCATCGGCCAACCAACGCAAACAGGCGGAGAACACCTCTCTGGCGATCTTGACATTGACTGCTTTGGGTCCGCTGGTCCAGCCATCCTCCAAGTTGGCCACTAACACCGATCTTAATGCACTGGGGTTCACTGGAGTGGTGAAAAATGTGAAGTAGAAATGGTGGTCCCGCAGCTGGTTTGCGTTGAAAATGGAGGAATAAAGAGCAATTGGCAGGCTCTGGGGCAGACTCATGGTGAGGAGTGCATCGAGGGTATGGAGGAGGTGGAGGAAATAGGTATGGTAGGGAGAATGGGTGGGTGTAAGGACAGGTGGGGGTAGTGGAAGTGAAAACGCGGGTGTAGTGGGAGAGCGGAGTGGGGAGTAGGGAGAAATAGTGGGTGAGTCGTGGGAAAATAGGGAGAATAGTGAGGGTGAGTCGTGGGAAAATAGGGAGGAATAGTGGGGAGAAACAGTGAGAGAATTAGGGTGGATAGATTTAAGAAGAGAAAGAGATTCAGTTGATAGATCAAAGAAGCTTTTGAAATATGGAAGAGTGAAATATGGAAGAGAGAGAGAGAGAGATATAAGGGAGAATCGAGTGACGGGAGAAAAAGTGTTAATTTAGAAACAAAGGGTATGTAGTAGTTAATTAGGTGTTACTCAGTGGTTCTCACTTGGCGGGAATAGAGTATAGTGAGACAGTGGGCAAGAAAGTAAAAGCGAAGAGAATGCTAATATGTAGTGAAGTATGGATTTTGGTCAATATTTGATCAAGATAAGAAACACTTGTGAAAAAGCAACGGTCTATGTTTCTCTGGAGTCCCACTCTCGGAATTTCGATTCTTAGAGTGGTCTGTAAGTGAAAAGTACACCAAGAAATGGAAAGACCAAAATGCCAAGCTCCCGTGTACTCCACTAGAAGGCAATACGTGTCGAAACAAGCTTGGGATATTTTATACAGTAATATGGAGGCATTCTGTCCCTTTTGCTCCTTTTGTTCCTTTTCCTTCTGGCCCTCTGACCATAGGATTCTCTAGTTAAGTAGTGCTAGATCGAAAGTCGCTATTCATTAATTTTATCACTAAAATTGAAGAGGCAGGGACAAGGATAACTAGGATGTAAGAAATAAATCGGGTAACCATAATTAATGGAGTGTTTGACAAAAGCACAAGTTGATAGAGAAAAATGTGTGGGATCAAGGTGCCGCAAATTACACCGATAGATCGATACATCTGGAAAGAATTATAAGTGAAATCCAAGTCAAGTTCTGGGCTTATTCAAGCACACCTCTCTTCTCTAATTATACACTCCATTATATAACTTCATTGATCTGTAATTTTCCAAAGTTGTGACTTCTACCCCAATATTCTCAGCACCACATAATCTTCCACAGACTCGACACAGAAATACCACACAGACTCTCCCCCACAATAAACTCAACGTCATGACTAACAAACCACCACACCCTTCTCCGTGGTAATATCAAGGGACTATGCTCCAATTATCTCCAGATTCTGCCCTACTACTGCATTTCTCGTCAGGGTCCAGTGACCCTAGCATATTCTACAGCGACAGATCTACCGCGACAGATCCAGTAAGACCAACCCAATTGTACTCAATTTTGAATCACTATTAGTATATACTACGTACCAGGCGTTCGAACTGTCTAACAAGAATTATTTGCCCTCTAATCTCTCGTTAATGTCTCGAATTCTCTCATTATTCTCTCACTACTCTTCCTCCTCTCACTATTCTCTTATTCTGCTCTACCGACTCGCACTCTCCATCCCGCACTATCTCTCGCTAAACTCTCGCTACTTACCACACGTCTTTCTCTTACATTCCAGTTGATTTCTACTACCTATTTCTCCGACTCCTCTACCGCCTTTCCCAAACTGTTATGCCATGTCTATTGATGTGGAGGAGTACGAAATGGAGGACCAATTGCCCATAGAACTTGAGCCTGGATCCTCCACTTCTACAAGACCCTTTTTCTCACACCAAAGACGCTCCTCAGTAGCGAGCTCAGATTCAGATACGTCCCAAACGTCGGAAACTTCGGACATTTTCACCCAGATCAACGACTATTCGGACCAGAAAGGCTCCGAGACGGAAGACTTCTACGGAAATGCGTTTTTCCACCGGGTCTGGGCCTCCTATAAGGGAGCCAATGGTTTCAATAGAAGATCGGTGATATTATTCTCTGCCCTCATGACAGCCTTCTGGATGGTGGGTCTTGTGGTCTACGCGTCCAAATCTCCTCTAAGGATCATCTCCGATATCAACAAGGGCCCCAAAGTCGACGCCAGCGGCCGGAACATCACTTTGAACGAGTACAGTCCTGGGTTCCTGAACCTCACACTTGAAGACTGGAGAAAGGGAAAATACTACGCGTACCGTCAGGAAATACGATGGTTGACGCCTCTGCAATACCACTCCAAGGCTTCCCGTGAAAACTTGGGTGGCTACTATCTCACCAGAGGCGCCAAGTCGTCCTACAGAATCGGCCAGATACACCAAGAAAGCACCGAAGAATTCATAAATAGCGACCAATTCTCCTACGATGAAAACATCTTCTACATCAAGGATGTCCAGCTTAATCCAAACAGACCTTATGACGACCCTGACACGCCCCACATTGCCGTCACTAACTTCACCGATCAATGGAGACACCTGACATTTGCTCTCTACTGGATAATTAGAAATGACAAGTTTTCTCCGATTCAGCCTCCTCAGCAGGATGGGAAAGTGGACACAGAAAAGGCCAAGGACCTTGAAAAGTTGCATTTCGTCGAGTTTTCTCCAAAGGGCGACCACATCATATTTGGTTTTGGCCATGATTTGTACTTGCAGTCATTGGAAACCGGAAAGACAGAAAGAATTACCAACACGGGAAGCAAAAATATCTTCAACGGAAAACCGGACTGGGTCTATGAAGAGGAGGTGTTCGCATCGGATAGAATGGTTTGGTGGTCTCCAGATCAAGCCAACTTGGTGTTTGCATCTTTAAATGACACAGCAGTACAAGAATACGAAATCGACTATTACGTGAAAGAAACCAGTGAAATTGGCACAAGGGATGATTCAACCACTTTCAATCAATACCCCACAAAAACGTCCATCAAATATCCCAAGCCAGGAACACCTAACCCATTGGTATATCTATACAATTACAATCTCACGGATAAATCATTGAATCCTTTAGTCATCCACGACAAGAGCCACCGGTTGGACAGAGACTACATATTATATTCGGGTGCTTGGATCGATAACAACAATTTTCTTATGAAGCACACCGATAGGGCCAGCAAAATCATGAAAAAGATGCTATTCAAACCATCTAACGGTAACATCATTGTACCCGTTAATTTATTGGATAGCAATGACTACAATGGCTGGATTGAGAAGATGACTCCTGTTACTATTGTGCCTGGAGAAAATGGGGAAAACAAATACGTGGATAAAGTTGTGGTAGATAGCAAGGTTCATTTGGCACTCTTTGATAGTGCTTCATCAAGTGAATATTCAATACTATTAACAGAGTCTCTGGAGTGCGATATCATACCATCAGCACCAGTGGTTTACGACAAGAACGAGAACTATCTTTTTACATTGAGCAACTCTAATAGTTCCATAGAATCGGATGTCATCGGGATAGATCTCTCCGAAAAGCCTGGAAAGCGGATAGTGCAAATTACGAATCCACGGGAAGAGGGCTCATATGACGTCGATTTCAGCAACAATGGCCAATACTTGAATCTATTTTATTTGGGTCCCTCGCAGCCTTGGCAGAAGTTGATCAATATGGCCGATATTCACATGTTGAAAGAAGATGAGATTTTCGCCTTCATTCAAGACCAACCAAAAATAGGTCCGTTTGCCTACACCCAAAAGAATTTAAAGGATACAAACTTTCCCACCAAACTCTACAGAGAAGTTTCCGCTGGAAAGGACGTTGATGGAGTCCCCATCAAATTGAACTTGATCGAGATTCTTCCTCCAAATTTCAATCCTGCTACTAGAAAGTACCCGGTATTAGTAAATACATACGGGGGACCAGGGAGTCAACTTGTTGACAAGGCATTCAAGATTGAATTAAATGAAATAGCAAGTGCTCAGTTGGACGCGATTGTGTTAATAATCGATCCTCGAGGCACAAGTGGAAAAGGATGGAAATTTCAGTCCACGGCCAAGTCCCGTATTGGATACTGGGAGCCTCGTGATATCTCAAGCATAACTGCTCGGTATTGTGACGTTAATAAGAAGTTTGTGGATAGCGAGAAGGTGGCAATATGGGGATGGTCGTATGGAGGCTTTACGACGTTAAAGACTCTAGAATACGATGCAGGAAACACATTCAAGTATGGATTGGCCGTGGCGCCTGTCACCAATTGGATGTTTTACGATTCTATTTATACCGAGAGAGTGATGGATCTCCCCTCGGAAAACAAGTTCTATGAGCTGTCGGCACGAATTTCCGACTTCGAACACTTCTCTCATGTTAACCGGTTTATGATTATGCATGGGACTGCTGATGATAACGTGCATTTGCAGAACCTGTTATGGCTTCTTGACCAGCTCAATTCTGCAGGGGTGGAAAACTACGACACTTATTTCTTTCCCGACAGCGACCACTCGATCAGTTTCCATAATGCTAATACCGTGATCTACGATAGGATCATGACCTGGTTGAAAAAGGCATTTGCATAGTTTCAATGAATTATAGAGTAAGAATGGAAATGTGCTAAAAATAATAATTTCATGCCTCTTTGCGCCCACTTGAGCAAGCTAGTATAGCGATTTAAGAAAGAATCACGGACTGGTTGAAATGATTTTGTATAGTTAAGGTGAATTATAGAGTAAATTGCGAAGTATTATTCTGGTGTAGTAATAAGAGGTATTATTCTGGTGTAATAATAAGAGTGATAGATGAGATCGGAATTATCTAATTTACCTGACCATCTTATCGCTTCCAAATTAATTATACAGTGTCGTTGTGTTTGAAAAATCATAGACTGGGTTAAAATTTAATATAGTGAAAATAACGGAAGTGCAGTATTGATATTCCGAGAAGTACATTCGAAAACAATAAAAAAAGTATCTGAAAATTCAAGCTTGACGCAAAATTCATCCAAGCATTCAGTGGGCTTCAGAAAACTAATAACATAGCATGTGAAGGGCTCACGGACTAGTAGATAGGGATTTGGTACGTATAGGTCATACAAGAGAGATGAAACGCATAGCAAAGTAATCGAAAATAAAAAAAAGTTTTGCACTTTTAATAACAGGGAAATCTGTTGACAAAGATGCCTTGCACTGTGATACTGCTACGAGGCAGTTATGTAGACCAATGGCTTCCTTGTAGCGTGACTAGTGAAATATGGAGATATTACGTAATATCTTACATAATCTACAATTCACCACTTTCCTTCCTGTCCTTTCTAACCCCTCCAATCCTTCCCAACCTATCCCAGGTAATCCATAGTCTTGTAAAGCCACCTTCTGACCCCTCAAACCACCCCACTTCCTGCTCTATTCTGCCTATCTTGGTTCTGCCTCATCGCACACCCACGACCTACCTCATCGCAATTTTTTCACTTTTCAAACCACTATCATTATCCACCATAATGGCGAAGACCTCCAAAGCTACCAAGAAGTTTCAGTCGAAACACTTGAAACACACGTTGGACCACCGTAAGCAGGTCCAGAAACATAACAAGAAAGTTGGGCCCAAGAAAAAGAAGCAGTCTAACGATGAGGAGCCCAAGAAGCCTAGAGAAGTCTTCGATGACATGCCGGTAGATGAGTTCTTTGAGGGCGGATTCGAGGTGCCAAAGCAGAAGAAGGGCAAGAAGGAGCAGGTAGAAGAGGAGAATTATGACTCTTCTTCCGAAGACGAGGATGTTGAGGGTATGCAAGAGAGCATGAAGGGCTTGGCCGACCAAGACCCCGAATTCTACAAGTACTTGAAGGAAAACGACAAGCAGCTTTTGGATTTCGAGGGAATCAACCCCTTAGATGCCATGGAAGACAGCGACAACGAAGAGGAAGCAGGTTCGGGCAACGACGACGAAAATGATGAGTCTGAAGACGAAGGTGCTAAGACCAGTAAGAACGAGTCCAAGAAGGTTATCACCTTGGAAACCGTCAGAAAGTGGAAGCAAAACCTCGAGAAGCCTACCGTGCAGCAAATCAAGGCCATTGTCAGCGCATTCAAGGCGGCCGTCAACATCACCAACTCCAAGAGCAAAGACTACAAGTACTCCATCACCGACCCTAAAGCATTTTCCGAATTGATGGTCCTCGCATTGAAACAGGTCCCCCAGGCCATCCAGAAGCTCATTAAGTACAAGGTCAGCTCCAAGGGCGCCAGAAGCTTGCCACAGAAGAACCAGTTCTTGACCCAGATCTCCAAAATTCTCAAGTCTCAAGCTGGATGCTACATCACCTTGTTGAAGGACATCACTAACACCGAGACTGCAGCCTTGATTTTGTCTTCGTTGCAGGAGGTGTTCCCTTTCTACATATCATACAGAAAGTTGCTCAAGGAGCTCTTGACGGCTGTGACCCAGGTGTGGTCCACCTCGAGAAACATGGACACCCAGATCGCCACGTTTGCCTTCTTGAACAACGTGGCCAAGGAATTCCCCAAGTCGGTGTTGGAGACCATTTTGAAATCTACTTACTCGTCGTTGATCAAGAACTGTCTCCAGACCAATGCCCACACCATGGCTGGAATCAACTTTGCAAAGAACTCCGCCAGTGAATTGTTTGGAATCGACCCTACGCTTTCTTTCCAAGTTGGTTTCGAGTACGTCAGACAGTTGGCCATCCACTTGCGGTCCAGTATCATTGCCTCGACCAGAAAGTCTGCCACTTCTTCGCCTAAGGATGCCCATAAATTAATTTATAACTGGCAGTTCTGCCACTCGTTGGACTTCTGGTCCCGGGTGTTGAGCATCCACTGTGCTCAAGCTGAACAGGGCACCAAGAAGATCGAGACCGCGTTGCACCAGTTGATCTACCCATTGGTCCAGGTCACTTTGGGAACCATGAGATTGGTCCCTACGGCCCAGTTCTTCCCCTTGAGATTTTACCTTTTCAGGGCCTTGTTGAGATTGTCCAGAACTACTGGAGTCTACATTCCTTTATTCCCATTGCTCTCTGAAATCTTGACCTCCACCGTTTTCACCAAACCTATTTCTGCAAAGAAGAATGGAAAGCTCCAGGACTTCGACTTCGAGCACAACTACAGAGTGTCTTCCGGATACTTGAACACCAGAACCTACCAGCAGGGATTGGAGGAGCAATTTGTGGAGTTGAGCTCGGAATTCTTCGTCATCTACAGCAAGAGCATTGCCTTCCCTGAATTGGCCACTCCAGCCATCTTGACCCTCAGAAGATTTACCAAAAAATCCAAGAACATCAAGTTCAACAAGCTGTTGCAGCAATTGGTCGAGAAGTTGAACGCCAACTGCACCTTCATCTTGTCCAAGAGATCCAATGTGGAATACGGACCTTCCAACAAGACCGAGGCCAACTTGTTCTTGAAGGACTTGGAGTGGTCAAAGACTCCTTTGGGCCAGTACGTCACTGTCCAGAGACAAGTGAAGGAGGAGAAGCTTCGTTTGTTGAGAGAGGCATTGGCTGATGAAGAAGAGGCCAAGCAGGAACAGAAGCAAAAGGAAGAAGAAGAGGAAGAGGATGTTGAAATGAGCGGAGAAGACGAAGTGGAAGAAGACGACGACGAAGAGGACGAGGAGTAGTCTGTATTTATAGAAATAATACTATATTAGATGCAAATAAAAGTAAATGGAACCGAGTCTATATTGTATGAATGATCGTGGGAATGGAATATATTAGTTATAATTTCGACAATAAAACTCATCAGGATTTGAAGAATGACTAGTCTGTAACTATACATTGTTGCATGCAATTTCAGCTTTCTTCAATTTAACTGGAACGACTTATTGAGTGAAGAAGTAGTCGGAAGTTACACTGGTGCACTAATTGAAGATGATTCAGTTTCTTCAATAGTCTGTATTCGAGGGCATTCATAGGTGAATTCGCAAGTAACTATAGATTTATTTCGAGTAGTAGAATTATAATGTGATAATACATCCCGGTCCGAATTTATCGAGTTATATCTTCTTCAATGCACCAGATTGATAGGAATATTTCAATACAACTAGTTGTATCACTAGACTGTATTTATGGATCTCATCCAACTGGTACATGTACTTAAATTCTTACAACGCAATCAATTTGTCTGGACGACGAGTTGTCTGTATTTGTGGTTTATAATACATATGTTACATCAATGCACTAGGATCGACACTGGGGATGTTAAATCTGAGTGAAACTGGGTAGAACTTCCTCCCTTTAAGTACTTCATATCCATGCAATGAGATCAATCGGAAAGATGCTTTTCATAACATGGGAATATATCTTTTGGATGAATAGCAGCACCTTTTTCTTGACCTATCTTCAATAATCAATCAACGGAATAGAACCAAGAGGACTATATTCCAATAAAACTGGGAGCATTGCATCATTAAAATTGAATTGGCAACTCTTTTCTTAATCCATTCCCCTTTTTTTACATCAATGCACTGTGATCAAGACAATAATATTGCAGACTGGGAAATTAGAACTAAAGCAAAACCTCTTTTAGATCCCTCCTTTACTTTGGACTTCAATGCATTATCTCTAAAAGAAATAATGCTCCATTGCAACTGGAAATGTTGTGATTTCTGATAGAAAGCATCAAGTCTTTTTCTTAAATAATTCTTTCCATAAATGCACGGTTCAATAGGAAATATATCAATATTGAAAATTTTGGCTGGAATTGTAGCCATCATTTTCTTTTTCTTGCAATTACGTGCACTGGGTAAATGGAATTAGTTCCGATTTTAATTTTTTTAGCCTCTGTGAATAAGTAAATAGAATTTCTCGCGATGCAGCTGGGAATAGGAGTAATTTCTCGCTTTTTTTGATCTTCTTCGTATAAGAAAAAATTTCCAGCGATGCAGTTGGGGATATTGTATTGTTCTCTCTCTCCTTGTGGTGAAGGTAAAAGATCAGCTTTTCATTGGTCCTTTCATTGATACAGTAGCACTAAGATATAGCGTACTATTCTTTTATTATTTCAGATTTCTCTTCGAAATCTCTTTCCCCAATATCAGTTCACTACTTGGGCCATTAGAAAAACAGTCCAATCTTCCATGATTTTTCTCCTTCAACAGTTTCATTATAGATCAATTGAATTATATTCCAATATTCCAATATTCCAATATTAGATTAGCATCATTTTACTATGGATCAATGGGAATAAAGTTGCCCACAATACAACTAGGAATATTGTACCTGTCTCTTCTTATCGTGAAGCTGAAACAGCAGCTCTTTCTTTTTATGCCATCCTTAGTACGGAGATTGCAGCTGGTCAACACGGCCTTTTGGCCCTTGTCGAACGCAATGGCTCCGTACTTCTCCCAGAAGTTGACGGCACTCTCCTCACTCATTAACTCATAGATGGCCAATTTTCCATCCTTCAAGTCGTCGGTCAGGACGCCCACGAGCGAGGCAAACTCCTTGTTTCCACGATAGATCTCTCCGGTACGGCGCCACAAGCACGCGGGGATGGCCATGGACGTGAACACACGGTCGTAGTCAAGAAGCATGCGCTCGAAACTTTCTTCAACAAGTACCAAGTCCACGTCCTTCAAGGTCCGGGCAATGGCACGAAACGCAGGTCTGAAGATGGAGAGCGGTTTGAGAATACGCTGGCGTGAAGATGTGTTCATATAGTTGTCCATGTAGCTCTGCAAGCGGGCGTAGCCCTTGGCGTAGTTGTAGGGCTGGAGCAAGCCGGCCTCGAGCTTGGCCTTGATGACCTGTTTCAAACGTTCTTCGGGGGAGATCTCGGTGGTGGGGTCAGCTGCAGTGAGGAAGAACTTGTCACGGGCCGAATCTGATACCACTGGCTGGTGGCCATCTGTTTGGGAGGAATGGGGCTGGTTTTGGTGGTTCTTGTTGTGAGACTGTTGCTGTTGTTGCTGCTGATGTTGGTTGGGTAGCGATGGGACGCCAGATGGTTTGATGAAAGGGGCTTGCAGCTGGACCATGGGCATGGTCAGAAGGGGTTCTACTCCCTCGGAGGAGAATTGAGATGGGAACATGTTGGTGGAAGGGGAGAATGCGAGAATGTTGTTGATGTTATTCTGGCTGATACTGTTGATATTGCTGACATTGTGGTTCTGGTGGTTTGGATTATTCTGACCTTGAGTACTCTGATTCTGATTATTCTGAGTCTGATTATTCTCACTCATTCCGAAGGGAAGGCCCGGGCCCTGGATGCCAAACGCAAGCATCAGATCCGTGCCAGCCTCGTCGTTGAGCGCCCCGTTCACGAGCTCGGGGTCGTCGATCATGGACAAGAAATCGTTCAACGAGCTGAACTCGCTGCCGGCATGCTCCGAGTAGAAGAGCGGCTCCTGGTTGTAGGGCATGGTCTGCGACAACACCAGGTTATTTATAGTTTTGGGTTGGAGTGCCAGGAGCGACAGGAACAGCATATGGGCCAGGGGTGGGGCCAGATTGGGAGTATTGACACCGGGGGGATTGCTCACATTATTCACGGTGGACACGTTATTTGCATGCACATTAGGCGCGTTATTCGCTGGATTCAGACTCACTCCACCCACATTCGATGCTGCACTCACATTCACACCAGAGGATGCTGCGGTCGGATTGGACGCTGTCCCCAGATTGGAGCCAGCGTTAGCAGGCACGCTGTTGCCGTTGCCGTTGGTCGGCACCGGGAGCGGCTGGAGCGTGCCGTCTTTGGCCGCCCCGGGCGGGGAGCTGTGGGCGCTCTCGCTAGGAGTTTTCCGGAGCGACGCAGCCTTCTTCTTCTGACGGAGGTTGGACGGCTCGTCGTAGCACAAGTGGCCGATGCCCCGCTTGATACACCGCTGGCACGGCCGCAGGTCGTCACAGATCATGTGGGACCGGCGACAGTACACACACGCGATCTCGACCTTTTTCTTGCGCTTGCGCCCGGGCTTGTCTTGGGAGGAGGTGGAGCTGGAGGCAGCAACGGAGCTGGAGGCACCAGAAGCGGCGAAGCCCGAGCCCTCGGACGCTCCGGCGTCCTCGGTGGACCAGTCGCTGTCGTGGTCGTGGCCGGCGGCTCTGGATCCGGACGGATCCAGGGCACCGGACAAGCTCCGGGCCAGTTCGAGCTTGATGCCGATTTCGGGGGCGGGAGCCGCGTTCATGGGGGGATTTTTGGATACCAGCGGGAGACGGATGGAGGGAGGCGGCAAGAGCACTATGGGCTCATGGGCTGGGGCCGGGAAGGAGGGAGGAGGGCTGGGACGTGGGGAGAAGGTGTCGTTTGTGGTTTTGCAAGATGGTTTTTTTTACCCCAGGAAGTCACGTGCCCGAGACGCCAATGCGGAGGGTCCGCGAACGGCCGGGCGTGCCCGGGCGTGCCCGGGGCTACAGGGTGCAACGACACCAGCGACGTGTACAGTAGCTAAATGGTTAAGGATCTGGAGAGGCTCCGATCAGAAAGATCGGAGCGGTGGCTGCAGCCCGGAGCTTCCATTGCTGCAATGGAAAGAACCGGGTGCGAGGGATATGTGAAGAAATGGGACCAGACCAGAGAGAGAGAGAGAGAGGGGAGCCGGGTGATGGCTCAGATGTGGTGATGTTGCAGCGTGCTTCAGCCGTGAGGTTGCAGTGGTGACGTGAAGGCGCGGTCCGGAGGTGCCAAGGACAGCCTCAATTGCGTGGGTAACAGGCAGGGCCTCAATTGCGTGGGTAACAGACAGGGACAGACCAGTGGAGATAGTCCTTCGATTCGGCAAGACAGACCAATTGAGTCGCCAGTGGAAATGCTCCGTCAACTATGTAGGACAGACCAGACCAATGGGGCCAGCCATGACAGGTGCGCTGAGTCACAGTCCAGCAGGATATGGATTCACTCAAGGGTGTCGAGCGATGAAGAGCTCACCACGAGGCTCCCGCAGCAGTATGATACCAGATTTGGTGGTTGTTGCATGGTCCATCATCCAGTGATATGCTTCGAAAACCCAGTAACGGTGCAGCATTGTTTCCGCTTCGAGTGGTTTGTGCAAAAGCGTCATGTCAACTTCGCAACACATGCCAAAATCTGCGCCAAATTCCACGTTCAGTCTTCACAACAATCAGTTCGAACTCCTAGTCCCGTTGGTTTCCATCTCAATTGTAGAATTGCTCACATCGCTGATCGTCAGGTTGGTATTCGATGGCACTCTATCCAAGACACTTGTTCCTAGATCCGTAGGCGATCCCTGCGGCTGCTCAAACGAGGTCGTATCGATGCTGACGCTGAGATCACGGGCATTCGCTTGATTGAGCGTAGAAGCAGACGAGAATTGGCTCAATATCTGCAGCGGCTTACTCCAGAAACGACGCTGTGCCGCGTGAATTGCGGGCGGATTCTCTGTAGAGATTTCACTCACCGCCGAGTAGAACGATGTGGTGTCCGATGCCTGCGACTCTAGCGTACTTGAGGAGCCAGGGATAGGCTCGACCGAGTCTGAGCATGTGGTGTAGCCAGAGTATTTAGGTTGGCTAGTTCCAGTTTCATCTGTGACAACCACATCCGTCCTTTCGACCCCATGCGTCTCAACGCTCTCTTCAGCCTCTATAGGTGCAGATCCAATGGGATATTGTGTGCTTTCGGCCAAATGCTCATCAGCACTGAAAATATGGTCTACCTCGTCGGTGCTGTACAGTATGGACTGGTTAATCGGAAGAGAGGCCGTAGAAAATTGACGTTCTGGAAGAACGACTGGCCGGAACTGTTGCAGCTCGAGATCAGTGTTGCCCGTGCTTTCGTAGTCATATGCTCTGTCTTGTCCAGCAAGTAATGAGTTGCTCTGAGTATTGACCACCGTGTTACACAAGGGACAACTCCTCTTGAAATTAATGAGCCAATTGGACAAGCATTTTTCGTGGTAAAAGTGCTTGCAATCTAGAATCAACACCCGTGAGTGTAATGGGGTGTACTTGTCCAAGCATATCGAACACTTGTACGAAGGATAGAAGTTGTCTGGGGCTGTCAACACATGAAGACTGCGTGCTGATTCGCGAATATCGACGCCATTAATGACAATTTTCCTTAATAAGGAGGTTCTGGAGCTGTTGTTGGATTTGGGCGAGTCGTAGCCACTGTCATCCACTAGGGGACGCGTCGTCTGGCCAGTGGCCTTGAGGTAGTTGGAAAAGTACCTGGCACTGATGAGGTGGTCGTTGTTGAAGATGTAAACCGGTAACTCCTTCACCAAACGAGAGTTCCTCAAGTTGATCCGCTGCTTTCTGATTTTTTGCCCGCAAACAATCACTAAATAGAAGAACATGATGAGCAACGGAGGCGATAACACCATGGAGAGAACAATGCTTAACCAGCCACCAAAGGCCAACGTCTCGATTGTCAAGGTCAAGTCGGCGTCCTGGATCAGCCGCAAGGTGAAGTAGGACTCGTATGACACAAACACCACGGGCAACCTCAAGGAGTTGTCCTGGTTGAATGAGTTGGAGAACATCGTGACGAGGCCCCGATTGGGCTCATCGTTGGCTACCACGATGGCCAGAGGCCGCATGTCCGATTGCATGATGTGTTTGACCTTCTCCACGAAGGTGCAGTTGCCTCGCATCAACACAAGGATCTTGCCCTCGAAGTCCTTGGCCACCTTGAGGGGGCTGCAACCGTCCAGGGGCAAAATCCGGAACTTGGAGATCATGGCCAGGCTCAAGATGGGCGAGAACGCGGCGTACCGTGCCCGTAATTCGTGGGTGGTGATGTTGCCGTACTCGTTGGTAGTATTGTATGCTATAGATGCATCAATTGGAAGGAAACTGTTCATGGAATTGATGGGATATTCGAGGTCTAGGCCACCCGATCCGCGGGTGGCTGTAGAAGCACTGGAAAAGAACTTGCTCTTGAGTTCCATCACCAGGTTCTTGGTTAGGTAGAGAGCACCCTTAAGACTGATGGCGTCGCCATTGTGGTCTGACACAATTAGGAAGAGTCCCAAAAACATCAAACTTGCAAGAAGCACGGTGTTTCTGGAGGGCCCTCTGTTGGAGGACGAACCGAACATGGCAGAAGTGAATTGGGGGTAGGGAAAGGGGCTGTAAAGTGGTGTGTAGAATAGAGCAAAAACATGATCTACTCGAGAGTCACGTGACCACCCACGTGACCTCATCGGTTGTAGGGTGCATCTGCGGACTCCGGCACGGCAGATGCAGGGGTGTGCATAGCACACGAGGCATAATATGTCAAATAGTTCCCCGTTAATGCTTCGCCTAGGTCACGATCTCTTTTACAAGGCAAATTGAAAATTTTGCTCATGCAATTGTTAATAGTCCAATTAATATAGAGAGGAAGTTAGGGCAAGTAGCTTTTGTTAGTACTAGTTTTGCTGATTCCGACTTTTTACACGCCCTAGGTGAGCATTTGCACCGAAAGAATACCGATGGGGTAAAGTCTAATTATTGTTTTAACATCAACAATAGTCGAACATAGTTAAAAATGGCCCGAAACTTAAATGTGGATATAAATAGCCGGAAGCAAATCTATATTCTCTCGAAAATTTCCAGAGTTTGTCTGATTGAAGCAATTCTAACCAAGGGAAAACTACCTAAGATGGCTAGAAAAGCTTCCTTCTGTCTTTGGCATATACAATAGTTGGAACAACTATTTAATTTATCTTTACCACGCGAGTTATACCATCAAATTGTACTTGTACTCTTCACGAGTAAAGATCTTGAACGCGTTTACTATAATGTAATTCTTCATTGGAGTAACTGGAATAGTCGTAGGTCAAAGATCGATCAAATACCGAAAATTGTTTTGAGTGAAAATTAAGCACTATTTGCTATGTCTTGTGTCACAATTCTGTTGGATCTGTTTAAGTCAAATGTGTGCATATAAATGAGTTCTGGCTCGTAATTTTGTCAGAATGTATCAGTAATGATTTTGAACCAGGTGCTTTTTCCTAGTTGTTTTAGTATAGCTGCGAAAATGAACAGAGTCAGCATATTCCAAATGAAGAACATTCTGCAAACCCTTACCACGGGAGAATGACTGAACTTGAAAAGGATTTGGAAATATGTGCTTCTAAATCCCAATTAGAGAGCAGAATTAAACGAAATGGCAAAACTTATTCTTCCAAATCTATGAAGATGTCTGAAAATTTCATTTTCAATCAAACCCCTACAAGTAGTATCTATTTCGTTATTATGCTTTTTATACACATTAAAAGACATCACCCAACTTCAATCTTGGGGCAATGTTCATGGAAATAAGTTCTTGGAACAACAACTTGGCAGCGTATGGAATGGTCATCTTGATGATGTGCTCTGAGCTCTTGCAACTGGTACACCAGAAATTGTAGCCCATTAAACCACAGTTGTTACAGATATCCACCTCGAAGGCATCGGAGGAAATCATCAAACGCTCCAACAACAATTGGGAGGCACCGTATGCAATGACACAGTCTCTTTCCATTTCTCCCAATCTCAAACCACCATCTCTCGATCTACCTTCAGTAGGCTGTCTGGTAAGAACGGCCCTAGGACCTCTGGCTCTGGCGTGCATCTTGTCCAAAACCATATGCTTCAATTTCTGGTAGTAGATGGGACCAAAGAAAATGTATGCTTGAAGACACTCACCAGTAATTCCGGAGTACAACATATCCTTACCAGAGTAACTGAATCCCTTGTCCATCAAGATCTTGGACATATCCTCTAATTTACTACCCCCGAAACAAGTACCGTACTCTAACGAACCGTTGAGCACACCTGCCTTACCCGAGATTAACTCTATCATCTTTCCGACCGTCATACGAGATGGGAAACCGTGTGGATTCATGATAATATCGGGAGAAATACCTTGGTCATTGAAGGGCAAGTCTTCTTGTTGCACAATAATACCACAGACACCCTTCTGACCGTGTCTGGAAGAGAACTTGTCACCTAATTCTGGTCTTCTAGTCTGTCTCAACAAGACTTTAATTAATGCCTGATCATTGTCACTAACGGACATCATAACTTGATCAACATAAGATGGTTCGGGTCCCTTGTAGAATGCTGGGGTTTCTCTGTGGCTTTCAGTCTGTTCGGGTTGATCGTTATGGCTCAAAACAGATTCTCCTGCATTTGTTGGAACACACTTGTTGACGTAAACTTGACCATTTTCCACTCTAGCACCTATTTCACCCAAACCATCAGGACCCAAGGCTTGATGTGGATATATAGGATTACCCTGCTCGTCCACTCTCATACCAGAAACAATGTCCTTGGTGTGGTTGGGATATCTTTTGAGTTGAATGGTGTTTTTCCGGACAACCTGACAACGACCGAAACCTCTATCTATAGAAGACTTGTTGAGAACCAAAGCATCTTCAATATCGTAACCAGAGTAGGACATGACCGCAACGGTGGCATTTTGTCCAGCAGGTAACTTGTCATACTCAATCAATTCAATGGTCTTAGTCTTAACCATGGGCTGTTGAGGATAAACCATGAAATATAACAATGTATCAATTCTTCTGAACTGGTTGTAGGCAATAGCACCAATTGCTTGCTTACCCATAGCACATTGATAAGTATTTCTAGGAGATTGGTTATGGTGTGGGTAAGGAATCAAACCTGCAACAGCTCCCAACACAGTAAAGGGCTCTATTTCCAAGTGTGTAATTTGGCTGGAGGCATGTTCTTCAATGTCCTTCTCATATAATGCAATTAACGAGTCGTTTTCTTCGTTGACATCTAAGTATTCAACTAATCCGTGGGTTAAGAAGTCATCAAACTCCCATTCCCCATTTTGGAGCTTGAACAAATGATGTGGCTTGACTTTAGAAACATTGTTTTCCACAATGATCAATGGACGACAAATTCTACCACCATCGGTAGCAATATGGACCGCCCTCTGGTGCGAGTTTGTATAGATGGAAACAAATTCTGAGACCTTTCCACTTCTTCTCAATTTACGGAAGTCGTTGACAAACTTGGCTGGGAATCTCGAGGTACCAATCAAAGTACCGTTCAAAAAGATTCCAAAGTTTCCTGGAGAATGCAAATTGGCGGAATCAAGCTGAAGAATGTCTTCACAACCCAAAACGTAACATAAGTTCTTAATTGGCAATTCTTCGTCGTCAGTAGTGATATGTGTCATTAATGCCAAATTCTTAACCAAACCACAGGCCTCACCTTCAGGAGTATCCGAGGTACACAACATACCAAATTGAGAAGGCTGCAAAGCTCTTGGACCAGAAACCTTTCTGGACTTCTCGAATTGTGATGAGATACGGGTCATCATACCCAAAGCTGATATATACGACAATCTGGACAAGACGTGCGTAACACCAGCCCTTTCCATCTTGAAACGCTTCAACGACCAGTTACCGGTGGAAATGGCTCTGTTGAGACCCATGGTAATGTTGTTGGAGTGGATATTGATCGACAACAAAGCGTCAAACTCCGAAGTCCGACTTGGTCTCTTCAAAATCTTGTCGATATTGGCCTTGAAATCCGAGTTGAACTTCTTGAACAAATCTTCGAACAACAAAGACATTAACTGACCGGCCAATTCCAATCTCTTGTTACCGACATAGTCTCTGTCGTCCACCATTTTGGGGTTGTGCATGGTCATAATGACTCTTCTTGCCATGGTGGCAATGTAAAGAGCCTT
Organism: Suhomyces coccinellae; assembly: GCA_030565345.1. Taxonomy (NCBI): domain Eukaryota; kingdom Fungi; phylum Ascomycota; class Pichiomycetes; order Serinales; family Debaryomycetaceae; genus Suhomyces; species Suhomyces coccinellae. The sequence goes on along the minus strand of JAJMBP010000028.1, from coordinate 120,190 downwards.
TTCACGGAACTGCAAATCGGCTACCGTGATATGGGCAATGACAGTGGTTGCAATAGCCTCGATACCCTCCTGCAATTGGGACAATTTGGGGGCTCCTGCTCTTCTGATAGTCTTGACTCTCTTTCCCACGTAGTTCAATGCTTGCTGCTGAGTGAAGACCTGCAATTTTGCTGCCTCTTCAAAGTTGACCATAAACAAGTCCTGGTAGTTGGAATCCGATCCACATACCAACTGCAAGATCTCCAAATCCGAAGTGATACCGGCGGCCTTCAACACAATGACAATAGGCACATCCTCACCAATGGAGTTGTGCTTCAAGTAGATCTTGTTGTTCTTGGTGATGACGTAGGTCTTAGACTTACGCTCGTGGGTAGAAGAAGTAACCGAGGCCTGAACAATGCCCTTTTTGTCATCAGACTCCACAATAATTCTGTTCTTGGACAACTGTTCCTGGACCAAAATGACCTTCTCCGTACCATTGACGACAAAGTATCCTCCGGGATCCACAGGACACTCGTCGAAACGGGCCATCTGCTTCTCGTCAATGCCATCGAGAATACACTTGTTGGAACGCAACATCACTGGCATTCTTCCGATCTCGAGGTCCTTGTGCATGATGATCTTTCTGCCTCGAGTGTACTCCACATCGACGTAGATGGGCGCAGAGTATGTCAAGTCCCGTAACCGGCACTCGTGGGGAGGCAAGATGACCTCCTTGGTGCCTGGAGCAGAAGACGACTTGTGGCCGACTCTGATGTCCAAGTACTTGAGGTAGAACTCCGGATCCACGTCCGATAGCACCAACTCGTTGGCCTTGATGATCTTCTTCAAGTCCACATCCACGAAATAGTTGAACGAGTCCAAATGCTGCTTGACTAGACCTTTGATCTTGAGAAAGGCTGGCAAGAGATTCCACTTGTCTTCGGCAGTGCTGATCTCATCGAGCAATTTCTTGCCTTTATAGGTGGGCTTGAGGAGCTCTTGGAACGCCTGATCCGATTCCACCTCGACATGCGAGGCCTTGCGTTTGGACATGGAGGAATGGGTTGGATGAAGGTGTTGATGACAAAGGTCTTCTCATTTTTTATGATGGGTCGTGTGTCTACCGCGATGATCCACAAGGAAGAGGCAGTAGCTGGAGATAGATAGAAGAGAGTAATGGTAGTGGGAGGAGGCTACAACGGTAAATAATTCAATGCTGAACAGATTGCCGTTAGTTTCGTTCCATTGTGATCACTTTTGACCGATTTTTGGTGTTAGCGAAAATTCGGCCAGAAGAAAGTGAAAAACTCCGTAGAACCTATAGATCCAGCTCTAGAACTGAAGAAATGGAGAATGTAGTCGAAGAGAGTATTTTAAGTACAGAAAGTACAATTTTTCAGCCCAAAGTGTGAAGGTTGGCTAGTATTTATTTATTAAAGAAAGTGGAGTATATGCACATAACGAGCTCAAACAAGGCGTGAAATGCACCATTCTCAAACAGAACTTTGCCAATTACATCCTCTAACTCTCAGATGGTCCTTTCGTTTCATTTCGGGTCCGTTTATCAAGACAATTGCCTGGTTCAACCACCCCAACTCCGTGGTCACGTGATCACGGCTTTAACTAGGCATTTTCACGATTCATCTTCCACTATGTCCTCCAGCAACCTCTTCCGTGCCACAGTCAACGAGTACCTCGAGGGACTTCCTCAGAATGTGCAGTCCAAGCTCTACGAGGCCCCGGCCACGTGCCTTTCCATCTACCGCTTGCTTCCGCCCATGGCCAAGTTCTACTTGATGACAATGTTATTCAACGACAAACCAGTATCTTTACGGGATATGGACAAATGGTGCAAGCCCGGAGCCCGAAAGCTCCAATTCGAGTCGCTCAAGCGACTCAAGGCACTACATTTGATCAAAGAAGACAGTACGGGTGCTTACATCCGACTCAATGCCACGTTCAGAAAGAACTTCAGGGACTGCTTGACAGGAACCCAGGCGTCCAACGCCTTCGGAAACTTGTGCACCATGGCCGACAAGCACAAGGTGGACGTGGCGTTTTTGGACAAGTTCGCCTCCCAGAAGTGGGAGACCATTTTGCATTTCATGGTGGGCACGGAATCCACCATCACTCCTTCCAGCTCGGTGCTATCGTTGCTCAAGTCCGGAGGCCTCATGGAGGGCCCTGGTACCAGCCCCTACAACTTGAAGATCACCAACTCGGGGTTCCAGTTCCTCTTGCAGGACGTGAATGCCCAAATCTGGACTCTTTTGCTCCAGTACCTCAATTTGACCCAGGACTTACACATGGACCCGGTGGACGTGCTCAATTTCATCTTTATCTTGGGCTCGCTTGAGCTTGGCAAGAGTTACCTCGTTAGCAGCTTGAGTGCCACCCAGATCAGTATGCTTGCGGACTTGAAGGACTACGGTTTGGTCTACCAAAGAGGCGTGAATTCGTCCCGATTTTACCCTACAAGACTTGCTACCACGTTGACCTCGGACTCGGCCGCCTTGAAGACCCCGTCCATTGCATTAGAACAGGCTCTCGAGGCGTCGGAGAGCCAGGCTAGCACTGCCACTCCGTCTTCTCAGCAAGGCACTATTGTCATCGAAACCAACTTCAAAGTCTACGCATATACTAACTCGCCGTTGGAAATTGCCGTGCTTAACCTTTTTGTTCATCTCAAGACCAGATTTGCCAACATGGTGTGCGGACAAATCACCAGAGAAAGTATTCGGAATGCCTTGTACAATGGAATCACGGCGGACCAGATCATCAAGTTCTTGGAAACTCATGCCCATCCCCAAATGAGGCTCTTGGCCAAGGAAAAGTTGGACAAGAAGATTGAATTCGATGCCAGTCACAATATTAACACGGCAGGAGGAGCTCCTCAATCACAGGCAGCAAGAGACGGAGCAGTAGCACAGCACAAACTCGAATTGTTACCTCCCACCGTGGTAGATCAGATCAAGCTTTGGCAGCTTGAATTGGACAGAATCCAGACTTTTGAAGGGTACTTGTTCAAGGACTTTTCCAACCAGCAGGAGTACGAACTTCTTTGCAATTATGCCCTGGAGGTGGGAGTTTTACTTTGGTCCGATAAAGTGAAGAGAAAGTTCTTTGTCACGCAACAGGGTGTGTCACAGGTGGTTGATTTTGCCAATAGGAAATTGCAGAGAAGATAGGCAAGGAACAGGAACGAGTGGATTTAATAGTTCAAAAAATGCTGAGTATTCATTAAGAAATTCTCTCTTGAAGTTTGATCCCAAATTAATCCGAGAAATCGGTATATATTGCATAAAATACATAAAGTAATGATATTACGATCTTCAATTTAAAGTATTATAATACTCAATTATATAATATTACAGTTTAACCATTAATTTTGATGCTCTATGTACGGTCATCCAGAGCAGGCATCACATTGCTCTGGATTTTCTATATTACATGAAATGGGGGTTTCATCATAAATGTCGTAACGTTCCAACAGGCCACTTTCTAATTTCGTCCTTTTGGCCTTGGAAGTCTCTATTGTTGGTGGTATTGAGGTTTCATAAAGCGAAAGACTTGGGGAGCGTAACGGTGTAGAAAGTTCCGATACCCAGGGCGATCTAGAAGGAGATCTGAACTGTTCGCTTTGAGTTTCATCTTGGGAGTCGTAAGAGCGAGAAAGAAGCTGTTTTCTCGATGAGTCTGCGTTGAAGGACTCGGCCGGCTTGTACTTTGGTCGTATTAATACATTGACTGGTGTTTCCAGTAAAGTTTCCCTCTGTGTATCCACAGTGAACTGAATGGCTCTAGTTGCAGCCTGTGTACGTAAATAGTACATCCCCGTCTTCAAGCCCTTTTTCCAGCTGTAAAAATGGCAACTGGTTAATTTGCTCAAGGTGGGATTGGCCATATAAATATTCATGCTTTGCAGCTGATCTATGAATTTGCCTCTGTCACTGGCCATATCGATGATCACACGTTGAGGAATTTCCCATACTGTTCTGTAGAGTGCTTTCAATTCAGCAGGAATATTATCTATGTTCTGAATCGAGCCGTTATCTTGAAGAATCTGGTCCTTAACAGAGGACGACCATATCCCCATATCCATCAAATCCTTGAGAAGATACTTATTTACGACCTGGAATTCTCCTGATAGCACTCGTCTTGTGTAAATGTTGGAAGTAATGGGCTCAAAGCATTCATTGAAGCCCAAAATCTGAGAAGTGGAAGCCGTTGGCATTGGAGCAACGAGAAGCGAATTGCGAAGACCATGTTCTTTAATCTTGGACTTTAACTCATCCCAATCGTCGAAGAATGGAGAAGGCTTGGAATCCCAAAGATCAAACTGAAGCAAGCCCTCAGAGGCAGGAGAGCCAGCAAAAGACGCGTATGCACCCTTCGTACTTGCCAATTCAGTAGAAGCCTCAATTGCTGCATGGTAGATAGTTTCAAATATTTGAATATTAAGTTCTTTGGCTTCATCAGAATCAAATGGCAATCTGAGCTCAAAAAACAAGTCCGCAAGACCTTGGACACCAACTGCAATTGGCCGGTGCTTCTTATTGGAATACTCTGCCAGCTCAATCGGGTACAAAGTGACATCTATGACCTTATCGAGGTTTTTGGTCATGGTTTTCACCACCGAGTGAAGTTTGTGGAAATTGAAAAAGACGTCGTTGTCTTTGGACATTTCAACAAAACTTGGAAGTGCCACGGAAGCCAAGTTGCATACAGCTGTTTCTTCTTTAGACGAATACTCGAGAATTTCACAGCACAAGTTGGATGATTTGATTGTTCCTAGATTTTTCTGGTTGGACTTGACATTACACGCATCTTTGTAGAGCATATAGGGCCCACCAGTCTCTGTTTGAGACAGCAAAATTGCGTGCCACACTTTGTGGGCTGGGGTTTTGATTCCTTTGCCTTCAGCTTCGTATTTCAAGTAGAGTCTTTCGAATTCTTCTCCATAGCTGTCGCTCAATCCAGGACACAGGTCAGGAGAGAAAAGAGTCCAATCTCCGTTTTCTTTGACCCGATTCATGAATAAGTCCGGAATCCACAACCCGTAGAACAAGTCCCGCGTTCTCATTTCTTCCTTTCCGTGGTTCTTCTTCAAGTCGAGAATTTCGTATATGTCTAAGTGCCATGGCTCAACATAGATGGCCATGGCACCCGGTCTCTTATTTCCTCCCTGGTCCACGTACCGTGCAGTATTATTGAACACTCTAAGCATAGGAACCAAGCCATTGGACTCGCCTCCGGTGCTGGAAATTCTGGAACCTCTGGCTCGAATATTGTGCACATGCATGCCAATTCCGCCAGCAGCCTTGGAGATCAAGGCGCTCTTGTGGAGTGTCTTGAATATTCCATCGATGGAGTCATCTTCCATAGCCAAGAGGAAGCATGACGAGAGATACTGGTTCTTGGTGCCTGCATTGAATAAAGTGGGAGAGGCATGAAGAAAGTACTTTTTGGACATTAACTCATACGTTTCTCGAACAGATTCGAGGTCTGCTTCGTGTAGTGCAACGGCTACACGAAGAAACATGTATTGGGGAGTTTCCACAATGCAATTGTTCTCCTTCAAGAGGTACAGTTTCTGGAGGGTCTTCATGCCGAAATACGAAAGATTGAAGTCTCTTTCCAGCACAATCAACAGATCAAAGTATTCTCCGTGGCGAGACACGAGGTCCATGTAGCTTTGTGAAATGAGCAGCCGTTCTCCATGGGCTTCGAAGAGATGAGTAATGGTGGCACTGAAACTTGGCTTGACTTGGAGTTGGAGCTTGTGAGCCTCGACTCTTCCAGCCAAAATGGCAAAATCAGGGTGATTAAGGATCCGTGAGGCCAATGTCTCGCTGATGAGCTCGAGAAGCTGGGTATAGGTGAGCTCATCTGGGACCAACGCCACTATGGAGCGCAGTAATTCATGGAGTTTGAGGCGGAAAATGTCGAGATCTGTGGCTAGCGACTCTAGAAGGGAGGCAATTTCGTCGTGCTTAAGTGGCTGTCGGGTTTTGTGCCCATCTGGAGTCACCAGAGTAACCATAGGGTCCATTTTTAATGTCATTAGTAGAGTCCGAAGTGAAGTTTTCGTTTCGTTACATGGTCGTGTCCCGACCGCATGCACTCAATTAGCCCGATTGGGACGAGAGAACTAGAGGTGCATAGCTACGGTTTTTCAGCCTAAACCCGCCCTCTGGAGTATCCTAGTTCACATTTGGGAGATGCCGAAACCCCCTGATGTTAGAAAAGGGCCACTTTCGACGTTTCAGAAGTTTCGTCCCATTCCTGCCACGCACGCCCGAGCATTCCGCAGATTTCGCTCCAGTCCCCGACATCTCCGACCAATGCACATTCGCAACCAGAGGGCCTAGATCTGGGGATTGGGGCAAATCCCGCAGCAAGGGGGCGGGTGTTTCACCAGCCTACGCTTTATGGCATGTTGCGTCCGCAAACCGCTGCTACAAGTGCTGGTGTCAAAGTGCGTATGTATCCATTAAAGAAGATTAATCGAAGTGAAAAATAGTGTTCGTGATGGGCGTATCGTGGGGATCGAAATGCAGCAGTGGCGAAGGGGGTTTGAGGGGGGGTATACAAGCTTTTGTGGCCCAGCAACACCAGCAGCCGGGGCTGAAACCCGAAGCTGGGGCGATGTTCCAGAAATGTAGAAGCTCAGACATGCAGATGCTTCAAGTACCCCAGAAGCCCCCGTGCTAGTTGGAATTGCGGCGCTGGCGGGAGGGTTCAGCCAAAGTCCGCCGTGCGGCTTCGACCACCAGTTGCCATTGAGCAACAGCACGGTCAAGACGGGCGTTTTCGCCGTCGTTCTGGATGGTCACGGCCTGGCCCAACCTGGCCCTAGTATCCAACCAGCGTTCGAGCTCTCTGTCCAATTCCTTCTCCCTGTGGGCCAATTGAGGCGATACCGTCTTCGGAGTTACCGGCGCAGGCCATTGGAGCCCGACCTTCTTAGCTGCTGGCTTGTGGGACTCGAGGTGGACGGTGTGCTCTAACTTTCTCTTTCTGGAGGTGTAAGACATGGTGGCAGGATAAGAGACATATACGGTTAGGAAAACGGAGCGGCGGTGGTGGCGCAGAAATATCTGGGGACGGGCTCCTTATAACAGGGCCGCCGGCAGATGGGGAGGAAGGGCAGCGATTGTGATGTCAACTGGGGATCTGATGGTATTCCGGGCTCAAAAAAGTAAAAAGAATGGAGGAAGCTCGCACTCAGGTTCGAACTAAGGACCAACAGATTTGCAATCTGCTGCGCTACCACTGCGCCATACGAGCTCCTTGCAGGACACTGCTGCTCTGCAGGGCTGGTGTGCGGTCCGCGGGCGTGCGCGCACCATATTCTGGACGCCCCACCTGCAACCCAGGTACGGTGCATGATGCAGCCATTAGCCCACGCCTGCCCTAATTCCTGCAGGACCGATCCCACTCCCGTCCTGCCACCACGACCGATATTTCCACAACAATAGCCCAGGCGGCCCACCTCTATTGTGTCGAACAATCGGCCCGGCCCAACAACTTGTTATCGGGCTTGCCACTGCGTAAAGTAACGAAGCCAGACGCTGTGGTTGCAACGTGGACGACGACGCACCTTTGGCACAGAGGACGCCTGGCAGGCGTTGGCTCTGCAGCATTGTGCTGTTCGTGCATAAAGCGTCTGGGGTTGTCCGACGCACATTTCGGGCCTCCTTGCGCGCCCTCCTCCGGCACGCCTGGGATCACGTGGGAGGCTATTGTTGGCCTGCCTCCCGAACGCCGTGGCGCCGGAGACCGCCGCTGCTGTTGGCACACCTACGTGGTCCTCGCCAGAGTCCGGCCGCTATTGCCGTTGTGGGTGTTGGTGTTGGCGCGGTGCCGTTGGCGGATCCCTCGATTGCCACGTTCCTATCTCCCCAGCCATGATGTCTCCTGCGCACGCCTTCGCGCTATGCATGCCTTGCCTGTCTGACGCATCATGCACCACGTCTCCCATGCTGATTATGAATGCTCCGACTTGGCACGGTCGATGCTGCATGGTGCACCTGCATCGACACCAACGGTCTGCCCAAAACCCCAGAGGTGCCCCGGCAAGGCGGCGGCCCCGCGGGCAGTGCGGGCAGGTCCGACGGTGAGGCATTTGCGGTCCGTGGGACTTGCATCGCAGTGCCGTCGTCAGAAGGCGGGCCTCGTATTGGTGCGTCTAGAGTAGCCCAGCAACGCAGCAGTTGCAGAAGCGTTGACTGCATGGCAAGCACACAGGTCAAGGCGGAGCCTTTGTAAGCGCAAGCGTGCAGCACTTGTGCATGGCGACGTGCATGCTTTGCTACTGTTCGAGGCAAATGCAGCGTCGGCGCGCGCTCGCAACCTACAATCAAGATTACACAATTGTCTATTGAGTTCCGTCTATAATGCTCAAAAGAGCCCAAATTAAGTAGAGAAGTAAAGGTGAAGTTAACGGGGAAAGCAAAGGCTGGCCAGGGAGGGCCAGATGGACAGGGAAACAGGCCGGGCTGTTGCAGCGGGGCCCATTTGTGGTGCATTAGTGGTGGGTGGGTCGTTCTGGTGGAACCACGTCCGTTTCCATGTGAAGCGAGTGCGATCATAGATGGTGGGTGGAATGTGGTCAAAGGGTGGGGCGGTCATGTCCCCAGGGTTCTTCGTAAATCGTGGTGCTTGCCTCCAGGGAAAGCACAAAAGCTTATTGAACAGACCGGCAGCTCTGGAACAGGAAGGTGTAGTAAGGAGCGTAGGAGCTGGGGTCGGTCCCAGGAAGGCGGGAATGTTGAGCCATCGGGCGGTGCCACGAGGTCAGGGGTACTAGGAATGCCAGGAGTGGGTGGTCACGAAGGAGAGTGAGGGATCGGGCACCAGGTACGAATTGGCAAGCTGGGGAGGAGGGAAAGCTGGGCCGGAGATTACGGCTGTCAAAGTTGGATGCGGAGGATGAAATTTTTTCGGACCTAGGGTGCTGATGAAACTTTGCTCTTTCTGGTGTCGATGATGTAGTTGATGGTGTCCATCATGTACTCGTAGTTGTAGTTCAAGGGCTTGGGGAAGGTGAAGTCGATGCCGGCCGAGGTGTGGGTGGAGATGTCCTTGGCGGTGTTTCTGGTGGTCACGGCCACGATGCCCCACGAGTCGTACTGGGCCTGGTCGCGCATGTGGCGGGCGAGCTCGACGCCGGAGATCATGGGCATCTCGATGTCCAAGAACACCATGTCGAAGTCGTTGGCGGCGATCTCTGCCTTGACCTTGGTCAGGTCCAGGATCTTGGTCATGGAGCAGTTGGGGTACAACTTGGAGAGCACGCGGCCCAAGATGCGGAGGTTGATGGGGTTGTCGTCCACCAACAAGAAGCGGTACGCGGCGTAGGTGGGGCCGGCCTTGAGCATGCGGAGGTTGAAGCCCATGTTCAAGTTGTAGTAGGCGGCCAGCTGGGCCTGCTTCTCGTCCTCGACCAGGGGGGTCAACGGCGTGAAGGGCGTGAATGGTGTGAAGGGAAGGCCATCGGGAACGGACGAGGCGGCGGTGGACGAGCCCTCGTCGTCGTCGTCCTCCGCGCCGTATTCGACGGTGTATTCGGGGGGCGAGTGGAGGTTGGACGACGAGGAGTGGAAGGGCATTTTGTACATGGGGAAGTGGGCGGCCAGGACGTCCACCAGGAGTCTGGGGCGGATGGAAAAGTAGTCTTCGGTGGGAGTGGAGGCACAGCTTTCGGAGGCGGAATTGGGGAGCTGGCCGAGCGTGGAGGGGGGCATGGCGGGTTCCATTGGAGTGATCAACTGCACGGGGCGAGATACCATCATCGGGGAGGCTATGGGTGATATAAGAGAAAGGAAGCAGGAGGCAGGGAACACTGGGGGTATAAATGTGATTGTTTAGCAACAATCATGCACTATAGAAGAATTTCATCTGCAGGAGAAGGGGGCACAAAAGCCGGGAGGCGGACTAACCATTCTGGGATCAGACGAAAACGGATATGGCGGGGCAAGCTCTGGTGCAGCCTGCGTGCAGGCTGCATGGGGCTGCATGCAGCCCACGCAGGAATCAGGACAGACTAGCGCCAAGTGCAGGGCGGCCCGGTGGCCTGCTGCACGCCAGGGTCATGCTGGCGTGAGGAACAGGAAGCAGAGGGCCCATCTTGTGCTTGATGCTGCTGGAGTCGGACAGCACTTGCGTGGCCTGCGTTAGCTGCGTTGGCCGCAGCTGGACGATATGTGTGAAGCCCGCAGGAGGAAGAGGGGCAGAAAGGTCTGGATCTCCCACCCCGAGGCACCCTTTGGGATCGGCTAGCCTCGGAGACCGCCTGCCCCAACGGGGTAAGGGCCACATTTGGCGGTCTCCCCACAACCTACTTTTGTTTGGGAGAATCCTGCCGGTAACTCCAGGCTGCGACTTCCTGCGCACGACGTGCGAACAGGAAACGTGAGCCAGGGCCGCCTTGGGCCGCCGGAGGCGTCGGCTCCAGGATATTTTCTCTGCCACTGCATCTAGCAGTGCTGGACGCATCGAGGATCGCGATCGTGGTACCACTGCCCTGATAGCACCTTGTCCGGCGGTCAGATCCCGTGAAACGGGCCAGGGAAGATTCAAGGCGCCGGGGTGCTGAGAGCACTGGCCGCCATCACCTGACGCGAAATCTGTTGAGTGTTGAGTGTTGAGTTTAGCGCTACTGCCGCGAGGTCCGCCTTCGCCAAAGCTTCGCAGCCTGTGCTTGTGATTGCGCAGCCTGCAGCGCGCAGAATCTGCCTACCCTGAGCTGCGGTGCTGCGCGCTGCGCAGGCACAGGGCCGGCGTCCGGCATACACGCCCGCTCTTCGCTCCGGGACACCTTCCAGAATCCATGCATAGAAGCCCGTCCATGCACCCTCTGCTGCCAGTGACCACAGACGCGTCTTCTCATCCGACTTTCCTGCTGCAACCTGACCCTGCTTTCCCTGTTCCGTTCCGCTCCTGTAATTGCCCTCCAGCTTGACCTCCAATTACATTCCCGTTTCCTTGCTTGCAAACCACCACCACGACTGCAGAGAGGCGACGCGCAGTGACGCCTCTTTGTGCCTGTCCAGCCGTTCATCTAGGGCAGTGCTGCGTTTTGGAGCTGCGACATTGCTACGTGAAACTGCCTCTGCCTCTCTCTCTGTACCGGACCCATTTCAACATTTTGCCTCGACGCATGCCAGGGGTTATGACAGTTGTGCTGCCGATACGTTGTTGGCGGCGGCGGAATATCTCTGAAACCCTTACGAGATGCAACTTTCCATCTGCTACTGCGCGACACCGGGCTGAATCTGTAACTTTCCCAGAACGGCTACAATGGGTAACTGACGGGAGGTGTATTTCCCAGACGGGTCGGTTTCACTATGTACTCTGTAACTGACGGCGGTGCGGCGGGCCGGAATGTCGCTGGCTGTCACAGACGGGCGATAATGTGTCACAGACGTGAGATAATGTGTCACAGACGGGCCATAATGTGTCACAGACGGGCCATAATCTGTCAAGACGTGCGTCTCAAGTCCCTGTGTTGCCAGAACGGATCTGAATCAGGCATGAAATGTACGGACGCCATCTGTCATGAAATGTCAAGGAAGCCATCTGTGAAATGAGCATCCCGTCCATGTGCCAGAACAGGATCTGAAATCATCCAGAACGGGGTCTGAAACCCATGTGCAATACGGGATTTGGTGACCATCTGTCTGTCCATGAAATGTCGGACATGCTTCCATGCAAGAACGGGATTTGTCAACCATCCATCCATGTGCAAGAACGGGATTTGAAATCAACATGCCTTCCGCGGAATGGAGCATGTCTCCATGAAATGAGCATACCTCCCATGAAATGAGCATACCTCCCGCGGAATGAAGCATGCCTCCATGTGCCAGTCCGGTATCTGCAACCACGGGCACCTGTGTGACCACGCTCTGCATAATCAGTCGGTCTCTTTGTCTTTCCTCGTGCAGATCTGCACCGTGCCGGCCTGCAAGTCTTGCGTGCGTTCCAGGTTGGTCCCGTCCGTTCGCGAAGGGTAACGGCGTTGACATCTGTCAATAGAGACCCTCCGCCACGGCACCGTAAACACCGTGCGGTGGCGCTGCGGTGGCGTCGGAGTTCTAGAAGCATGGCAAGCGTCAGAGCAAGCATCGTGCCCACCCACAGCAATGTACCTTTGCTAGCGCATTCCTGGAGGATGTGCAGGCAGGCATGTTGGTGAAGGCCGATCTCTTCACCAATTGCCAGCACCCCCATCGGACTATTCTTCCTATTGGCACATCTCGTATCTCTCAATCTCCATGCGCAGCTGAGATCGGCCTCTCGATGCACCGGTGGCCCCATTTTAGCGTGAAATAGTGTGCCTTGGACCCACCTGAAATTGCGCATCGCAACAGTGTTCCATGCTCGGTAAATGATCCGCTTGGTGAAATTGCGCCTTCCACGCATACAGATTCTTCCAGCGAAGACATCACGCTTGCCTGGCTCATCTCGTCCTTCGCCTTGCACCGTCCGGCTGAAACCCCGCTTGTTTGAGCTTATTCAAACAGGTTCCAAGCAACTGTCTCCAGTTCTTGGTCTGGGGCTGGTGAACATGTGCGGCGATTCTTTGTCTCCACTCTGGTTGGTTTTCACGACAGACATCGAAGGGGGATTATTTTCTGTAACTGATTCGCTAGATTGCTCAGCAGCAGCGTCGTTTTCGGGATCGGACCATTCACGGTATTTTTAATGTAGTCCGTTCCACACTCCATGCATAGCGACGGCTGTAGCAACACTTTCTGCACTCTGTCCATGCCAGGTCAGCACGGCAGAAGGAATGTGCACAGACCTGTAGAAGTCCTTGGACGTCGCAATCTGTCGTTTCATCGTGCCGTTCCTCCGTCTTCTCCTCTTCCCTGTGGCTGCACAATTTCTTCTCATTTACCCTTTTCGCAGTCAGCAACTAACCATAAAATAGCCTTCCCTTCATTTACTATAAGCAATCTCGCTCATCAACCTAATACACCGTTCAATGTTCTCTCCCCTCTCGGCACACACCGGCACAATTTTCCAGCCTTCTTCCTTCTCCACAAACTCCCGAAGCTTGCCGTATTCCGAGCCAGAAGCACTCAAGTCCGCCTTGGTGGCCACCACCAAAACCTCTTTACCCTTCATGCGCTTGGACCCCACCTCTGAAATCAACGTTTTCAAATCTTCGACAGGGTTTTCTTTTTCGAGAGATACCACAAAGACCAATCCCCCGGACCGTTCGATATGCCTCAAGAAATCAAGTCCCATGCCCTTGTTTTCAGAGGCCCCTTTGATAATTCCAGGAATGTCGGCCACCGTAAATGGGTCCTTGTCAATGGTGGTGAAAATCGTGCCCACCGTGGGCTGCAACGTCGTGAACTCCCAATGGCCCACTCTAGGACGGGCCCTGGAAATGGCTCTGAGCAAGGTAGACTTGCCTGCATTAGGCAATCCCACAAGCCCCAAATCAGCAATCAATTTAAGCTCGAGCAAAAAGAACGAAGTGTTCCCTTCTCTGCCTCGCTTGCTAAATCTAGGGTTACGAATGTCCTTCGTAAGGAAGTGCATGTTGCCCATGCCGCCTCTGCCACCTCTCAATAACGGAATGGGCCGCCTGGTAGGTCTGTCAAAGTCGATCCCTGCAAGAGGAAATTTATCCAGGCGCAACTCTTCCATAATCACCTCATGGTCATGTTCAATGACTCTTTGATTGAGGTCCTGGAAGTATTCTCTGGACTTGTAGTATTCCTCGTCGTTTTCCCTGTACACCCAGCCTTCTCCTGGCTCATATCCGTTTCTGTACAACTGGATATTGTCTTTCTCATCGCACTTGAGTTCCAACATGATATCGTCCAATTGCTTGCCTTCTCGACGGTACAAGTATTTCTTGAGTAACATGGGATCTGGAATCCACCGTATCGTGGTTCCCACAGGCACTTCGATGATTGTGTCTTCTCCAACGGCGCCATCTAACTGGCTTCCCTTACCTGGAGTTCCATTTTTGGCCTCGTAAGTTCTTTTCACCTTGTGCAAGGAGCCCAAACTGCGGTCAACCACACTGATGAACACGTCTCCTCCATCTCCTCCGTCTCCTCCATCTGGTGGGCCCACGGGTCTGTTAGCGTCCCTGAAGAAAGACACACATCCATTGCCTCCACGGCCACTTTTAGCACGAATGACCTTGAGGTCCATAAACGTCCTGTTCTCGGTCTTTTTGCCCTGTTTCGACAAGTTGTTGACTGTGTTGTAGAATACATGGTGCGAATGGTGCAAATTGCCGTAGAAGTACTCGCTTAACGATAACAATCTGGCATTGAGTCCCTCTTCGTCGACTCCAAGGTCGCTATACTTGATCATTTCATCTCCGTGTTGCACATTTCTGACTGGAAAATCGCCCCTGTTGTACTCAGGATCCGATTGGAGCTCTTCTTGTGTATGGATCACGTAGTTTTGCTTGTTCTGGAAGGCGATGGGCTCTTCATCGTCCAAGAGAGCTTCATTTTTAAGGGATTTTGAGCGGTGGAAAAAGCGAATTGGGGTATTCTGAGCATTGAAGAACACTTTTGCTAACTTTGGGGCACGTTTGTGGCCACCTGACGCCCGGGAAAGCACAGATAACATGACGGTAGTGGTGGCGAAGAAGGGTCTATACAGGCAAAGATCTGGTGTATATCACGTGATCCATCACGTGATATACATCTCATCGCTATTTTTCACTCTATTCTCCAGATAGTTCCTACTCCGTCCTGCCATGTCCTTCGAGTCCCTAGGCGTCGCCCGCTGGCTCTCCGAGGCCCTTGCCGCCATGAAGATCCACACCCCAACTTCCATCCAATCCGCATGCATTCCGGCCATTTTGTCCGGCCAAGATTGCATCGGAGGTGCCAAAACCGGTAGTGGTAAGACCATTGCCTTTGCCCTGCCAATGCTTACACAATGGTCCCAGGATCCTTTTGGGATCTTTGGGCTCGTGCTCACGCCAACCAGAGAGTTAGCTCTTCAAATTGCAGAGCAATTTGCCGCGTTGGGCTCATCGATGAACATCCGCATAAGTGTGGTGGTCGGAGGCGAAGATTTCGTCAAACAGGCACTTGAGCTCCAGAAAAGGCCCCATTTCGTCATTGCTACGCCAGGAAGACTTGCGGATCACATCTTGAACAGTGGAGAGGAGACGATTTGCGGTTTGAGAAGAGTCAAATACTTGGTGCTAGATGAAGCCGATAGACTCTTGAGCAACAGTTTTGGAGGAGATCTCGAGCGTTGTCTCGGAGTTTTGCCCCCAGCAGACCAAAGACAGACTTGTCTTTTCACTGCAACAGTCACCGATGCCGTCAGAGCTCTTAAGGATAAACCTACTTCGCCCAACAAGCCTCCAGTGTTCCTTCACGAAGTGGAAAACGCCGATAAAGTGGCCATTCCTGCTGGATTGAAGATCCGCTACGTGTTTGTTCCCTCCTACGTCAAAGAAGCGTACTTGAACAGTGTCCTCAGACTTCCAGAATTCGAAAAGGCATCCTCAGTCATATTCGTCAACCGTACTAAAACCGCAGAAGTCTTGAGAAGAACGCTAAGAAAGCTCGATTTCAGAGTGGCGTCATTGCATTCGGAAATGCCCCAATCCGAGAGAACAAACTCTTTGCACAGATTCAAGGCGGGAGCTGCCCGTATCTTGATTGCTACGGATGTAGCCTCCAGAGGTCTTGATATTCCCACCGTGGAATTGGTGATAAATTTCGATATTCCTGCCGATCCTGATGATTTCATCCATAGAGTCGGTAGAACGGCCAGAGCTGGAAGAAAGGGTGACGCTGTGAGTATAATTGCTGAGAAGGATATCGACAGAATTCAGTCGATCGAAGAAAGAATCAACAAGAAGATGGACTTGTTGGAAGGTGTCAGCGATGACCAGGTCATTGAGGAATCTCTTAGCAAGTCCAGTGTGGCCAAGAGAGAAAGTTTGATGGAAATGGATAAGGAGGACTTTGGTCTGAGAAGAGAAAATAACAGAAATAAGAAGGTAGGTCTGTCGAGCAAAGCCAAACTGGGAAAGGTATCTAAGCCCAAAAAGGCCTCTAAATCTAAATAAAGTGCATAGTTAATGAATTATACGTATAGTAGTGTAAATTGAATATTCTGTAATTTTTTCAAAATTCTACAAAAATATAATTTCATACTTGATTGAATAGCTCATTCAGGAATTGTCAATAAAATACGCAAATAACGCAGACATTGCCAACTAAGCACGCAAATACCTGCGAATCGATCGGTTTAGAATGCTAAATCGAAGCATATTTGTGTTCTACTTCAAATATAAGAGTAGATGCTATTATTAATATTTAAATTATTAGATTCCCCAAATGAGAAGTAAAATATCGAGAGGCTTCCAGAGCCTCAAATTTAAGGTCAGTCGAATTAATTAGTGGAGATATTATTCATACTTTGTCTCGAAGTGCTCAGTTTGAGTTCATCATACCTAGATCATAATTTGGACAGAGTTCACCAACTAATGGCATGTAGCACGGCAAATTCACCAGAATGCTCACACAGTTTCTCACTTATCCGTCAAGTATCCGTCCACAATTAAACTGATATTTATCCCAATTAATACCACGAACACGCAGGTCATACATACCACGGTGCTCAAGTTTCCGAAGTTGTATGTGGCAATCTTATGTTTTGCGTACCTGTTGATGGTGATGAGGTAGTTAACCAAGCTTAGAATCAACACCACCAAAGCCAAGAATACTAGGAAGTATGCAATAACTGTGGAGTAGGTGGTATTGCCCCTGTCTTCGACCGGGTCGGTGGTTGATGTGCTGAATTTGAAGTTCAAGATCATTCCCATGGCTGAGAAGAGCAACGTGCACGAGAATCTGATGAAGGTAAGACAAGTTCTTTCCAGTTGAAGCACGTCTCGAGGTTCTGAGGCAGTGATCTCCATCACCAAGTTGTAGGGCACAAGCGAAAAAGCATGGCCGTTGGTGGCCGTTTGAGGGCGTCCATCTTCAGAAAAGGGTTGGGTCTTCGATTTGAGCGTGGAAGACATCTTGAAACCCTGCAACTGGTCTGCTAGTGTGGCCAATGGAAGAAGAACTATGGCTTTAGGCCAGGGTCTTGGTATTAGGTCATGTGACTTGAGTCATGTGACTTTTGATACCCAGTAATACCACTAACGGAACTGGGACGTAGAGACTTGGATGGTCGGAAGGCCAAGGGAATGGACACTTGCACTATTTCAAGCTCCATCACGATAAGGAAGAGCTTCAATTAGCGTATCAAGGGAATGGGATGAATTGCATATCATAATGTTATATGTAGGATATATGAATGCCTTGAAGGTCAATGCAAGCAGCACTGAAAGGGAAAGCCAGGGAACGCAGCTAAGCAATGTGCTAAGAATGGAGAAGGGGACAGATACGCATGACTGCTCCCGTTCTGGGTCCGCCTGAAGAGAGTTTACGCCAGACCCTTTTGTGGCACGTGACACAAACATCACGTGCCGTCATCTATATCTTTTATCAACACTAACTCATCCCTCTATACATCATGTCCAAACGTGCCTGTGCCCACTGCGGCCACCCCACCCTTAGTATCGACAGGTACACGCCTGCAGGCGATGTCGCCTGCGAGAGATGCGGAACTGTCCAAAACGAAAACCCCATTGTCAGTGAAGTCCAGTTCGGTGAATTATCATCAGGAGCCGCCATGGTCCAAGGTGCCATGGTGGGAGCAGACCAGGCCAGAGCGTCCTTTGGAGGACGGCAGAATGCCATGGAAAGTAGAGAACAGACTTTGGTGAACGGAAAGCGCAAGATCCGCCGGATAGCGGCGGCATTGAACATCCCAGAGTATATATCCGAGTCGGCAGGAGAGTGGTTCAAGTTGGCGTTGGCGCAGAACTTCGTCCAGGGAAGACGGTCGCAGAACGTGCTTGCCACATGTCTCTACGTCGCTTGCAGAAAGGAGAAGACCCACCACATGTTGATCGACTTCAGTTCCAAGCTCCAGATCTCGGTCTACTCCTTGGGCGCTACGTTCTTGAAGATGGTCAAGGCCCTCCAGATCGTCAAGCTTCCCTTGGCCGACCCCTCGCTCTTCATCCAGCACTTTGCCGAGAAATTGGACTTCAAGGACCAGTGCACCAAGGTGGTCCGTGATGCCGTCAAGTTGGCCCAAAGAATGTCGGACGACTGGATCCACGAGGGTAGAAGGCCCGCTGGAATTGCCGGCGCATGTGTGCTTTTGGCCGCCCGTATGAACAACTTCAGAAGAACCCACGCCGAGATCGTGGCAGTGGCACATGTGGGTCCCGAGACCTTGCAGAGAAGATTGAACGAATTCAAGAAGACCAAGTCCGGGACGTTGACAGTGAACTCTTTCCGTGAATCAGATGGCACCGAAGCGTCAAACCCTCCTTCCTTCGACAAAAATAGAGTATTGGAACAGAAGTTGGCACAAAAGATCATGATGAAAGAGAAAGCATTGGCCAATTTTGGCGACTACTTGGAGCAGTCAAAGGACCCGAATGAGTCAAGTAGCCAAGCGCAAGGTAGTAATACTTCCCCTGATAGCGCACCCGAGGAAGCCACATCAAGTTTCCTTGAGAACCATAACATTGAAGAAATGGATGAAAATGATCGCAACAACACATATCAATCCACCAAAAAGCATCGATTCATGGATGATCTCTTACAGAATATGCTCAATAGCAGTGATTTGAGTTATCAGGAAGTTCACGATGAAGTTACAAGGGTACTCCGTCGTAAGAAGAAAAGTTTACAAGATGCCATGTACCAAACACCGAGTGATTTGGCCAAGTCAAAAGATCATGAAGATATCAACAAGCCTCGGAATTTGGTTAAGAATTTGCCAAAAACTCAGGATTTGCTTGATAAAGTTTCCTCCAACACAGACTTGAACAGTGATGATGACGACGAAATCACTCTCAACTGTCAACTCGACGAAGAAGAACGTGCCATTAAGGAACGTATATGGACAGGCTTGAATCACGATTTCATTATTCAGCAGGAAAAGAAGAGGTTGAAACAGGAATCCGATCAATTGGCAGGTAACACTTCGGGAGCGCCACGCAAAAAGAGACAAAAACAAGCTTCTACCAATATTGACCAGTTGGGTCTAGATGACGCATTTCAGAATATCGGTGTTAATGGTAGCACTGGTGAACCATTGACGGCAGCCGAGAGTTCTCGTCAATACTGGGAGAAGAAGCCTCTTTCCAAGAAGCTTAATTACACAACTTTAGATCTTCTTTTCGAGAATCCTAGCTAGTGGAATATTGGTGAACAGATTGTACTATATGGATACATGGTGACCAACAGACAGCTCAAGTATCGGAACAGATAGAATCATGGAATCATAAATGTATTTAGAAATAAATTTTTCGGCAGACAAGATCCACTGAAATGTAGAATAAATGATGCAAGTAATTATTGATAACTCACTAGTACTAATTGTCTGTTAAAATTCGAACAGTCCAATCGGTATTATTTCTTGATAGACTAAGTGCTTGCATTGTTAATTAATTTGGATGTTTAAGTAGATGACGTGTTTTGGCAGAAATAGACTAGGCTTTTGATGGAAAATATAGAAGGCCAGTGAAACATCCTAAGATATTGCTGCACTCCCCAATGTTCGTAACAACTTTAGCTAGTATGTGTAGAATCTACCTGAATCTAAATAAATTGGAACTTCAGCTTGAAAATTCACAAAATATTGTAGAAAGCTCGATTATCAATCAAAAAATCACCTAGATGCATCATATTTTAGCAAACTAGCCAAATACACCATTGCCATCATTAAATGTACAGAATTATACTACTGTCGTCTCTCTTTCGCAGCCATTTCACAGGACAATTATCACCCCAAAAACAGACACCAAAAAACAGAGCCAAATTAGCCAAAAAAGACAGGAGACATATCCAAGGACATTTCTACACATTTAACCTCTTTATATCATCTCCAACGAGTCTCCATCCCTCCTTACTCCTCCCCATTTCGTACCCCCTGATCCCATCTCGCCAGCGCACGACCCACCATCTCATCCCTAAATTTTCACTACTATTATCTTTCTAACTATCAACATGGGTAAGAAAAGAAGATGTGCCGTGTTGCCTACCAACATCATTTTGCTCCAGAACGTGGTTCGTAGAGACCCCGAGTCCTACTATGAGGAATTCATCAAGCAGTATTCGCATTACGAGTCTCTCAGAGACATCTTTTTGATGAACCCCAACGGCGACAAGAACACTGAGTTTGCCGAGTTGATTGGTTTCGTGTCGGCTGTGTGTACCTGCTACCCCAAGGAGACGGCTGAGTTCCCCAACGAGTTGAAGAACATTCTTCTGACCAACCATAGAGAGCTTTCTCCCGATTTGAGGGAAAAGATTATCCAGTGCTTGACCATGTTGAGGAACAAGGGCGTCATCACGGCCGAGTTTCTCATCCAGACACTTTTCCCCCTTTTGACTGCCTACTCTGCCGGCTCTACCGGCCAGCACGTCAAGGCGTTGAGACACCAGATCTACAGTACGTTGATTTCGCTCTTGAAGGCCATGAACACCGGAGCCAAGAACCAGAAGCTCAACCGCTCCACCCAGGCATTGCTCTTCAACTTGCTCGAGCAGCGTGACAACCAGGGCTTATGGGCCACCAAAGTCACCCGTGAGTTGTGGAGAAGAGGTATTTGGGACGACTCCAGAACCGTGGAAATCATGACCCAGGCCGCTGTCCATCCCGATGCCAAAGTGGCCACTGCTGGTGCCAAGTTCTTCTTGGGAGCCGACAAGGAGAGAGAAGAAAACTTCGAGGACTCTTCTGATGAAGAAGGGTTCGACATGAATGCATTGAGACACAAGATGCTGATCAATAAGAAGACATCCAAGCGTGGCAAGAAGTTGGAGCTGGCAGTCAAGGCCACTAAGAAGAAGAACTCTGCCAAGCATTCTGCCACTTACCTCAATTTCCTGGCTATCCACTTGTTACGTGACCCCCAAGGCTTTGCCGAACAATTGTTCGACAACCACTTGAGCAGCAAGAACTCCAATAAATTCGACTTGGACCAGAAGATCATGTTCATGAACTTGATTTCGCGGTTGGTGGGTACCCACAAGTTGACCGTGTTGGGAATCTACACGTTCTTCTTGAAGTACTTGACTCCTAAGCAGAGAAATGTGACCCAGATCATGGCCGCTTCTGCCCAGGCATCCCACGACTTGGTACCTCCTGAGTCCATCATGATTGTGGTGAGAAAAATCGCAGACGAGTTCGTCAGCGACGGTGTCGCTGCCGAGGTTGCGTCAGCCGGTATCAACACCATCAGAGAAATTTTATCTAGAGCACCATTGGCCATCGAGGCTCCTTTGTTGCAGGACTTGACGGCTTACAAGGGTTCCAAGTCGAAGGCAGTGATGATGGCTGCCAGATCGTTGATTTCATTGTACAGAGAAGTGGCTCCCGAGATGTTGGCCAGAAAGGACAGAGGTAAGACTGCTAGCATGGAATTACAGCATGGCGACAAGAGCAAGTTGCCACAGTTTGGTGTGGAGAGTTCTGACATCACATCCATTCCAGGAATTGAATTGTTAGCCAAATGGAAGCAAGAAAATGGCGTTGAAAATGATGAGGACGACGAGGCCAATTGGGAGGTCGACGAGTCTGACGATGCCGACGACATCGAGGGCGAATGGGTTACCGTAGAGTCTGACCAAGAGTACGATGTGTCAGACTCGGATAAGGAAGATCAAGATGAAGACAAGGACGAGGAAAAGGACGAGGAAACTATTTCAAAGCCTCAGCTCGACGAAGTCTCCGACTTGGAATTGAGCTCAGAAAACGAAGACAATGAAGACAATGAGACTATTTCCAGACCCAAGCTCGACGATGTTTCTGACTTGGACTTATCTTCCGACGAAGAGGAGGACGATGACGAGGCTAGACCTACCAAGAAGGCCAAGTCCAGTGCCACCACCGCCACAGTGACTGCTACGACGTCCCAAGACGCCATCACCGAGTTGCTTTCTTCCAGAATCTTGACCCCAGCTGACTTTGCCAAGTTGGAGGAGTTGAGAACAGCTGCGGGCGTGGAGAGAATTATGGGCAAGAAGAACGAGGACCTGGTTGATTCCTCGACGCTTGTGGGTAAGGTCAAGTACAAGCAGTTGCGTGAAGAGAGAATTGCAGCAGCCAAGGAGGGTAAGGAAGACCGGGAGAAGTTCGGATCCAAGAGAGGCAAGCGAGACAAGGCCCACTCCACCACCAATAGAGAGAAGGAGCGCAAGAAGAACTTCGTGATGATGATCCACAAGAAGGCAGTCCAGGGTAAGCAGAAGTTGTCGTTGAGAGATAGACAGAAGGTGTTGCGTGCACACATTACAAAGCAGAAGAAGAAGGGACATTGATATAGTAATAAACATCGTAAATACGGGGGCTGGCCCGGCTAATAGTACAGTGTAGGAAGGAGCAATATGGCAAGAGCAAGAACAGGAGGAACAGGATCAATGGGAAATAACGCAACGGCATCGACATATCGAACAGAGTTCAATTGTCGGGAAATAACAGCAATGGCATCGGAAGGGATCAACGGTCGTACATCAACAAAACTGAACAACAAGAACAACAACAGAATAAACAGGGATTAACAACTAGAGAAGCGTCAGAGATCAATTGTAATTAACTTCATCTCTTTCGGGGTCAACAAAATTTGCATCAACATGTCAAGCACTCAAATGCATCATCATGAAATAACAGTAATTGGCATCAGGTAATATTGGCATATTGCAAGCGGCAGACGCCAATTGCAATTATAAGTACATTGAAGAAGCTTCAATTATTGACGCACATTAGTGATATTATCAAAGTGACACATAGATATCATTATTTGACGCATTGAAAAATTCAATTAACACATCCCATATCAATTAGCGACACATCATAGCGACACCCCTTCAGCATGGCGTATTGGGTCCAATGAGGCCTTGTCCAATTAGATCGCTCTTCACATTGCAGATTTTGCTGCAAATGGCACGCGCTTAGACAGGCACGGGCAATGCCTTCTTCTTCTTATCGCCCTTCTCCTTCTTCTCCTTCTCGCCCTTGTCCAACTTCCGCTTCTTTTCCTTCTTCTTCTCCTTGTTCTTGTCGTCGGTCAAGCCCACCACGGCGTGGGGCACCTGGCTGGCAGCCTGGATGGCAGCCACCGCGTGGTCCACGGGCGAGCCCTCGAGCTTGGTCACATCGCCGAGGCTCTGCTTGTACTTCTCCTTCTCCTTCTGGTACTCCTTGAGCTCGTTGGCGTACTTCTTTTGCCAGTACTCCTTCTCCTCCTTGGTGATGTTGTTCCATCTGTCCTTGACAAGCTCGTTCATGTCGATGGCCGAGAGGGCGGGCTTGCCCTCACGCTTGCGCTGCTCCCTGATCTCCTCCCTGGTGTGGAACGAGAAGGCGAAGTAGATGGTGAGTGGCTTCTTGGGCGCGTTGGGGTCTCTCTCGGCCTTCTTGCGCTTGGGCTTCTCCTCCACATGGAGGCCGTGGCCATTGGCAGTGGCGCCAGCAGAGGCAGCAGCAGCAGCCACGGCGGCCGAAGCAGCGGAGCTCAAGTGGGCCACGTCCACGGCGCCCACATCACCCACGTCGCCGATGGCACCCACGGTGTCGGTGTCGATTTCGGCGATTCGCTTCAACGTCTCGCCCAAGCTGTGCAAGGCGTCACTGGGGTCGGCCAGAGTGTCGTCGGAAACGAGCTTGTAGAAGTTGACGGTGGCGGCGGCGGCATCCTGGGCAGCTTTGGATAGTTCAAAAAGGGACGCGACGAGCGAGTCCTTAGCGGTCTTGAGGTCGGACATGGTAGTGGAGTATGCGCAAGGCGGTGGTGGGAACACGGTGGTGGGAAGAAACAGGGGGAGAACGAGGGAAAAATGGTGGTGGGCTGGCGAGGACGGGGGGAGGACGGGGGGAGGGGGCGGCCGCGTGGTGGGCGAGGAGTGGCGAGGAGGAGGGGCTGGGGCGGTACCGAGGCGGCGGTGAGGAGACGTTACCCGGCTGGGGGCTCGTGATGGGGAGCGAGGAGTAGGGAGAGAATGGGGATGGGGGTGGGGGAAGCGATGGGCACGAGGCAGAGGAGGGTGTGGAATTGGGGTGATCTGGCGGTATCTTATGGGACTTTATGGTATTGTTGGAAAGCCCCCGGTGTATAGGCTGCAGCGGTCGAATCTAGGAGGCCGTAGCTGTCCTGGTGCCCGAGATATCCCAATGTTTGGGTTCGTTGTGGGGGGGAGGGATTGGGCCGATTGTTTTGCGCTCGCTGGAATAGCCCGTGGTGCGACCTCGCTACAAAGGCTCCAAGTACGTGGCGGGGGGCGGCCGACCAATAGGGCCAGCACGGGAGAAGTTGGTAGCGAGCGAGGCGGGGGAACACAAGGAGGAGCGCAAGTGGTACCGTGGGCCTCAATACAGATGCGTGGTATGGCTACGTCTCGGGACAGAATGGGGCGTGGACTGTGGATGGACTGTGGTATGAATAGTCTGCCTAGGACGGTATCGTCTATCCAGGAGGCTATGACTGCCTGGCTATATGGTTGCATGCATGGCCATATAGTTACATGGCCAAATAGTTACATCGCTATGTGGTTGTGTTGACTTTCTAGGACGGTAGATAGTGGGCCCATGGTGTTGTGGAGAGATGAGCGCCGTGGGGGTGGTACGAGAAGGAGGAGGAGGAGGAGGAGGTGGTGGTGGTGCGAGTGGTCACAAACAGTACAGTGGGTGGGGAGAGCGGAAGGAGGACAGCCTTGGCGGAGACAGAGGTGGAGATGGAGCTAGTGGTGTTAAGAGGTCGGGGGTGGAGGATGAGGAGCCAGTGTGCCAGTGATGGGACTATGGAGCTTCTGGTATTACGACTACGGTAGTCCATCGCCGGTGCTTATGATTTACTGGCAATTAATGAGGCTCCCTAATTCATGGGCAATCCTGATCGGCACGCCCTAATTTAGGGGCGCTCCCAATTCACGGTGCTCCCAAATTTATGGGTATTATCGGTATTCTCTATTTTGGTCTCTAATTCATGGCGTTCCCTAATTTATGGGGTCCCAAACTCATGGCGATCCCTATTTATGCGATCTCAAACTCATGGTCTCCCTAAGTAGCACTCCCCAATCGTCAGATTTCATGTTCTATTTCCCGTCCGTGCCATGTCAGTAGTTTGGATGTCTCCCTAGTCTCATATCTGTATTATCGGTCTGTCTCCCTGGCTCTTTGTCTCTAGATTTGCCAGGCCTGTCTCCCTAGCATTCATGTCGTACGGTAGGTTGCTGAGGCGCTAGCGAGTGGGACCAGGAATAGTGAGACCAGGAATAGTGAGACCAGTGTTGGCTGCGATGCGCTGCGGTGGTGTCGCTATGGGCAGAGCAGTCGCGATACTTGCCGTTCAATTTGTGGGAGCGTAGTAGGGAGAACTGATCGTCCTGTTGAGATGGATTCAAACTAATGTTGATAGTATGAAGAGTATGATGGGCCTGCTATTGTATTGCTAGAATTGACCGCTAGACAATACTAGTCACTCATCTGCTGTAAGAGACCTTCATTAAAAGGTTTAATCTTGGACCTTTATATTCATAAACTTGTGGTGATGAATATATTTCTTCAGTTGTCTATCTTCCATGTCCCTCCACCTATTGTGTGGTTGTTGAGCTACATTGATGGAATTCTCTTCCTGGGAAACGCAAGGAAATGGTTACATGCATATGTCACTTCCAAGTCACATAGACTTATTTGTGTTGTGACTGTAAGGAGGGCCAGGTTTGGAATCAATCGGCATGCACAGCTGACTGGTGGTGTGTCTAGATGTAGATACTGGAACGCTCACTTAGATCACCGCTGGAAACTTCTACATGTAGATCGTTTCCCATCATGTTTGTTTGATTGGAGTAGCACAATTTATACCAAGCACCCCATTTTTCCGTTCAGTTCGATCTACTTAACTGACACGGTCAGATTCATCCAATTCCTCTACTTCGCCATGTGGTGTCACATGGTATATCCCATTTCTCATCTTGCTCGTCTGGTCTCCACCCCACAATTTCAAAGCCTAAGACACTTCCTGTGCCAATAGTCTTCCCTTACTACCAAGCATTTGTTTCATTCAGTAACGAGAAATGCTTGGAAAAGGACGGGCTATCCCCATTCTCCAACTTCAACGCATTCTCTGCCAACTGTACTTCTGACGGATCTCCACTGTAAATCTCCCCTTCTCACTCTCATAGTTCTCACTACTCTCTCGCTACAACTACTCTCATTTTTACTGACGTCTCGCTACACATTATTCTCAATCTCATCTCACTGCTCTCTTCAAACACTCGCTTCTTGCCATCTTCTTTATTACCCGAGACTCAATGCCTTATGCCCTTGCCTGTCCTGGCCAAGGCATAGTCCGGCCCAACCTTCTTGCCCCGTACAAGCGGTTCCGTCCACTTTACCAGCCCCTTCTTGACGAGATCGACTGTGCTCTTGGAGAACGCATCAGCACCCACTTGGAGGACCCCAATGCTGCCGCCTGGCTCGCCAGAACCGCCAATGCCCAGCCCGCCATCCTCGCCACTTCCTACATCATCCACCATATCGTTAAGCACCACCACGGCGTGGACTTGGCCGGGGGTGCCCGTTTCCTCATGGGACACTCGCTTGGTGAATTCACGGCGTTGGTGCTAGCGGGAGTGTTCGACGTGGGCGCCGGAGTTCAGATTGTGCGTCGCCGGGGAGAGCTCATGGAAAACTGCACCCTTGAATCGTCCGGGTCCAATTCCCCTGGTGCTTCCATTTCGGCCACGAGCATTGGAGACGCTTCTGGCTCCAGCTCCAGCGCCAGTGCCAGTGCCACCGCCACTGGCTCTCCTTATTCCATGCAAGTGCTTCTCTTCTCGTCTCGCGAGGCCGCAGCCCTTGCCCGCGAGCAGGCACTCGCGGCAGGCGTACTAGCCAACGACAACTCTCCCACCCAGATCGTCATTAGCGGCCCTGCCACCGCCATAGCCAGTTTCATCAGCCAGGCGAAGACCCATCACCGGCTCCGTTTTCGCACCGCCGCGCTCCCGGTAACGATTCCCTTCCACTCCCCGGTGCTAGCGGCCATTGAACCCGAGTTGGCGGCGTACATCGCCACCTTTGACGCGTCGCCCTTGCGAGTTCCCGTGGTGTCGAACTTGACGGCCCTGGTGGCCCCCGATACCGCCACGGCCATTGCCAATGCCGTGGCTCTGTCGCACAGTGCGGTGTTGTGGACTCAGTCCATGGCCTACGTCCACGCCCAGGGTGCGGACCCGGTGGTGTGTCTAGGACCAGGGAAAGTGCTAGCGGGATTGTTGAAGGGCGGAGCCCCCAAAGCAGTGGCGGTGGATACCGTCGAGGACTTTGATGGTGTAACGGAGTGGAAGTAAAGAGGAGATCAACAGAATGTCGGATTAAAAGAATTGATAGGATTAATAGAGCGATACAATTAATAGAATTAATACTTAATATAATTGATAGAGGAAGTAAAGTACGAGGGAAATGATGTTATGCTACAGACAAAAAAGGGTGTATTGTGAGGAACAGAGACAAGCCAAATTTCACTAACAGAGAATTGAATACAGAATAATGGAACTGGCGATGTGGTTCATGATATTCACGAACAGGTGCCAATGGCGAGTTCCCCACAAAGTAGGACTCGAATCTTTCCTGAGCAGACCTCACGTGTTTCCTTAGACCCAAGCCTCCAGGCCCATTTATCATAGTCTCAGACCACTATCCCATGTCGTAGAATAATTGTGCATAACCTCTCGAGACTAAAATCGCGTTTTATTAAATATTATACTAAATATCACATTATCAAAAACCTTCAACTTTCACCTTTAGACGTGTCCGATTACTTACCTTCAAATTCCACACATAGAATCACCTGCAATATCAACACTGTACTTCTCAGCATTTCACTCCTAATACCTCGTCTAAGCATCTTCTACCATTTCGCATCCTGATCTGAGTCATAACCACCCTCGTTATATTCTCTGCACATCCACGATCCACGATCCCATCCTTTTCATGGCTCCATAATACTCATTGGCCCATGATTACGTAGACCCTTCCACTTCCTCATCATCTCCCCATCTGCCACCACCCCATTCTCTCAGCACTCTTTACCCTTCTGCTCGTACCGATCTTGTGGAACTTCGCATCTTATCGTTCCAGCCTATCGCATTAGCCTGTGCCCGTGCTATTGTCTCATCAAGACCATGTCGTCAAATTCCACTTCCAGTGGCCGAAATCCGCTGTTCTTGACCTTGTTCTGCTCCGATAGACCTCCTCTATACATTTGTAGATCCAATTTTCCCGTAGCCTCGACCACGAGCCCAATTGCACAAGCCCTTTCCCCAGTTCTGGCATGTCCACCGGGGTTTTGTACGCCTTTTTTTCTGTCCGAGTCAACGCTAATTTTCACTATAAAACCAACCCATTTCCCACCAGTGCGGCCCCACCTCCATCCACTCACTTCTTTTACCATGATTATCGATGGAAAGGCCATTGCCTTAGACGTCCGGACCAAGATCGACCAGGAGATCCGCTCCATCAAGGCCAAGTACCCCGAGTTCAACCCCCACCTCTCCATCATCCAGGTGGGCGCCAGACCCGACTCGTCCACCTATGTCAAGATGAAGTTGAAGGCGGCCCAGGAGGCCTCCATCGAGTGCAACATCATCAGCTTGCCCGAGTCCACCACCGAGTTCGAGCTCTTGACCCGCATCCAGTCCCTCAACGAGGACCCTGCCGTGGACGGTATCTTGATCCAGTTGCCTTTACCCGCTCACATCAGCGAGGAGAAGGTCACTGGCGCCGTGTTGTCTGACAAGGACGTGGACGGTTTCGGCCCCTACAACGTTGGTGAGCTCTCCAAGAAGAGCGGCAAGCCAACCTTCTTGCCATGCACCCCCAAGGGTATTATGGAGATGTTGAACAGAAACAACGTGATTCTCGAGGGTGTCAACGCCGTCGTGTTGGGCAGATCCGACATTGTGGGAAAGCCAATGGCTAGCTTGTTGAGCAAGGCCAACGCCAACGTTACCACCCTCCACTCCAAGACCCCCTCGGCTCAGCTCCAGTTATTCTTGAGCCAGGCCGACATCGTGGTGGCTGCCATTGGCCAGCCACTCTTTGTCAAGGGCGAGTGGTTAAAGGAAGGTGCTGTTGTCATTGACGTCGGAACCAACTTCATCGACGATGCCTCCAAGAAGAGCGGCTCCAGAATGGTGGGAGACGTCGACTACGAGTCTGCCAGCCAAAAGGCCGCTTTGATTACCCCCGTCCCAGGAGGTGTTGGTCCAATGACCGTCGCCAGCTTGTTGGACAACGTGGTCATTGCCGCCAAAAGACACTTCGAGAAGAACAATGCTACCCCAAAGTTCACCAACCCTTTAAAGTTGGACTTGGTCAAGCCCGTCCCTTCCGACTTTGAGATTTCCAGAGCCCAAAAACCTAAGAAAATCGACCAGGTCGCCTTCGAATCTGGTATCTTGGACAGTGAATTGGAGTTGTTTGGTTCCTACAAGGCCAAGGTCGGATTGCACCTTTTGGAGAGATTGAAGAACAAGAAGAACGGTAAGTACGTCTTGGTCACTGGTATCACCCCAACCCCATTGGGAGAAGGTAAGTCCACCACCACCGTGGGTTTGGCTCAAGCCTTAGGTGCTCACTTGAACAAAAACGTTTTCGCCAACGTCAGACAGCCTTCCATGGGCCCTACCTTCGGTATCAAGGGTGGTGCCGCTGGAGGAGGTTACTCTCAAGTTATTCCTATGGACGAGTTCAACATGCACGTTACTGGTGATATCCATGCCATTACTATGGCCAACAACTTGTTGGCTGCTGCCATTGACACCAGAATGTTCCACGAAAACACCCAAAAGGACGGTCCTTTGTACAAGAGATTGGTTCCAGCCAAAAAGGGTTCTAGAAAGTTCACTTCTTCCATGTTGAGAAGATTGGCCAAGTTGGGCATTGACAAGACCGACCCAGACTCCTTGACCCCAGAAGAAATTACCCAATTTGCCAGATTGGACATTGACCCAGAAACTATCACCTGGAGAAGAGTCGTCGACTGTAACGACAGATTCTTGAGAGGAATCACCGTTGGTGAAGCTCCAACTGAAAAGGGTTTCACTAGACAAACCGGATTCGACATCACTGTCGCTTCGGAATGTATGGCCATCTTGGCTTTGGCTAACTCTTTGGAAGACATGAGAGAAAGATTAGGTAACATGGTGATTGCCTCTTCCAAGGCCGGTGTTCCTATCACTGCCGAGGATATTGGCTGTGCTGGTGCCTTGACTGCTTTGCTTAAGGACGCCATCAAGCCTAACATCATGCAAACTTTGGAAGGTACCCCAGTCTTTGTCCATGCTGGTCCATTTGCCAACATCTCTATTGGTGCTTCTTCCATTTTGGCTGATAAGATGGCGTTGAAGTTGGCAGGTACTGCTCCAGAGCTTTCTGACGAAGAAAGAAAGGAACAAGAAGGTTACGTTGTGACCGAGGCTGGTTTCGACTTCACTATGGGTGGTGAGAGATTCATTAACATCAAGTGCCGTTCTTCTGGATTGGTTCCTGATGTTATTGTTATTGTGGCCACTGTCCGTGCTTTGAAGGTTCACGGAGGAGGCGCTGAAGTTAAGGCTGGAGCTCCATTGGCCCCAGAATACACTCAAGAAAATGTTGAGATTTTGCGTGTTGGATGCTCTAACTTGGCTAAGCACATCTCTAACGCCAGAAGATACGGTTTACCAGTTGTTGTTGCCATCAACAAGATGTCTTCTGACACTGAGCGTGAGCACCAAGTCATCAGAGAGGAGGCCTTGAAGGCCGGAGCCGTGGATGCCATTATCTCTAACCACTGGGAAGAAGGTGGTGCCGGCGCTGTCGACTTGGCCAAGGGTGTCATTGAGGCAGCCAATAGCGAAGAAAGAAACTTCCAATTCTTGTACGACACTGCTCCATCCGTCGAAGACAAGATTGCCACCATTGCCAAGGAGATGTATGGTGCTGGCGAAGTCGAGTTTTCCGAGGAGGCTCAAAAGAAGATCGACACTTACACCAAGCAGGGCTTTGGAAATTTGCCAATCTGTATTGCAAAGACCCAATACTCCTTGTCTCATGATGCTGCACTCAAGGGTGTTCCAACAGGATTCAAGTTCCCAATTAGAGACGTCCGTGCTTCCATTGGTGCCGGATACCTCTATGCCTTGGCTGCCGAAATCCAAACAATCCCCGGTTTGCCTACTCACTGTGGCTTCATGAATGTTGAGGTCAACGAGAACGGTGAAATTGATGGATTGTTCTAATTCGTACAGTTAAAAGTTCAACACTAATGATTTACGAAAAATATGTATTTAGTTCAACCGATAAATTCAGAATAGATTACCAAGTGTAGACCGACAGACAGACAGACGGGAATTCTCAATTGAAAGTGTCGATTCAAAATAAGTAGAGATTATCAACTCCGTGGCCACGCAGACACCCGAGGATCCTTAACCTTAAATATTCAGACTCAGCCCATTGTGGCACGGTGAAGTTTATGCTTTTCGCAGCCATTTCCAAAGTATATTTAATGTTTATTGCTACAGCCTCTTGCAATAGCACTACAGCAAAAACCGTCACTATATGAGCAGGCACCTGACACAGGAATCACCAGCTGAATTGCTTGGGTCAAATCGAGGCAGATCACATAACAGCTGGATCGAGTGTCTTGAGAATTGGATACATTGTTATACACACAGTTAATATTTTGGCCCATAGATTGAGCCAAAATAAAGTGGGCAATTTTTCCGAACAACCATAGATTAGGACCATGTTCCAGTAAGATACATTCCTAGGTCTTCAGGTTTCTGTCCCTGTGGAATCTCAGAATCAACTAACCACAACTAGCGTCTTGGGCCTCGCTACCTTCCCTGCACTTTCAGCATGCTCGGTTATGGGCCATCCAACAATCGTCCTCTGTAACTGCACAGATCCCACGTTTATCCACATCATTAACCGTGCCACGAGGTAGATTTACGAGTAGAATACAAGAAGCAACCGGAATTCCATCCCAGAATCCCAGAACCCGAAGAAATTCATTCGGTAGACCAATGGTACTTTCAGAGTATACATACTCGTGGAACACAGTTTCTATACATGAAGTTACAACAACAGCTTTTATCAATAGTGGTGGTAGCAATTTGTAGTGGTCGCACTAAGAAATGCTGGCGTTTTGAGTCATTGCGAATAACCACTTGATTCTCCGAAATCGCCCGGGACTGGCACCAATTCTCCCTATGGAACTTATCGTGTTGTGAATTCTCAGTCCATGTTGATGCTCGTCTGTCGAGTCCAGCTCCGGGCATGTCTCGTCTCGTCTCTTTTCGTCAGCAAACAAATAGCAGAGCTCAAATCGATCACTAGCCTCGCCAGCCTCACACACTTCTGTTCCACTGCTATAGAAGAAAGGCATTGCGCGTAGACACGCTTCTCCCTAGAGATACTACTCTCTCCGAACACGGTCCTGTTCTCAAATACAATACACAATCCCCAGATATTCTTGCTCTGTGCTAGATGTTCTTGCTAGAGATCTTGCTAGATGTTATAGCTAGCGAATCTCCCCAGAAATCTGCCTAAAATTCTCCCAAGCGATATCCCTATAAGAGTTTCTTCTGTAGCCTCGCTACTCTGCCCGGCTTTATCCCTCTAGATGGACGAATTTCCCTAGACGCAATTCTCCGTATCGACTACACCTATTCTCGCTAGCACTGTACACTCCCTAGCCTGCCTACTCATAGACTGACGCCCACATAACGTCCCACCATCTCTCCCTAGCCTACTTTCTATCTCTACAATTCTCCCTATTCTCCCCATTTCCTCATTCTCTCCCTATCTCAATTCTCCTTGTTCTCTCCCTATCTCTCCCTATTTCTCCCTGCTCATCTTCCCCTCCTCCCTGCTCGCCGCACTGTTCTCCCTACTCCGCCGCACTATCTCCGGACTACCGGGCTAGCCCACCACCACAACCAGAACTCAACAGATCTCGGCCCCTACTGGCCCAAAAATCTCCAAACTCACCCAATTCCTTCATCCCACCATCTGCTCCACCTCATTCAAATTACACCTCTCCAGCACTCCAATCACCCCTCCAATCATCCCCCTCTTGTTCTGTTTTCTCGCCTATCGCTGGGGCGCTCAATTGGTCAATCCACCGCAAAAATCAAGAAAAAACTGAACCTCTTCAGGGTCTATCTTCCATCCCTTACCAGCCACCAGTCCTCAATTAGCAGGACCTAGCACGTCGATCAAACCCTTCATCCACCACCCCCATCCACCCACACAATGTACCGTCTCAAAAACTTGACCCCTGCTGCCAGAACCCTCGCATCGGCCGCCAGAGTGTCGGCCGTTAGACTCGGGGGCCACGGCCCTTGGTCTGCTTCCACACAGCCAATCCGGGCCATTCCCTCGTTGATTGCCTCCAGAACTTCCCAGCTCCGTTCCTACAGCGTTTTGACCGCCACCCCCGAAGCCAAGCTCTACAATTACAAGGACATCAAGGAGTTCGCCTCGCGCCCCGAGAAATACCCGTCCACCGTGTTGGTGGACGTCAGAGAGCCCGTGGAATACTTGGACGGCCACATCCCCGGCTCCATCAACGTGCCATTCAAGTCTTCTCCCGGCGCATTGGACTTGTCCGATGAGGAGTTCCACGAGAACTTCGGCTTCGACAAGCCTTCCTCGGACAAGGAGTTGGTGTTCTACTGCTTGGGCGGTGTCAGATCCACTGCGGCCGAGGAGTTGGCCGCCACCTTCGGCTACAAGCACAGAGGAAACTACCTTGGCTCCTGGGAAGACTGGATCGAGAACGAGAACAAGGCTGCCCACTAATTCTGTACATACCGGGCCGATAGTATGTCAACCAGTGAAGATGATAGCAATCCATACCGGCCTGCCAAGACTACACGGACCTGATTAAGTTGAAGTTTCGCTGAAACGACAAGCCTTGAATAGGACTAAGGTTCTACTGAAAGTATAAGCCATAAGCCTTGACCAAGAAACAGGCTCTGCTCAAACCAGAAGCCCTGAACAAGACTATATGCTCTGCTGTGACATAGTATAGAATGTGAGTTATTGTATATAGTTGATCTATACTATAGAATGTTTTACGAGTGTAGCATACAGAGTGGTGAGCATAGTTATGCTTGTTCCACCTAGGTGATGTATCAGGTTCATAACGGACTAGTTCGGTACTCTATTGTCATGTAAATTTGGCCCAGAAATGCACGTTTTGGACCATTCCATAATTCAATTCACGCCATCAAACAACCCCAATAAATCCATTCCCTACCACTGTTATCATATCTGATATCATACAATTATTCAGTATCATTATCCGATTACTTCATGCGACTATTCCTTTTTCTTTATATTAAAATCCGATGTATATGCTTATCGTACCTCTCCCATGCATTAGCTGTGGTTTTGGCGGAACTCCAACTGGCGGAACTCCTTACCCAACCGCTTCTTTCTCTTTCTCTCCATCACCTTCTCTCTCTGCGACGCCTTCATCGAGTCGAACTTGGCCTTCTGGAGCATCTTGCGCTGCTCGCTCTTCTTGAGGAAGTATGGCTTGTTCTGGGTGCCCTCGTTGAAGCCCTTCATCTGCTGGCGCTTGTGGTCGGCCAAGATGGACGCCTCCAAGTCCTTGTTCTTCATGGTGTCCAATCGCGATTTCAACGACTGCAACCGCATCTGGATGTCCTCCCGCTCGCCATACGAGAGCATGCGCTCCGACTTCTTGTCCTTGAGGATGGCCTGCATCGACTCCACCTCCTGTTGGCGGTACTGGTCCAAAAAGGCGTAGTCCTTGCGGGTTCTCTGCAAGTCGGCCTTGCCGTATGCTGGATCGAACCGAATGTCGGTGTGGAGGGTGCTCTTGGACTCGAGGCCGGGGATCTCGCGGATCCACGACACCGGCCGCTTGGAAGACGATTCTGCTGGTGCGTGCTTGCTACGCTTCTTGGTGTTGGCAGGTTTCGTCACTCTAGACCCTCTGGCCGGCCTTTTGGAGGAGGATGCTTGTTCTGGCTCCGAATCGGACTCGGAGTCAGAGTCGGACTCCGAGGACGCTGGAGCGCGCCGATTTTGCAGGCGCAACTTCTGCTGGGCGGCGTTCAACGCGCCGAAGGAGAGGGACGAGTATTCGTCGTCGGAGTCGTCGTGGGGGCGCTTGGGGGCCATGGTGTGGAGGGGCCAGGAAGTAGCGTGAAAGAGTTGAGATGAGCTAGGGGTCACGTGACCTGCGCACACGGGCCCTGGCCGACACTCCCCTCGCCGTCCACACCCACCAAAAGACCCACCAAAAGACCCGGCACGAGCCCTCCACCCATGACCCCACGCCATTCCTCCACCCCTAGCCCCTTCCACCCCCTCGTTCCAGTTCCCTTTTATTTCCCCCTTCTCACTGGCCACTAACCACCAGCCGCCACTGCGTCTCGGCACTTTCATCCTCCCTGTCAATAGACCCGGCAGACCTCGGAACCAACTCGCATTCACCGTCTTCGCACACTACCCGGCCGAAACTCCTCCCCTCCTTGTGCGAACATCCCTGTTTGGCATAGTGTCCCCGTGGTAAATTTTTTCGATACCAACGGTGTGTTTTACTTTGTTGAGTTTTCTTCATCCTAGTCTTTTTCGATAGTTTTCATAAGATGTTGTCCAAAACCATTGCCAGAGCTTCCAGAGTATGTGTACAGAGGCCGCTGTGTGGCGAGCAATTGGCACGCCAATTGCAGCGGCAGCGGGCGCCCCCTGGTGTCCCTGTCTAGATCTGGGTGATAACGCTGGAGCCGAGACAAGCGGTGTTGAAGCCGGATGGTGAAAATCCCCCATTCATGGCGTGGGGTGTTGTGGTTTGTGGAGGCCCTTAGTGCTGCTGCACTGCCCGAGCAGTTTGGAGGGCGTTATGGCCTTGGTGGTGTCCTGGATGGCCGTTGGGCGTCACTTGCTGAGCATTTGACAGCTCGCACCCAGTGCTGAACGTGTCCGAAGGAGCCGCCGTGCCAGAACTCCCTGAGAAATCAGGCAAAGTGAGCAGTTGGGGTCCCAGTGGTGTTGGCGTTGTCACTGATTGACGTTGGCGTTGACGTTGATTCGATTCACGTTGATGTTGGCGTTGGTGTTGATGTCTTTGGCGGCAGCAGTGCACTCCGAGTTTTGGCTGTAATTCCTTGCTCGTGGGCGTGACCGTCTGCACCGCGATGGACGCACCGTGCCTGCCAGTGCTACGTCCCAACCGCAGCCCCAATTGCAGCCTAACTGCCCCAATCACCTGCCCATTTCATCCAATCCGACCAAACCACTCGCTTCCATGTCTTCAGCATCCATTGACACCGTCTCTCAGCATTTTCACCCTTACTTTATATCACTTGCATTACTAACATACAGACCGTTGCCCAACAGAAGAGATTCTTGTCGTTGCACGAGTACCGTTCCGCCGCCTTGTTGAAGTCGTACGGTGTTGGCGTGCCTAACGGTGACGCCGCCACCACTGCTCAAGGTGCCTACGACATCGCCAAGAGCTTGGGTACCAACGAGTTGGTCATCAAGGCTCAGGCTTTGACCGGTGGCCGTGGTAAGGGTCACTTCGACTCTGGCCTCCAGGGCGGTGTCAAGTTGATCTCTTCTGCCGAAGAAGCCAAGGACTTGGCCGCTCAAATGTTGGGCCACAAGATCATCACCAAGCAAACCGGTGCCGCCGGTAAGGAGGTCACCGCCGTCTACGTTGTTGAGAGAAAGGACGCCAGAACCGAGGCCTACGTTGCCATCTTGATGGACAGATCCACTCAATTGCCAATCATCGTTGCTTCTGCCCAAGGTGGTATGGACATCGAGGGTGTCGCTGCTGCCGACCCTAACGCCATCAAGACCTTCCCTGTCTCCTTGGACGAGGGTGTCACCGATGCCTTGGCCACCGAGGTCGCCTCCGTGTTGGGCTACACCGACGCCGCCATCCCTGAGGCCGCCAAGACTATCCAGAACTTGTACAAGGTCTTCTCCGAGCGTGACTGTACCCAAGTAGAGATCAACCCATTGTCCGAGACCCCAGACCACAAGGTTTTGGCCATGGACGCCAAGTTGGGCTTTGACGACAACGCCTCTTTCCGTCAAGAGGAAGTCTTCTCCTGGAGAGACGCCACCCAAGAGGACCCACAAGAAGTCGAGGCCTCTCAATACGGCTTGAACTTCATCAAGTTGGACGGTAACATTGCCAACATTGTCAACGGTGCTGGTTTGGCCATGGCCACCATGGACATCATCAAGTTGTACGGTGGTGAGCCCGCTAACTTCTTGGACTGTGGTGGAACTGCCACCCCACAGACTATCGAGAAGGCCTTTGAGTTGATCTTGTCCGACAAGAAGGTTAACGGTATTTTCGTCAACATTTTCGGTGGTATTGTCAGATGTGACTACGTCGCCGAGGGTTTGATTGCCGCCACCAAGAACTTCAAGTTGGACATTCCTGTGGTCGTTAGATTGCAAGGTACCAACATGGCCAAGGCCAAGGAGTTGATCGACAACTCTGGCTTGAAGTTGTTCGCTTTCGAGGACTTGGACCCAGCTGCCGAGAAGATTGTCGAATTGTGCCCAAAGAACTAGATAGACAGGTAGCAAACCCCAAAAGGGTGTGGACCAGCGAAATATCTGGATCGAGGAGAAATAAAGAATGAATTAACGTTTGTAGAGCAGAGTTAAATCAAGGAATATGGACTATCATGGAATATTTCATTGTGACTACGAGTAGAACCATTCAATTATGAGTGCATTTCCCAGTACTAAAAGTACCACTCATTCGCGCTAAATAAGAGCAACGCTCAATGCCTGATTCTAGGCTTTAGGCGAAGTGATGCTGATTAAAGAAGAAAGTTAAACTATTGTAATTCAGATTTTGTTTGAGCACAGTATAAAAAAAGTAGAGTCTATATTCTTTGCGAGTGCGACATTATTAGTATCTACAACTTTACAGAGGAGGCACCGTTAGACCTTAGATACACACAAACTCCCAAATAAAGACTCCAGATCCATGCTCCATCTCAATTAGACATATTTCCCCATTTTCCCGAAATTTCCACCTGATCAACTGCCAATTTACGAACCCCAGGCCCCAATGTCGCATGTCGCACCCAGTTGCCACTCGCTCACCAATATCAAACACAACCGCCACTACCATATCACTCTTTTATCTTGCCAATTGCCCCCAAATCAACACCCCTTTCACCATGTTTTTGACAAGAAGTGAATACGACCGTGGTGTCAGCACCTTTTCGCCCGAAGGCAGATTGTTCCAGGTGGAATATTCCCTCGAAGCCATCAAGTTAGGCTCTACCGCCATCGGTATTTCCACCAGTGAAGGCGTGATTTTGGGCGTCGAAAAGAGAGTCACGTCGTCGTTATTAGAACACACCTCCATCGAGAAGATCGTGGAGATTGATCACCACATTGGATGTGCCATGTCGGGGTTGACCGCAGATGCTCGTTCCATGATAGACCACGCTAGAGTGTCCTCCTTGACCCACAACTTGTACTACGACGAGGAGATCCAGGTGGAGAGTTTGACACAGTCGGTGTGTGATTTGGCATTGAGATTCGGTGAGGGTGCCGGAGGCGAAAAGAGACTTATGTCCAGACCCTTTGGTGTGGCGTTGTTGATTGCCGGAGTCGACAAGGACAAGGGCCCTCAGTTGTACCACGCGGAGCCCTCGGGAACCTTCTACAGATACGATGCCAAAGCCATCGGATCAGGATCCGAGGGAGCCCAGGCCGAGTTGCAGAACGAATACCACAAGTCGTTGACGTTGAAAGAGGCAGAGTTGTTGGCATTGAAAACCTTGAAGCAGGTAATGGAGGAGAAGTTGGACTGTAAGAACGCCCAATTGGCCAGTGTCACCAAGGACGGTGGCTTCCAGATCTACAGCGATGAAAAGACTGACGAAATCATCAAAACTTTGAACGAACAGCAGGTTGATGAGGAGACAGCATAGTGTGTACATTTTAGTAATACAAATGATAAATGATGCAGCAAAACTTCCTTCACTATAGAACCAGTCTAGGTTTCAGGGAAGCACCGTTCTAGTCTTTCACTCAAAAGCATAATCAGCTTGTTCTCTATTTCTCCGTATTTTCTGACACTTATGATGAATCGAGTCAATGAGTCGGCAAAGCTGTCATAGTAGTCCTTCAACGACGCATTCAAGTTGTCGAACCGTATGTCGATTTGCTGGGGATCCACCGAATTCTCATTGAACTTTTCGGGAAAGTCTTTGGCAAATATTTCGAAGAGTTCTGGGTTGCATAATATCAAGATCTTCTTCAATCGGTTCAAGTAATGATTATACAGAATTATCAGATCGAAAATTATCTTGAGATTGTCCAATAATTCTTCCTTAGTGATGAGCGAGTCGTTAATAAGTGTATTGAGGTATCCGTTGAGATTACTCATGAGATCATCAACGGAAATGAGGTTTTTTGGTTCGAAATAGCTTTTTCTCTTCAACTCATGATTCATGATTTTGTTGTCAAACATGCTTGTGCTATTGCTGTTGTAGTTACTCAATGAACTGACTGCATTAAAGTTCTGTCTGTTCGAAACAGTTATATCAGACCCAATCTCAGATTTATTTAATTGGTCGTCCACTTTATTGCAGTAGTTCATCAATTTCTTGTAGTTGGAATCTATCACCTCGTAATTGAGGTACATCTGCAACTCATTCATGAAGTCTACCATCCGCTTGTGCAATACTCGACTTCTCAATATCCACTTTTTGATTCTGGGCTCAAAATGCTTATATTTCCACACCGTCGACTGGTTGATGCTTTGCCACGTTAACGAATTGAACTTATCGATAAATTTGATTATAATCTGTAATTTAAACATCAATTCGTAATGGTATGATAATTCTCGATTGATAAAAAGATTGAGAGGAAATGGAAGATTAATAGTCAAGTCGACACTAGTTATAGCATAATCATCTGAATGGTTTTGATCATAGTTGGTGTTAGCTTCTTGTGAATGAGTGGGCTGATTGGAATGTAAGTTTTGAAATAAGTCATGAAAGTTGGACTCATTGAATAATTGATCGCTAAGCGATTGTACATTCATAATTTCTTTCGCAACTCTGTAGAAGTTCGTGGTTGCAACTGTGAATTTTTGACTGTCGTTGAGATATTCATGGAGTGAATGTGGTTGGTCAGAAGTGATTGCCTCACGAGACGAATAAACGGCACCGAATTCATCAGTACTGTATTCCTTATTGACAGATTTCAATATAGATGTTTGGGTCATGATGTCGGAATATTGCTTTTGTATTTTGGACAAGGAAATAGCGTATCTGTTGCGCTTCAAGTCTTGGAAAGACTTATCAAGGAACTTGTCAATTTTGTAAGAGTCATCGAATAGGAAAAGCGATTGATAGTCACCAATGACACTCTTCAAGCTGAAGCCCTCAAACAACAATTTCATCAAGATCTTATTGGCTCTACTATGGAATTCATCGATTTTTAATTCCAAGTCTTGTGATATTATTCTCTCAATGGGATGAATAGCCTCTTGAAGGCCACGGAAATTAGACAAACCAGTGCAAATCTTGAATATATTCAAATACTTTCCTGTGTTTAAAATCTTCCTCTGTATATCAACGCTGGCAAATTGATCGATCAAGCCATCGGTACGAATGATGAAGAGCTCATTCCAGTAGTGCTCGCTCCTGCTGTTGATAATGTCAAGAAGCGACGACGGGACTTGTTTTTCTCGTATCAAAAATTCGTCAGAAGGATCATTTATTTCACCATTGATGAGCCACTCGTTAAGCATGACTAGATAGTCTTTACTTACAGCCTCAAATAGTGACTTGAGAAACTCAAATGACCGCATGTCGCCCTTGTAGATATTGATTCTTGACTGAATGATGCGGAGGACCAAACCTCCTTTGCACGAGTTAAACGGCTCGCTCTTGACATTTATATCTACTATTCCTGATTTTTTCAATGAGGTGGTGACGTTGTACAAAAAGTCCTGGAGTTGGCTTGTTTTAGACGTCGACAGTCTCTCCAAAGTGAGTTCGTGGACCTGGATGGCGATTTCGTAGAAATGGTGGATTTGGTTGGAGGTACGGTTGAGCATGGACTCGAAGTGGTTCAAGTTGAAGGTGGTGTTGAACTTGAACTCGTGCTCGATGGCAATGATGGACTGCTGGTACGCTTTGAGGAATTGGGCAATCTCATAGCAGAGGTTCTGCACCACTGTTCCGTATGCATTGGTGTCGTAGACCTCGACGAAACCGCGCAATCCGGCATAGAACTTGCCGTACCGGATCAACTTCTTGGTTATACTCTTCAAACTGATGTCGAGGTGCTTGGCGATCTTGAAATCAGGACCCTTAACGTTCCAGGACAGTACTGAAGGGTCGTACTTCTCGCTGTAGCGGATATAGCAACCTTCGTAGCCCAAGCAGGTAAACAAGAGGTCCTTGATGATGAGACCTTGCTGGATTTTGAGGTCATTGAGGTCACTGAGCGGATATGGCCTTATTCTGTTGGGTCTTTTGACGTGATTATTGATACAAGACTGGAGCACCGAAGCGTGTCCCGTGAGCTGCACCGCGTCCACTTCGGTCGGATCAATGGAAGAAAGGATGCTGTTCATGTTCCCGGTGTCGGGTGGCGTCTATTTGCAAGGTGTCAGTACTGGAGTGGAGTAGAGATGTGAGATGTGTGTTTGTTGTTGTAGTAGATACGCGTATAGGTCACGTGCGCGATGGGTATAACCAGGTCAAGGAAGAGGACAAGGATGGAGACTACGGGCCCGTTGGTGACGGAATGGGCAAGGA
The DNA here is from genome assembly GCA_030565345.1 of Suhomyces coccinellae. Taxonomy (NCBI): domain Eukaryota; kingdom Fungi; phylum Ascomycota; class Pichiomycetes; order Serinales; family Debaryomycetaceae; genus Suhomyces; species Suhomyces coccinellae. Next base: position 78,278 of record JAJMBP010000028.1, on the reverse strand, counting down.
ACTAGACGGAGAACGTGTATTTGGTGTTGATAGTAAATTTGGACAAATTTCGAGCGCCATTTTCCCGGTGAGAGCACAATTGTATAGGGATTTCAGTGCGATAAAGTGCACCAGCCTCACCCAACTTGTTGAGGTGAATACATTGTTCAGAATTCTTGGAGCAAGAACACCCTGCTTCCTGGGAGTGACCTAACTCGTTATTTTGAGCTTGTTTCAATCCTGAAGGAATGTAAGTTTAATAATCTTAACAGATGATAACTTCTAGAACTGTTTTAAAAAGTTAATAATATCTGGGGAGTAGTAGTTTCTAGATCTGAACAGTCTTCAAAAGTAATATTTGCAGAGCCTGGTAAGTGTAGAGCTCCATATTTTCCTAGTTCCTAATCACGAAAGCCACTCCTCGTCCTCATCGTCGATTTCTAGGTCCTTCAATAATTCCTCTGATGCAAGATCCGCCTCTTTCTGTACTTGCTTCAACCCGCACACCTCTTCTAGATATCCAGTATCATTTAGGCACTTTTTCACAAAGTCCCACCCATATTGGCTATAATTCCGGGTCACCAAAGGGGAACAGGCTGAACAGTACTTGTAGCTGGGAGATACCAATTTGTGCTGTTGGAAATTGTTCAAGAAGCCCCGGATTTGATGGGGCACTTCCCCAAACTTGGTCTTGGCCAAATGCTCAGCATTCTGCTTCTCGGGATGCTGGAGAATTGAAACCATCAACTCCACAGCCAACGACGATGCAATCAAGGCTCCTCCTGGCCTAGTCACAGTACACATCTGGTCCAAAGTCCGGTCACTCAAACTGTCACTGGGAGCAACAACATCATTGCAATAATAACATCCCAATGGTTGAAGCTGAGTTCCGTGCCGCATGACAAGGTAACTATCAAAGCCCAAGGCTGCATTGATGACGATTTTATTGGTGGCATTTCCAAGAACTGTAGGAAGCCATCTAGACTCACGAGAGTCCATGAGAAGATAGATCACATCGCTTTGTTCAAACAATTCCTGGAGTTGTTCAAAGCTGGCGCGTTCCTTTTCTTCATCAGTGACAGAATGGCCTATCATTGGAACTGAAAGATTAATTCCTCTGGCTTTAACACCAGGGAAAATCTCCTTTAATGCTTCTGCTGCTCTTAGGGCCTTGAAATCACCCTTACCATTGTCACTAAAACAGTCTTTGAATCCAAACAACGGTTGTCTCACAGGATTGGAATACGAGATGCGGCCATTGTCCACAAATGTTATATCCCTGACACCCCAACCCATCAATGCTCTGGCAACATAACTGCCTAAGGTGCCTGCACCCAAAAGTAACACCTTCTGCTGCTTGATGATATCGAGATCCAATTCGGGAGCAATTCTCCATTTCATGAGTTTTAAATTGAGTTCCACTGCCTGCTCTGCCAACTGAGTAGGGTTGATTAATTGGCCCAAATCGGCTAATTTTGGCCCGAGCTTGCCTTGTGCCGTTCTTTCCCAACCAGTGAGTTTATGTTCCTTCAGAAGTGGTTCCCTCAATTGTAGAGTCAAAAGGCTCGAGGTTCCGTTGTTTCTGTAGACAAGGATATCTACCTTCTCAAACTTGTGGCGTGCAAGGAAGTAAAGGTAATTTTTGAGCTGGATTCCAGGCCTCTTCTCTTTATCAAAGCAAGTGTCGTAGAAAACGAATCGAGCTGAATCATTTACCAAGGTATGAGAGAGTGATTCGTTCACGATTTGAGAGAATTGAGTGTTTGGATGCTCTTGGAGGTGTGTTTCCACAAGTTCCAAGTCCCGAGGCGAAGGCTGTGTCTCTTGTAAAACACTCCAAGAAGAACTGAACGTAGGATATGCAAACCAGTAGTAGAACTTGTATTTCTTCAAGTCCGAGTAGCTGAGAAGGTAGAACCGATTGAAATTGGCATAATTGAGGTCCTTATCGCGTAACATGGCCCCTAGGACCTCGTCTCCCCATTGCCTAAGAAGGGCCTGCTTATCTATAGATTTGAACTCCTCGATAGTATTAACGTTGTAGATATGGCCGGAGATTGGTACGGTTGTAGAATCCGAGGTCTGGGACCCGAAACTGTCGTGGTCTAGGTTGAAAACAGGAGAGTCATTGAACTTGTTGAGTTTGGTAGAAGGAACGAGGAAAGCAGTAAGGGGCCTGTAGGAGGTATCCAACTTGAACTCGTTCAATTTATGATCAGAAAGCTTCGTGAAGAAGGAGGATTCGATGAAGGAATTCACCGGAGTGAATCTCTGTATGGTTTCGGTGCCTAAAGACATGATATGGAGTTGCCACCAAAAGTGCAACTGCACAAAATAGATAATAGTGAGATAAATAATAGACCAGGAAAGGAGAAAGCTGAAGACTATTGAAGTATGGGTTTTATGTAAGTAGAATGTGGTGAAGATTTAAGAAGGAGAATAATGACAAAGAAGTGTAGCGTTTTTGGTGGAGTTATTAGATGTTCGTAATTTCTAGACACTGCAATTCCTAATGTAATAAGTCACAGTATGAACAAGTAAATAAAAGACTAATTACAGCGAGGAGAACATGAGATCCAATTATTCTGCTTCCATAATTACCGTAGAGTTTCAATGGTTAAGGAACATAAAAGGGTGACTAGGAAACTTCGTGTAAGGAATTACCATTTCCATGGCTTTATGTGTTATAAGAAAAGGACTACAGGAGTTCAATTAGCTAACCAATTTGCTAATCTTGGTAGCTCTTCTACATCTTATCTTTTGATAATGCTGTTTACTATGGAAATATATGCCATTCGTACAGTGGCCTTCTATCACCCCAGTATTAGTGTACACAGACCCAAATCATTTAGAAACGAGTTCAATCCTGCTTTCCAGGCAAAAATAATCATAATTCTTCTGCTCCAAAGCGTTCTATCCATTAACCTAAGCATCTCCCATTGGTTGGTCCTCCAAGTTCATCTCGTCCAATTCGTCCAACAATTCGTCAATACCAATCTCCGGAGCATCCTCGTCATCATCGATTTCGTCGTCGTCCTCTCCAGCAGGACGATTCTCGCCGTGCTTGTACAAGTTGACGGTCTGTCTCAATTCCTCGTCTTCTTCCAATTCTTGCAAGAACAACTCGTAGTCCTTCTCGGCACGCTCTTGTTCCTGTCTGGCTTGTCTGGAGTCGTCGTTCGCAACGATATCGCTGTGTTCCTTGGCCATTCTCTTCAACTTCCATTGTCTGTACTTGGACTTCTTGGACTTTCTGGCGTAGTGCTTCTTGACTAACACCACCTCAGGGGTATTGCTGCCATCCAAGGTGTCCCACAAGTCGGAGTTGAAGTTGGCATTGGCCAAGTAGTAACCCAAACATGAGTCACCGGGATGCAAAATGGCACCTAAGTGGGATCTGACATAAAAGGAGTTGTCGTTCACTCCCATGTCAACAGCACGGCACACCTCGACGTCGGCCAAGACGTGCTTGCCACGGATGTCACCAGTTGGCTCGACATCCAACACCACGAACTCGACCAATTGCTGGGAGTCGAGAAGCGCAGGGAATGCAGAACGCCAGTAGACCGAGGCAGAAAGATCGGCGGTTTGCAAGGTGGTGGTGTCAAGGAACTGGAGCATGTTGGAGACCTTGGAGCACAAGACCAACTGGGAGATGTTACCCATGGAGTTGGCCAACTTACGAGGCAACACTACAAGGTTGTCTCTGCAGATGGGGGCGATTTCGATGGAGAATGTGAACTTGTAGGAGGAGGAACCGGCGTGGATGTCTGTGCTGACCAACTCCTCGGATTTCTTGTTCTTTAAGGGCACCACGGCCGACAAGAAGTCGACCATCTTGGCTGCGTGGTTTCTCTGGGAGTAGTAGAAGTCCAAACCGTCCTTGGCTTCCTTGATGGAAATGGTGTCGACGTGGGCGTTATGCTTCAAGATCAACTGCTCGAGATACAAGAAGGTTCTCTTGTGGGGCACCTTCTGTCTGATTTGCACGGCAGCTCTCCAGGTGTTGGTGGTGTAGGACTTGGCACAGTCGGGACATTGCATGGCCACGACGACATATTCGACCTCGAAGCTCTGCTGGACAATGGTGTTGGTCATGGCCTCGCCCTGAACCGTCAACTTGATCCGAATACGACGGGAATGGGGCTCGGTCCAGATAAACGAGGCATCGATCAACCGCACCTTGTTCAAACCCTTCAACCGACGCAAGCACAAGGCCAAAAGCTCTCTGGATTCCAACTCGGCCCGGATCCATTGGGTGGGGGGCTGCAAGAAACGTTCACAATTACGGCAGAACGAGATATTGGCTTCTCTGGGGATGCCTTCGGTGATGTCGACTGTCAACTTGATACAGTCGTAACACATCACCATTCCGCTGGAACCGTCCATAGGGATACCACAGTTGCAACACAACACGGTGGCAGCGCCCTGGTGGTCATGGTCATGACTTAACTGGGTATAGTTCGACATGGTGGCAAAGGAGGGTATAGATGTGATTGTAAGCAAAATCTTTCTCATCTATAGAGATGAGGTCCTGTGTGCAGGACAGGTATATGGAGGTGGTGATACGGGAGATAGTAAGCCTGGAGTTGGTAGTAGGGGTCGTGCAGAAGTTCCTGGAATGAATGAATGAATGAATGTATAAATGATCCTTTTCTGTGTCTAGAATCGGGGTTTGGTTTACTCATGTAATCTTTCAGTGAAACCCTATCCGTGGCATTTAATGCAAATAATCATAGATCATATTGACAGTGTCTGAAAAATTGCCATGAGGTGAAAATTGCAGGGACAGAATTTATTATGAGAGTTGAGATCTATACCGGAATAACTGCTATGCTCGGGATTGTTGCGTATATTCTCTGGTTAATTCTATTGATTTTCATACTATTCAATTCATCAATCTACTGATAATATTTGCATTTCAAATTCTATGCAAGAATACAACTTACAGGAATGGAAGAGACTTTACGTGCATGAAGGTTTCAAATAGGCTGATTTCTGGACAGTCTAACCATTATGTGAATAGTTCTACTTCCTTTTTCCATTGACCCTATCATTGCTAACTCTTCGTTATTTTAGTTGTATGCGACATTCGAATCAAGTATCTAATTCACCAAATAATTTTAACCATATAATATCAAATTAAAAGACAAATAACCTCAATAATTTCCCAATTGCTCTCTAATTATTTCAGATACTTCCTCCAAACATCAACCTCTCAAACACAAGTCCGTTTTCGCAGCTTAATTTAATGCAATTCAAAACCACAATTCCCTAATGACCGACTGAAGGAGAGAGAAGAAAAATGAACCAAACTAAGAAATACTTCTTCGTGTCAAATCAGTAATTATACCAATTCAATTCCAGAAAATCACCCAGTTCTTGTGGAACCTTCCACCCCAGTATATATCCTGCACTGTATGCACACCTTCTATATACACACACTAAACATCTATACACTCCACTAAACCAACTTCAACTCAACATTGTTTGCACTAAACATGGTCGATAGAAAGCGGAATGCAGTGGTCAGATCCGAAGATGAAGATGACGATGACGTCCCTTTGAACAAAAAGGTCAAGGTTGAAGTCAAAGAAGAAGAAGACGATGACGATGACGACGATGCAGAACTCGAAGATGTAAATACCACTGGAACAGACGCCAAGTCCAATACCAAGACGGAAAACAACGAAGACGACGAAGAAGAGGAGAATGAAGAAGAAGAAGATGAGGATGATGAAGATGAAGCGGAGGAAGAACGAAAAAGGATCACTACGTTCAACTTTGATGGCGTGGAGTACTCGTTCAAAGAGCGGCCTTCAGTGATCGAAGAGAAGGAAGGAAAGATCGAATTTCGCGTGGTCAACAACGATAACACGCGTGAAAACATGATCGTCTTGACCGGCCTCAAGAATATCTTTCAGAAACAGCTTCCCAAGATGCCTCGGGAGTACATTTCGCGGTTGGTGTATGATAGATCACATTTGTCAATGGCGGTGGTAAGAAAGCCCCTCACAGTGGTGGGAGGCATAACGTACCGTCCATTCAACAACAGAGAGTTTGCGGAAATCGTGTTCTGTGCCATCTCGTCCACGGAACAAGTCAGAGGTTACGGTGCCCACTTGATGAATCACTTGAAAGACTACGTGCGGGCGACGTCTCCTGTCAAGTACTTCTTGACCTATGCCGATAATTATGCCATTGGCTACTTCAAGAAGCAAGGTTTCACCAAGGAGATCTCGCTCGACAAGTCAGTGTGGATGGGATACATCAAGGACTACGAGGGCGGTACCTTAATGCAGTGTTCAATGCTTCCGTCCATTCTCCGTTATCTTGATCTGGGTAAAATTCTCCTCCTCCAAAAGGCAGCCATCGAGAAGAAGATCAAAATGCGTTCCAAGTCACACGTGGTACGGCCGGGATTGCAGGTTTTCAAGAACTCCAAGAATCCCAAGTTGGCACCCGAAGATATTCCCGGCCTTGTGGAAAGCGGATGGCTGGAAGAAATGGACAAGTTGGCCCAAAAACCCAAACGGGGTCCTCATTACAACTTCATGGTGAGTTTGTTCTCGGAAATGAGCAACCATGCATCAGCTTGGCCCTTTGCTGTGCCGGTGAACAAGGAAGAGGTGGCCGATTACTACGAAGTCATTAAAGAGCCCATGGACTTGTCTACCATGGAACAGAAGTTGGAAAACAACAAATACGAGACCTTTGACCAGTTCCTTTACGATCTGAGACTTATTTTCAACAACTGTCGGTCGTACAACAGCGACAGTACCACCTACTACAAAAATGCCAACAAGTTGGAGAAGTTCTTGAACAACAAGATCAAGGAAAGTGCGGAATACTCGCACCATCTCGAGTGAACTATTCTGGAATAGAACTGACTGTACTATAATTGGTTCAGGAAAGCGCTCAGCAATGGCTCTGCATATGACAGATTTGCTCGGAAGACTTGACTCCAGTTGAATATGGATCTTACTTATTGACCTGCACACAGCACATCATATAACTGCGAAGCAATACCCAACATTTCATCCATCAACTACAATGCCTTCAGTCTACGCTTACTCCGAATCCATCGATGTTGCCAATTCCGTGGGCCAGCATGTGCTCCGCCTCCAGAACGCTGCTTTGAACAGCGGTTCGTCCTTCAAAATCGCGTTATCTGGAGGCTCGTTGGGCAAGGTGTTGAAAAGGGCCTTGATCGACAACCAGGCCATTGCTCCTCAAGTCAAGTGGGACAAATGGGAGGTTTACTTCAGTGACGAGAGATTGGTGCCCTTGGACCACCCCGACTCCAATTTCGGCTTGTTCAACGAGTTGGTGCTTGCCAACTTGCCCAGCGGAACTGCCAAGCCTAAGGTGAATACCATCAACACCGAGTTGTTGACAGGAAAAGATGGCCAGGTCGAGGGCTCTGACGAGGCCAAGGACTTGCAAATCGCCAAGGACTACGAGGCCAAGTTGCCCCAAGACACTAAGTTCGATTTGGTGTTGTTGGGTTGTGGCCCCGACGGTCACACCTGCTCGTTGTTCCCAGGACACAAGTTGTTGCATGAGAGGACCCAATTGATCTCGTACATCCGCGACTCGCCCAAACCTCCTCCTAGAAGAATCACCTTCACTTTCCCAGTCCTCGAGAAAGCCTCGTCCATTGCGTTCGTGGCCGAGGGCGCCGGCAAGGCGGCGATTTTGAAGGAGATCTTCAACGATCCCGCCAGCACATTACCATCCAAGTTGGTCAACAATATTAAGAGCGCCGAAGTGGCTTGGTTTGTGGACTCCAGTGCCATTGAGGGTGTGGACGTCATTGCTTCCAAGTACTGAACCTATCCGAGTTTCTGCCATAATGACCAATGCAAATATACATACAATACTTCCGAGCCATATGCCATCAATTGTAGTCAATGTAGCCCCTTCTGTCCATTTTTACAGTCCAATGGTAACTACCATTGCCCCCCATCAAGGTCCGTATCACATGACCGAATCGCACTACAAGATCAACTATCACCGACTCCCTTCAACTTCAACTATACACAATGGGTACGTAAACAGCCAGATATCGCACTTAAATGTCCTCGTTCTAACTAACCAAGCACTAGGAGTCGCTTTGTGGCTTTGTCCCCGCAAAAACACCCCCCTCTACGATAAAGTGATCACGTTGATGTCCTCGTTGAACACGCTCTTCCCAGGTCAACCACCCCGGTTCGAGCCCCATATCACCATCACCACTAACGTTGTGATCGACTTAGAAAACCCAGACCAGACGCGTGACGACGTGGACCGCATCCTCTCGGCCAGTGCCATTGCACTCAGCTCGTTGCCCAAAAACCACTCTAACTTGATCACCTTGGGCAAGATCGACTCCCAGCGCAAGTTCTTCAAGAAGTTGTATTTCCAGGTGGCCCGTGACCCCAACTTGGTGTCATTTGCCCAGATCATTCGCGAGCTCTTCGTCATAGTACCCTCTGATATCGAGCAGGAGAACATCAAGCAGAACCCCCACCTCTACACCAAGGACAACCACGGTAACAGCGTCAGAAGGCGCAAGCTGAAGAAGCAGAGGCACGAGCCAGAGCCCAAGCAATTTGATACCACCGAAATCAAACGCAATGGCACTGCCAAGGCTGCCCAATGGGCAGCCGAAGAGTTCGACCCTCATCTATCATTGGTCTACAGCGACATTTACCCCATAGACAACGCTTTGTGGCGCACCATCAAAACCAGAATCCAGGACTACTTGAATATTGACAACTGTGACTCCATCTACTTGACTGACAACGGTCTTGACTGGGACGGGGGCGTATTGAAGTTGGTGCTCTGCGAGGGTGAGGTGAACGATTGGGTCACGTTGGGGAGCGTGGATGTGCATTAAGAATAGGAGATAAATTGGAGCAGCTTTCTTAAGCTTGTCCTATTATTGAGAAAATGGTAATTAGCAGGTACCATCCAGTACCATTAATTCGACATGTTTCAAGATAATAATGGGAGTTGGAATTAATGTTCTGAGTCCTTTCAAATCATTTTTCCTGGGAAAATATTGGTCCGAATCCTTTCAATTCAGCTATCTTGTGAAATTGGAGCTTGCACTAGAGTTATTGTTCGCAATTGGTCGGGTCTTCATTCACTAATATCCATTACAACAATTGCAATCTATTCACTCAAATCATATGCCGAGTCTCATGATCTTCTATCTAACAAACTATTTAGAACAACCAAAGTCTGTTCACGCAAACAAAAGTTGGCAAGCCCACACTTCCTCTTATATAACGACTCTAAACGTAATATACAGCCTCTGGATGTATGGCAACAGCGATGCCAATAGTAAGAATGTCTTACACAGTATTGGCTGAAAAAGGTAATTCCATGTAGACCAAAAGAGACACAGGTGTCAAGGAGCATATATTGCATGTAGTAGCTCTAGAATGTATGTTAACGAGAGTATACATGAAGTATGAACGCTACAACAAATTGAACAGTCTATTGCAGTTAATTCTTTCTAGACTAAACATTATTCGGGACTTTCCAGAAAGTAGTCAATTAAAACAATTAAAGCGGAGTTATGGCCATTCAAGTAGAAAAAGACAAAGAAATGAAGATGGATTCAAAAAATTGACTTGGTATTAATTTTCAAAAATAATGAAGGATGCGAGGTTCGAACTCGCGCGGACACTGTCCAACAGAGCTTAAGTCTGCCGCCTTAGACCACTCGGCCAACCCTCCTTATTATACCAAAGTATCAAGGGAGAAATGTACATGATTAGTCTCTTGTCTAGCAGTATAATTGCTGAAAACATTGACATAATAAAGAAGATATCATAATACATAGTATTTTTGCACAAGTAAAATTTCCTTTCATAGGCGTTATCATGATCGTGCGAAAAGAAACGAAATCGAAGCAATGTCAATTACTAAAATTCATCGCTTGCAAATTCGACGAAATTTCAGAGACAAAATGAACGCAATTTAAAATCTAGAAACATGTCTGTAAATTCGAGGAAAGGACTAGTAATAGTAATTCTAGTACTCCTACTTTCTCCATTCTATACCATCTGTTCAATAGTTACACCACTTCTAATCTAGTCTTTTGCGGCTGGCGCACGACCATATAATGGCTTCAGCTGATGAGGCAACTTATTACAACTCTTCACATATCACCATGCTGCAGTCGGAGGGGTTCACTTGTGTCACCTGTTCGGGCGAGTTCAGCCCAACAGAAATATCTAAGCATTTATCCACCTCAAGACACAAGTCTGTTCGCTCCGGAGACGAGATCATCGAGTGTGAAGAATGTGAAGATAACAATGTTCATCAGTTGCTAATTATTCGGTATGGCCTCTCTGACATGGCCTTGCTATGCAAGTCGTGCTTCGAGAACGACAAGAGTGATGCAGATGTCTCCATTAAACAATACTCCATGTCCAATGGTGCGTTCTTCTCTACCATTGGGCACTACTACAGATTTAGAGACATAGAGTGTGAAACATGTCATACCGATACTAAACTCGGCGTCGGACATGTAAGTAGAGTACAGACAATGGTTCTATGTGAGCAGTGCATGGCTGACCGTCCCGGACCATTCATCAAATTTGTCAGTGAAAAGCACCCCAAATTCTTGTACGAATTGTTGGGGATGAAAGATGCCGTGCCCACAAAGGCCAATTTGCGTGGAAGAGGCAGAAAGGTGGGTAGAAAGGGTGGAAAAGGCGGAAAATTCGACAAAGGAAAACCCAGAAAAGTGGATCCTGACCAAGAGGCGAGAAAGGCACATTACTTGGCCACAAAGGAAACAGCCCACGCAATAAAATCAGGAACCACAATTAAAGCCATTGGTACCAGTGTCATCGGCAAATCTGCAGGAAAATCTACAAGCAAGAAGAACTCGCCAAGTGTATCTGGAAGGTCCACCCCAAAACTATTTTCGCCGGCTAGTTCATCAAACTCATCAAAATCCAACACGCCCAAGGCTTCAGCAAGAAATACCCCGAGATCTGCTACTCCTGAAATTCAAATACCGTTGACGAACAAGAGAGAACAGAATAAGACACCCGACTCAAAGAAGAAAGATGTTCCCAAGGACACCAAAGCTAAGTCAGGTTCGAAAGTCGAACCTAAGAACTCCAAGCCAATTGTGCTGAAAGCTAGCAAAGAAAAAATTTCGGATGAAGTGAAGTCCAAAAAAGATGCTCCTAATGATAAAAAATCCAAAAAGAACGCCCCACTTGATGACAAGAAAGAATCAAAATCGTCAACCGTAAAGGAAGGGAGCAAGAAGAGTATTTCGAAAGAAAAGGATGCAAAGCCCTCCCAAAGCGGTAAGGATAGTGCTTCCAAGTCCAAGCAAAAGGAATCCAAGAAGGAAGATACTCAATCTAAAGGCCCAATAAAATCAGAAATAAGAGAAAAGGGTAGTACAGGAAAGAAAAGCAACAAGAATACTAAAGACAAAGAAGTTGCCAAAGACGGGAAGGCGCAGACACCAGAAGTAATTTCTGAACCTTCCTTTTCAATCCCAAAGAATAAGCCAAAATTAACCTACGATGATCTTAATACATACTTCAGAGAGATGAGTTACAACACCTTTTTGGAAGAACAATTGACTAACGAAAATAACATGCTTGACTCTAATGACGTCATGATTGAATGGTTTGCGCAAAACGATAAAACGAACGTACAGTTCAAGATCACTATTGATACTGACAATCCAAATATTAGAAAGTTGCTACCTGAAAAGTTAAGAACAGTCAAAAAGTCTCCTTTTGTGCTTGGTAATTCAATTTTCTTGATCTTGAATGACGAGATTCCATGGTATGGAAATATTGCCACTTTGGATGTAATTAAAGAATATCCCAAGGGCCGTAAGGGTCGTTTCAAGCGCCGCCCAAGCAAAGATACTCCAGAATTCAATGAGATGATTATTCAACTTTATCCCTGGAACGATAGGCCCTTACCAAAATCGGTGGATGTTAAGTTCTTGAAAATATTGCCAGCTTCTGTTCCTGTCAGTAGAGTTTATCTGGCTATGACCAACTTATCGAATCCAAATTTTATCAAGATGTTACTCGGAAAAGAGCCTATCAAACAAATTGTGTTCAAGAACTTTTTGAAATATAGCAAGGAAACGTTCAACGAGTCCCAGAAAGTAGCAATACAATCGGTGTTGAATAATGCTGTTACCGTTTTGCAGGGTCCTCCAGGTACAGGTAAAACCTCCACAATTTTTGAAATTATCCTTCAATTGTTAGATTCATTAAATACCTATCCTATTTTGGTTGTTGCAGCGTCCAATATTGCAATTGACAACATTGCCGAAAAATTGTTACCCACTCACAAGCATCAAATACTTAGAATCACGGCTAGCGAGAAAGAAAGAGAATATAATAAAGACCACCCTCTAGCCCCAATTTGTTTGCATCATAAGATTTATGACGCCTTACCACAGAAGTTTAAAGAAATGGTGGATGATATGAGAAGAGGCAAGCAACCAAGTGTGACAGGCTACAAGAACTTTTTGAAAGCTCAATTTGAAGTGACCAAAACTATGGTGGCTCAAGCAAGAGTTATTTTCACCACAACAGTTGTGAGTGGTGGAAGTCAATTTAAGTCCATGGCCAATTGTCCAATTGTCATTATGGATGAGGCAACGCAATCTTCCGAGCCAACTACTTTAATTCCATTGTCAATGAAGGGAATTCAGAAATTCGTTTTTGTCGGAGATCAACGGCAATTGAGTTGCTTTTCTCTCATTCCAAACTTATCGCTATCTTTGTTTGAGAGAGTTTTGCTTAATGGGACTTACAAAAATCCTCACATGTTGGATACTCAATATCGTATGCATCCAGATATTAGTGAATTTCCTAGAAATAGGTTCTATGGAGGTTTGTTAAAAGATGGTATTTCTGCAGAGCAAAGGAAATTGGAATGCTGGGAAGGAAACGCTGTTCAGTTTTTGGACACCAAGAGTACTTGTCCAGAATCATCCATTCGTAACAGGTTGCGTGAAGATGGCGGATATACCTATGTGAATAGAGGAGAAATTGATCACATTCTGCGTACTTTGAAGATGCTCATTTACGAAAAGAATATCGACAGAGCAGACATTGGTGTGATCACACCCTACAGTGGACAGCGTGATTTAATATCTAAGGTTCTCCAGAAAGATGAATTCGTGAACCCACAGGGCTTGAGCGTGGAAATTGAAGTTGATATTGACGATATCAGAAACGATTCCAAGCCTGTAACAATTCACTTGGTGTCTGGTATTATGATTGCATCTATCGACGCTTTCCAAGGCCGTGAAAAGAAATTCCTAGTGATGTCTTGTGTCAGATCGAATCCAAAGGGTTTAATCGGTTTCTTGAAGGATGAGAGAAGATTAAATGTTGCATTAACAAGAGCCCAGTACGGCTTGATCATTATTGGTGATGTAAGCTGTTTGGAGGGTGCCGACCCGTTGTGGAGGGACTACATTGCATACCTAAAAGGTAAAAATTGGATTCAACCTGCTTTAACAAATTAAATAGATTTTACTTCAATTAATATATACATGTCAATTGGACTTCTTTTCAATTTCGTTCAATTCGTAAAATTATTAATTACTTTGGACATTAGCAAAATAAAAAATCAGCACTCTAACTACCTTTAGAACGAACAGAATTGGATTCAGTCCAGAATATAAGCTAAAAATTGCAAAAAGAATACCGACAACTGCAGGATTCGAACCTGCGCGGGCAAAGCCCAAAAGATTTCTAATCTTTCTCCTTAACCACTCGGACAAGTTGCCAATTAATAGAATGGTATTGACGTTGGAACGTACATATATATTGGATTTAATTATGAATTCAATTATAAGTAGTTCTTTCAAAGTGTTTACTATCAGCCTAGTAGCAGCTGTAGTATATCAGTTTCACTATTCAATATCACTTTTGAAGTTATATTTTCCAATTAAATTAGTGCCAATACACAAAATACACCAGCACCTCCAACTTCTGACAATGTTAACTAAAGCCAATTTACATTATTAAAATATATAAAATGCTGACAAGACCTCAATGATTGGCTTTATATTGGCAATCTGCAAGTTTTGGCTATTGAGCTATTTTGTGCAAATTTCTACAATTTATCAGATTTTTCAAACTCACACGTTCTATTAACCATCTTGAATTTACATTAAAACAAACCAATGGAATACACAAAAGGAAAACCGACCCAGTCTTGAAACAGCAGCCAAGACCCACGAACTCGAAGCCAATTGATCCATCTGACGTTGTCATACCTCTCCATCCAAATTTTCACATCCGTTCCAATCGCAGCATTTCGTGTAGTTTTATTGATCTCAAAACTCAACTGCGAACAATTCCATCCACTGTGTTCATCATGGCCAAGAGCAAAAAGAAGACCAAAACGCCGGTCAAAAAGGCAGAATCTGCCCACCCAGTCACCAAGGGACCTGCTACTTCTTATAGTATCTTCAAAAAATCTCCAGTTTATGAGCTTCTCCACTACTTTGAAAAGGCACCTGATCAATGGGCTGCAAGATACATAGTGGTCACCAGTTCGGTGATTCTCAGAGCAGCTATTGGATTAGGTGGGTTTCTGGGACAAGGAACCCCTCCAATGCATGGTGACTTCGAAGCCCAAAGACACTGGATGGAATTGACCACCAACTTGCCTGTTTCTCAATGGTACTACTTCGACCTCCAATACTGGGGGTTAGACTATCCTCCATTGACGGCATACCACCTGTACCTATTCGGCAAGCTTGGAAGCTTCATCAATCCCGAATGGTTTGCGCTCAACACGTCCCGAGGAATCGAAACCAACGAGGTCAAGCTCTTCATGAGAATCTCCAGTTTGTTGAGTGAGATTGTCTTGTACATTCCTGCTATTTTGACCATCGTCAACATTATGGGCAAGAGATTCAACTTGAACAGAATGGACCAGATGATCATATCCGTGATTATTATCAACCAGGCCCATTTGGTCTTGATCGACCACGGCCACTTCCAATTCAACTCTGTCATGTTGGGATTGTTTGCTTACTCCTTGATTAATTTGATCAAGGAGAACTATGTGCTGGCTAGTATATGGTTTATCAGTTGTATCAATTTCAAGCAGATGGGCTTGTACTACTCCACATTCATTTTCGTGTTTATCTTGAGTCAATTGAAGAGCTTCTTACAGTTGGTGGTGATTGGTATTACAGTGATATTGACCACAGTGGTGATCTTGATCCCCTTCTTGAAAGACCCAAACAACTTGTTGCAGATTTTGATCCGTGTCTTTCCTTTTAACAGAGGGTTGTTCGAGGACAAGGTGGCCAACTTCTGGTGCACCACTAACGTCGTAATTAAATACAGAGATATTGTGGATGCGTCCCAATTGTCCAAAATGGCTTTAGTGGCTACTGTTGCTGCCATCATTCCCATGAATGTGCTCTTGTTTATGAAGTGCAAAAAGTCCAAAAACGTTGTCCCCGGATTAATTTACGGATTTGCCGGTAATTCATTTGCATTCTACTTGTTTTCATACCAGGTTCACGAGAAGAGCATCTTGATTCCTTTATTGCCCAGTATTTTTATAATGTTGATTGACCCCAAGCTCATTGACATTATTCAATGGATCAATAATGTTGGAACATTCAGTTTGTATCCATTATTGAAGAAGGACGACTTGGTTCTCCAATATTTTATCAGCAACTTATTGGTCAACTGGTTAATTGGCCCCAAGCTTTTGTTCAAGAACTCCGGTCTCCTTTGGGGCCTCATCACCAAAGGAACCTACTTGTTGATGATTGTTTACCACGTAATCGACTTTACTGTGGATCCTCCAGCAAGATATCCCGACCTCTGGGTGATTTTGAACATTTCTATTTCCTTTATTGGATTTTTCACGTTCTGGTTGTGGATTAATTATAGAGTGTACAAATTATAGGAAAAGTGACTACACGAATCTGAACGATAGAATAGAACTGTAGGCTAGGATCAAGACTTCAGAGTGGAGAATAGACAAGAGATGCATACATAGTTCGGTGGAATCTATGACTGAAATGATCGTAAGTAATTTAATTTGGAATGTTGCTTGGAATTGCCGAAATTGAACGAAACAGAGTAAAAAAAACCCCCTCGAAATAGGCGTCACAGTTCCCGCAAAGGAGTGAACTTTGTCATAGGCATTGGGCGTGCTATTCTAGACCACGAAGGGTTGCAATTCAGGATGCCAAATATTGATTGGTTTAATTTGAGTATAGGATAGAGTTCGCCAGGACCTAGACCTCAAGAGTTTGGAAGAGGAGATGAAGATACGAGCTGCTGAACAATAGAGCTCATGCAAAGCCATGGAAAAGCCAAACAGGCCCAGTCAATGGGGAAGGCAAGCCAAAAAAGCCGATCTAAGCCAAAGCAAAGCCTATAACAGCCCAATTACTGCCGGAAGTGCTCAACCAAAGCCAAGCCAGGTACAAGCCCAAACTACAAGGGGAAGTAAGCGAGAGTCGCTTCCAGGGCAGAAAAGCGTAATTATAGCCAGGAGCAAGCCTCAGTTGCCAGAGTGAAACACTAGCCCATGGATCAAGGCCATAGCGCAACCCAGCAACGGAGACATATCCAGCAACCAAGCAGAAGGTCTAGCAAGACGGGGAGCCTGAGGTTTCCCCGACTTAAGGCAAGGCGGCAAACATAGCCGAAATGCCGAACAGGTCTAGAGTGGACGGTAGAATCAGGTTCCGATCCAGACCCCAGGGTCAGAGGTGTCAAAATGGCAATTGACTGGAATTACAGAATGCTCGCTACTATGGCGACGGTGCATGTAATTACAGTGGCGAGACATGCAGTGGAGCTATTCCAGGTCGAGCCTTGACAGTTCGAGCCTTGACAGGTGGAGCCTATTCAGATTGAGTCTTCTGTCCTTCCAGCTGCTGGCAATCCATTTTGAGCTATTGCATAGGATTTCCTCCCTAGTATTGGAGTCTTGACCGGGGCTGCTTTCTTACTCGCTTGCTCTACAACCAGAAGACCGCCTTTGCTGAGACCACTACCCCTCTGCCCGTTCTTGCCCCATGCCGGTGCTTGCTTCCTATAGGTATAGTGGCCCGGCTGCCTTTAGGCCCGTGGTGTTAATTACGTTGCCCAAAAAGGCGAAGAACTGTACGTTCTGGAGGGCCGGTACTACTTTCACAGGCGGACGCCTGAGAGGGAGTGCAATCTTGCCAGTACTGAGAAATCAGAGCGGGCCTCCCAATCGCCGACAGTGCAGAAGGCGCAGAAAGCTGAGAGATGAATACCAGAAGCTAGACCATAGAATCGTTAGAAGCAAGACGATAGAACTAGAGAACCATAGAAGCCGTAGACCATAGAACCATAGAAGCTGTAGACCATAGAAGCACTAGCCACTGCAGTCGCTGGAGTCACTACACCTCGTCCTCCTATCTCCAACAATACCATTGTAGTTCCCGCCCCTGTTCGCTGTTCGCTGTAGCGGTCGTTATATTTCACTCTGAGACCACCATGCCCATTTTCGCTTCTGACAGTTCGTTGGCGTTTTCGCGTCCCACGCGTCACCCCACCTAGGAAGACACCAGAGAAAGACGAAGAGAAGGAGCGAAAGCGAGCTAAGAGCGTGCATGTGGACGAGCCAGCTGCCTCGACCGTCATACGAGACGTATCCCTCTCCCTTTCCCTCTCTCCAACTCCCTCTCCCTCTCCCTATTTCTCCTTGTCATTCTCGAGATCCTGCCTAGCCCTGGTGCCCCCTGAGCCCATTGTAGCTGCCCCGGCGACGCGTCTCGCCAGCCACACCCCCGCCTAAACTGCATTGTTCAGAGTTCACTAACCGGTCCCTCTGGGCAACGCCTCAAACTACTAACGTCCCGACCGTCGCTTCCCAGCGCCAACCTACGACAGCCTTCCCTCGTCCCTGTGAGTGTGTCCGTAGTAGTGTCCGTGATCCTCCTGCCCGTTTCAGCTCCCCTCCTGTGCACTCCGGTCCCGCCAGCCGGACTTCTTCCCCTGCCTCTAATCGTCCCCAGTCAGTGGCCGTCTCCTTCGCACTGTGCCTGCCGCCCAGTAAAGGCACGTCTCATTTTCAGCATCGCCGTGCTAGTCCCATTTTTCATCAGTCCCCGTCCTCTCTACCTTTCCTTCCAGCCCCACCACCCACTCCTCCACAGTCCACAGTCCACACACACACCGCTGCACCATCGCTGCATCATCGCTCTCATCCCGCCCCAGTGCCCTCCCTTCCATCGCCGCTGAACCTTCCCCAGAGTCCCCCCCTCCATCCTTCCTTCCTTCCCCTGACACGTCCACCTCCCCCATCTCCTTAGGACACCGACTTCCCCCATTGCCTCCACCCCTTCCCGCCCATGTTCACGCCCGTGCCCAAGCCCAA
Organism: Suhomyces coccinellae; assembly: GCA_030565345.1. Taxonomy (NCBI): domain Eukaryota; kingdom Fungi; phylum Ascomycota; class Pichiomycetes; order Serinales; family Debaryomycetaceae; genus Suhomyces; species Suhomyces coccinellae. The sequence goes on along the minus strand of JAJMBP010000028.1, from coordinate 59,906 downwards.
CGCCCCCGGCACCCACTACAGCACCGCCTCCAGCGTGTACTCGGACGACGACGACGACGCCGTCGCCCGAACCACCGCGGCCATGGCCCGGCTCAACGAGGACGACGAGACCGACCACGACCACGACCACGACCACGACCACGTCCAAGACCACGACTATGACCAACTCCACTTCGACACCTCGGCCACCCCCTCCCACATGGCCACCGACACCTCGTCGCAGACCATCCAGACCTTCATGACCGCCCCGTCGGCCCGCGACTTGACCCGCTCCTCCAGCCATCCCAGCTTCACCTCCATCAACGAGTCGCTCTTGCGACAACCAGGCCCATACGGCGACGACGACGACGACGACGACGAATACCACGACCACGACCACGACGAGTACACATACCAAGCCCACGACTACGGCAATGACGACACCCCCAAGCTCAACCAGGCGCACACCAACGACTTCTTGGACGACAAGACGCCGCTCATGGGCGGCGACGCCGGCGACCATGTGTTCGACAACAAGGTGGGCCATGTGCTCGACAGCAAGGGTGGCCTGGTGCTCGAGACCGGCGCCAGCTCCGACGACAGTGGGGTGCCCGAACGGGCCAAGCTGCGGTCCTCGCCCCATCTCCCCCAGCAGGAGTTGAGCAAGAAGTTCCAGCGGCTCTCCATGACGTTGCAGCAGGCACGCACCTCGGGCGACCTGTACCAGTTCATGTCGTCGTTCCAGCAGAACGTGGAGAAGGTCAACAACGACCCCGACGCCGTGGCCCGCAAGGCCTCGGGCAAGCGCCACCGCACCAGTCTCTATTATAAGAAGATCCACGAGCGCCAGCCGTCGGTGGATTCTGATGCCCCCAGTGCTGCTGCCGGGGCCCCTGCCGGTGGCGCGGCTGGCGGTGCCAATGCCACCGCCACGGATGTCAGCTCCTCCAGCGAGATGTCCAGTCTCGCCAGCCAGGACCATGACCAGGCATTGGCCCGCGACGACGAGAAGAGCTCGCTCCAGTCGAGCGGCTCGTCATCCAACTTCGACTTCCACGACTCCACCAACTCCACCTTCGTGCCGTTCTCGCCCCAGAAGGTGGACAAGTCGTCCTACAACATCCAGGGCGCGCGTGTGTCGCCCTGGAAGATCAAGAAGGTTGCCAACGAGGAGGTGCCCGTCCGGCGAGACCTCGATCACGATGCCAGTGCCCCTGTCTCTGCGTCGGACCCGTTCCTTGCCCAGGACAAGTACTCCAGTAACAACTATGCCAATGACAAGGTCCCCTCGGGGTTGAACATCTCCACCTCCGACTCCCTTCTCGACCCCAAAAACCGCCCCGACCCAGACTCCTCCACCAGCGCCAACACTACGGTGCAATCGACCTTCTACGACAACCCCGGCAACCGCGGCTCCACCATCTCCACGGCCGACATCGAGGACGACGGCGCCGACGACGAGTTCTCGTCCCTCTTTGTCCGCGCTTTGCACCCGTTCGACTCCACCACCTTGCAGTCGGAGTCCGACGCCTCCATCTGCTTGTCGTTCGACAAGGACGACATGGCGTTTGTCCATACCATCGACGAGTCGGGATGGGGCGAGGTCACCCTCATCGACCTGTTGCAGCGCGGGTGGATCCCCATGAACTACTTCGCCATCGCGGTGTCGTCCAAGGACGAGCTCGATGACGAAGATGACGAGGATCTTGACGATCCCGACGACGAGGACACAGGAAAAATCCCCAACAGCCACTACTTGAAGCCATTGTTGCACGCGTGTGCCCGCTTCCTCATGAACCCTTTGAGCCACCGCACGCGTACCGGCAAACATACCTTCTCCATCAAGGTGATCAACTCGATCCGCGACGGTGTACGCTTGCTTTTACAGCAGACCGACTGCTTGTCACGGTCCAACGAGATCGTCACCAAACGCCCCATCATGCGCAAGAGCCGCAAGTCGTTGTTGGCCGACTGGTACAACCTCATGTTGAAGGCCAACGAGTTCAAGGGCACGTCCAACTTCAACAAGATCGAGGTGTTGACTTTGATGATCTACCAGGTCACACGCAAGGCCACGGCCTTCTTACAGGTGTGGTCCATCGAGAGCAAGCAGATCATCAAGCGCGAGAACGAGAAGAAGTTGCAAAATGACATGAACAACTATCCGCTCTTGCAGAGCCCACCGTTGGCCAAGCAGCGTATCACCGAGATCAACGGCATCTTATTCTCCTACTTGGGCCTTGTGGTGGGCCGCTTGGACTTGATTGAGCACAACCCCATCGGCTGCGACATACTCGAGTCCATCACCCACCACATCATCTTGTTGTTGCGTGAGCTCTTGTTCATCTCCAAGATCGGCTCCGACTTCTCGGCCGAGAAGCCCGCCGACTTGGACGGTTCCTTGGATACCCTTTTGTCGTTGGTCAGCGACTTGGTGTCCAGCGTCAAGAACTTGGTTGTTAAGACGTTGAATGAAACCGACGAGGAGAAGCAGATCGTCCAGTCGCCAGGTCTTGGAGCAGCAGAAATGCTCGAGACCAGCGGTATTAGCTCTAGTGCGCCAAAGGACTACTACTACACCGCAGAGGGCGGTGAGTTGATCCAGATCGCCTCGAAGATGATCCGATCCATTAACGTAACCATCGTGGCCATTCGCAAGTTGTTGGACATCACGGGTGATTTCAAGCTCAACTCCGAAAGATCATACCCCGATTATGCGCAAATGCGTATCGAGCCGCAAGAGTTCATCAAGAAGTGCTCTATTGGCATTGCTCGTGCCCAGGCAGTGAAAAACAGGGACTTATCTGCCTTGAAGGCGAACGACTACAAGTCCAACAGATATTCTTTGATCAGATCTGGAAGAACCGGTCATTTGGGTTTCACCAATGGCGGTATGTCCCTCTTGCATGACGTTTTGCTTAATGATATCGAGGGAGCATCGCCATTCTCCATTTCCGAACCCGAATTCAAGCAATTTGCCGCTAAGGGTGGCAGCGACTTTGACAATATCAAGGATCAATTATTGGTTGATTCTAAAGGAAACTTGCTCGGTGGCTCGTTTAGGGGCTTGGTCTATACCTTGACAAACGAGTCCTCTCCTCCGGAATATTTCTTTGTGTCGACCTTTTTCATCTGCTTCAGAAGCTTTGCTTCGAACGTGGATTTGATCGAGGAATTGATCAACAGATTTGACGTCAGCAACAATTCGTCGAATGACAATTCAGCTGACCTCACCGAGGCCATCAAAATCAAAAATAGAAGAAGATTGATTTCCAAAATGTTCCAAATGTGGATTGAGTCCTACTGGGACCACGAAGTTGATTACCCAGTTTTGACGACATTGATAAACTTCTTCAACGAAGGTGTTGCTTTGTACTTGCCGTTCGACTCTATTAAGCTTATTGATATTGCTTCTAGATTGTCCATGAGACCATTGATTGAGGATCAAGAACAAGCAAAGGCTTCAAGCAATAAGCAATTGGTTGTTAGAAGCATAACCAGCACAAGATCGTCGAAGAAAGAAATCAATGGCAGTGATCCAAGTTTGAATTCAAGATACTCCATGGTTGACGGATATGAATTATCCAGAATCAATACGAATACTTCCACAGCTTCATCATTGAAATCAATGACTTTGCCCATGCCTTTGGGTGTTGGGAATCAAACATCGTCTTCAAGCTCCCTTTTGACAAAAAATCAAATTAGCACTATAGAAAAGGTGAATTTAACCTACAGAGCTATATTGGGTGAAAGCTGGTGCTTGCAGAAGTACATCACTCCCAAATTCTATATGCCGTTGGAGTTGCTGTATGTGTTGCCCAATTGGTATAATATCTGCGATCAAAACTGGGTTTTGTCAAACTACAGGCCCAATTTGTTGGATTTTAATGGTTTGGAAATCGCTAAGCAGTTGACGTTGATCGAATCACACATCTTCTGTAACTTTAAGCCCGAAGAACTTTTGAACGAAAACTTTACCGCAAAGAGAGCATATTTGAGATTGGCTCCCAATGTGAGACAATCCTTACTTTTCACCAATTGCTTGTCTGGGTATGTTTTGGAATCGATTTTGCAACCAAAGATTAACCAGAAGATGAGAGTCAATATGATTAAAACTTGGTTGAAGATTGCCATTTCCTGCTTGTACTTGAGAAATTTCAACTCACTTGCAGCCATCATTACCTCGCTTCAATCGCATTTGATTACCAGACTCACACTGATTTGGGCCGACTTGTCGGACAAGTATAAAGAGTTGTATGAGTACTTATCAGGAATTGTCCACCCAGAAAAGAACTACTTGGTGTACAGATCCAAAATGAGAAACTTTTTAGTTTCCAATGACTATAACATTCCTATTGTGCCATATGTGTCGTTGTTCTTACAGGACTTGACCTTTATCACAGAGGGAAATCCCAAGTACAGAAAGGCAAACACGTTTTTGAAACAGAAGATCATTAACATCGATAAGTACTTGAAGATTACAAGAATTATTGCCGACATTGAAAGTTTGCAAATTCCCTACGCCAAGCCTAGTGCCCCCAAGGAAAACAAACGGAGCAGTTTGATGTTCAACATCCCCAAACCCCAACTGGAGACTGACGATTATACCATCATTGCCCTTCCAACCTTGCAAGAGTTGATTCTTTTGGAATTATGGAAGGTGAGTCAATTGAATAAAACCGAGGATGACAGATCCTGGAAGTTGAGTTGTTTGATCCAGCCACGTTAGATAGGTATATAAAAATTAGAGTATCAATGAAGACAGGTGAACAAAAAATGTAAAAATTAAAAGAACGAGCAGTAAATTAAGAGAGTATGTACTGAAATTTAGGGAAATAAAACACGACAAGAAGAGTGAATGTCAATAAAACTATCCTAGAGCACACTCGACGTGCAGCATAACTTCATTTGAAGATTCAAATATTTAGATTTAGAAGTAGCTGAAATAAATCAAAGCCTTTGGAAAGTAAAAATGAACCTGCGCTTAAAATTGAAACCAACGAATTTTCATCTTCTTTTTACACTCGAATCAATACCGGGCACTCCAACCCTTGCCTGACTTGCACAGATCTCTTGATACCAACTTCTACTGTTGCAGCCACCTATTCCTTCCACTCTCTGCAGTCCCTCATCACCTCCACACTATTTACATTCAGTGATACGCGTCTTTGTTTACCAACATGAACACACAACCAGCAAGCCACCAGTTGAAGGAAACATTCAGATCATTGGCTCTGCGTGAATACACACTCCTGGGGGCCCATCAGGAGTTTGAAGCGGCGAATTTTGACTTCCAGAACCCGAGTTCCATAAACGAAGACATCGAGCACCAAAAAGAGGTGTTTTCCAAGCTCAAGTTCATCTACCTCGAACAGGAGACCCGGGACAAGTTCCTCCGCAAGATCTCCGAGATCACTACGGATGAAATAGACAAGAACGATGTCAAGCTCATCGAGGCCGAATGCATAGGCAAAAAGGCCGAATTCAAGGCCCTCAAGACCGCGATGAAGCGGCTGCTCGAGAAGTTGGAGGAGGAAACGGCAGAAAACATCCACCTCTACGGAGCTTACAAGGCTAAATTGGCACGCACCGATACACTTCTTGCAGAATTGGCGGCGTTGGAGTACGAGATCGACTCCACGGTCCACCAGAGCTCCATTGACCAGGACCAGTTCGGCAGGCTTGCCGAACATGCCACCCAAGAGTCGGATTTAAACGAGGTTCTTGAGGCCAACGAGAACGAGCTCAAACGTGAGGAAGATCACATTGTGCAATTGGAGACGGCCACGGAGAAAGTTCAGGAGCGCTTGGAGACACAACACGCCACCATTGACGCCGCCACGGCGAAGTTGCACCAATTGCAGGCTCTAGCCCAATCGTCGCAGCCTTACGCTTCAGATGACAAGGTACAGAAGTATGCCAAATGGTGCAAGGAGATGAACGAAATCCTTATTCGGTTCACTGATCTCCAGGACTTGGTTTTGAAGGTGCTTCCGAACCACCGCTTTTCGGCGTCAACAAATGGGGCCGATGGTCAGGCCCGCGTGGTAGTGTTTGATCTGAGCTACAGAATTGTGGGGCAAGACGAAGGAGACAAGAGAGACGAAGAGAATGAAGAAGGCGAGAAAAAAGAAAGAGAAGAAGAAGAAGAAGAAAGCCAGTCTTCGGAACAGCACGAGAAGGAGTTCCTCTACGAACTAGCCCGGCTTCTTGGATCTACTGACTTCGAAACTCTGGCTAGCTCCTAGTGAAGGCGATGGTAGTGCACGCACCAATAGCACCAAAATCATAAGCCTGCTCCTTCCACGGTCCAACTGCATCAGAATGGTCACCTCCGTGCAGACCCTCGAAATCACAGAGAAAAACACACGACCCCTTCCAGGAAGCAGCAGCAAGCAGCAGGAGATCATCGATAACCTTATCGAACTAGCTAAAAAGGAACAGACCCGTGGAAACGCCTCGGTGACTTCGGCAAAGCTCAACAAGCTCCAGGAATATCTCAACAAGAAGAACTCCCAGTCGACGTACCCGAAGTTCAAACAGCTTCCAAAGGTCCCCAAGCCCAAGTACTCGCCTTTCTACAACAAGTTCGATCTCCACCAGGCCGTGGCGAAACCTGGAGTCCCCGGTGAACCTGTAACCCCACGTCCATCCAAAAGAAGGCCATATTCCCCATACAAGAAGTTCTCTTTGGCCCGACTCGAAGCAATAGTTATTGAAGTGCTTGAAAACTGTGCCAACATCCTCGACAACCTCCATTTGTTCTCTCGCCTTCCCATGTTTCCCAAGAGTTTGCTTAACATCCTCAAGCAGACCAACAAGCTCTGGGTGCTTATCTTGGTTTTCTTGATCCGCAAAACAGTGTCGCAGTTGCTCAATGTTATCCGCAAGGAGAAGAAGGTCAACGTCGAGTTGGACCTCTTGAACTCCACCAAGAACTCCACCGTGGTCAACGAAGATATTAATAAGAAGTACAGCAAAGTGCTCAAAGACTTGAAATTCGACAAGATGATGCTTGTTTTGGAGTTGATCGGTAACTTCCTCGACATGGGCTTCAACTTGATCGAGCTCTATGGCATCCCTGTTCCTGATTGGTTCATGAGCTGTTTGAACGTTGCCAGCATGGGTATGACCATCTACAGAATGAACAAGGACGACGAGTACATCGATGATGACATCACCGAAGATTTGATATAGAATCGTTGTGGGAGATTATTCACCGGCTGAATACACACAATATTAATATAGTCTTGAGGTGTGAGTTGATCAAGCTATACATGTTGAATAGAAGAATAACCTTCTAATCCGAGATTTAATAGTTATTATATGATAGCAATGGAAAATAAATTATACACTTAATTACTGTAGTCTTTAATGAGCAGCTTGTGACTCAAGACATGTATAGTTTAACCAATTATCATCACTCTACGGACTTGAGTGACCAGCACTCATATCCCATAAGTACTAATGTGTGGATATTATAATTTGAACCATGATCATTTCCATTTAACCTATCTAATGTCTTTACTGGATTTCTACCTTTATACACACTGGTTTATTTCTCCAATTTGCACATACTCTCACTTTCGAAAAGTCTCATATTCTTTTTGGATCTGATTTCACAACAAGATCGCACTTTTTGAAGAAACACCTCCACTCCACTTCCTTACACTCAATATGTCAGCTCTAGAGGGCATAATTCGACAATGCCAATCGGAGGTCGAGTTGATCAACACCTCTATTTCCGAGAGGTCTGCCAAATTGACCGTGAAATCGCTTATCCGTGATCCTACGTTGGTTGAACATTACAAGACACATCATCAATCCCAGAATCAAGACGGACTCGAGGGCCTCAGTTTGTCCGAATTAAACTCCAAAGCATCAGACACAGAGAAGGCGCTTTCGCTTACTCAAGAGCTCCTTGTTGTTGGCAAGCAATTGGAAGAAGTGTCCGAATTGTTGGAAAAGCAAAAGGCCATTTCCGACATTCTTGACTTCCAACAAGTCTTCTCCCTTCTCAAAGCCATCCGGTCCAACCATTATGACCCCTCCAGTATCATCCAGAAACAGATTTCGAAACAAGTCGACACGCATTACGAAAATTTGCACAAGCAGCTAAATCAGTTCTTGATCCAGCTAATCCCTGACGAACACACCATTGCTCATATGTCCACTCTACAGGATTTCAACTCATTGATCAACAAGAACAATGTCAAACTCGAACACTACACAAACTTAAGAACCAAGTGGGACGCCTTGGCAGATCAAATACTTGGTCCCAAGACCATCAATATTTCATTCACTGAAGACGACGGGGATATGGCCCAGATTTCAGTCCAGAATACAAACAAAATCAGTCTCTTCAAAACTATTCAAAGCTTCATCAATTTCATTACTTGTGTCAATATGAGCCCCATCACCCAGTACTTGAATTCCAAAATCAACAGGGAGCTACCCGAGAAGATATCGTCCAATATCAAAGAAATAAACAAGGACGAAAGCCAGATCGAAGATTTGAAAACTTTGTTGAATTTCAGCAAGGAAAACGGATGGAATATACTTGGACAACTCAATGTGCTGGATAACTCCTCCATCAAGTCAGAAATGGACAAGCTCTATGTCGAATGGTTGGTGGATGAGTACGCTGAGAAACTCAAAGTAAAGTTCAAGGAATCATCTGCCACAAGCCAAAAGTACTGGAAGCCTAACCCAATTGAAGACAAAGCTGAATCTAAAGTTGATTCCAACCAAGAAGCCGAATCAGAAGATGCAGATGGCTGGGATGACAATTGGGATGACAATTGGGGAGATGATGACGAAGAAATTAAAAAAGATTCTAAAACTCAGAATGAGCTGAATGAAAATAATGTTTCAAATTCTTCTCTTGGTGATACTTCGGTAATGATTTCTAAATTGCCACAGGCAGTAATTCCAATATTCGAGGAGTTTAAAACCATATCCTCCGACTTGAATTACTTGGTGACTATGTTCAAGGCATTGTGTTTATCCAAATATCCACCGGTATCAAAGTCCTTCTTACTTCATAATGATCTCCAATATCTAACTGAGGTGTTAGGACTTCCCGAATTTAGAGAAGAAGCAACTGCATTGTGGAACCAGGCATTAATCCAGTATTACAGAGAGCTCAAGCTCTTGGTTTTCTCCCTTGACTTAAAATCATTGGATGTCAATGCTGCACCTATTCCTTCTCCAGATGACGATGACGACTTTGATAGCTTCGAGTTGGACGATTACAATTTAAACCAGCTAAGCGTTATATATAAGTGGTTTGATGGGTTTTTCCTGGATTCTGAATTGGCAACTACCAATCCTCCAATGTTCAAGAATTTAATTATTACATTGGTTGAATTTATTAATAATTGGTTAATTGGATCTGTGCTAACCTTGAAAGAAATCACCGAATATCAATCCAAGAAAATATCGACAATGATAGATTCACTCAACAATGTCACACTTCCATTTGTTATGCAATTGGGTGAAAAGAAAGATAAGATCCCATCATACGGCAAACTTGATAACGTGAAGTATTTGGTGCAGAATCATTTGAAGGATATCATGGATAGATTTTACCAAGGTGAGCTCTTTGATATATCAACCGAAGTGTTAGTTAGCATATTAGAAGCTGTCTTTGTTAAGAGTGAGCTCAGGGATGGCTACATAAAAGAAATCATCGAGTTTAGAACGATGAACTAGGACTTTATGTATCGTAATGTATGTTCAAAAGAGTCGAGTAGTAGAATATTACCCAGAACATGTAATACCAGGACTTTCTTTCAATGCAAGCAGATTGCTCGTTAATTAGAATTCTTTACCGATATTCGGCTTAGACTGTGTCCTTAAGAAGTAAATGACAATTACGCTACTGTAGACTACATGTAACTACACGTTTTTGCTGTATCATTAGCATCTTACAGGAGTATTCAATTCACATTATTCATACATTCATGAAATAACCACACAAGTAGTATTTCTTATTCTCTAGGCAATTGTCTTTCCACTGTTGATTTTCTTGCCAGTCTTGGAGATGGTGTTGTAGACAGTGTCGTAGTTGAGCGAATCAGCAGTAGTGACGTCCACAGTTTGCTTCTCCAAGGAAATATCCACCTTGGAAACTCCATCCAACTTGGTGAGAACACGATTGACGGCATTGGAACAGCCGGAGCAGCTCATGGCGACATCAAAGTGATACTGGTGAGGCATTGTATGAATTCTAGTGATGTTGGAGGGATTTGTTGAGGAAAAGGGATAAGAAGCCGGAAAATACGGAATGTCTAAGATTACTAAATGATATTTTCAAGAATTATCAATTTGATCACCAGTGGTCACGTGAAGTAGATCCAATAGGGGGTTAGATTAAATCAGAAACAGGGGCAGATGATTCGATAGTAGAAGCAATGCAAGGCCGCGTGCATGCTTCTTTCTATTATGATCAATAAGTCAAGTATTAGGACTTTCTGGGCCAAATTGCCCGGCTGTTTTCTGTAATATGTAAAATTTGCACCCAATTGGTCAGAATACATGCACTACTACGAATAACATGAGAAAGCACTATTGGTCGGAAGGAATCGTTATCCTTCTGTTACAAATGTTACAGTTCTGTTTGTGGCAAATAAGTCTACTATTACACTTCAAATATTTCTTGGAAATGTGATAAAGGTAATGTTCATAAATAAAATGCCTGTTCATATATAATATACTGTTGAAATATGTCATATTATGCCTCTTTTTAACTATGTCTGTCTAGTTTGTAATATCTGTTTCTCTCCAATTTCTCTGGAAGTCCTCTTCTGTGATATCGGACTTGTCACACATCTCTCTGAAGCTGGAGCCTGCCTTCGTATAAAGGTTCCATGGAGTATCCAATTCCTCAATTTCTCCTTTGCTCAATACCAAGATTCGATCGTAACTAAGAATTGTTCTTAAACGGTGAGCCACACATAAAATGGTACAATCAGCAAATTCTGTTGCAATAGTACTTTGGATTTTATTGTCCGTGGCATAGTCAACCAGTGACGTTGCCTCATCCATAACCAAAATCTTAGAATCTTTGAGTAGGGCTCGGGCTAACGAGATTAATTGCTTCTCTCCAGAAGAAAAGTTCTCTCCGTTGTTCACAACTTCTTTCTTGATATTAAATTTATGCAAGTTCTCGTCATCGTCATCTAAATCCCTCTCTACTTCAATTTCTTCCCTAGTAATCAAACCTGCTCTTCTCAATGCATTCCAAACTTTGCCATCACTGTACTCTCTGAAAGGGTCTAAATTTTGACGAATAGTACCATTAAACAAAACGGAATCTTGGGGAATGATTGAAATTTTCGTACGTAAATCGTGGAGACCGATTTTGGAAATGTCCACCCCATCTATCAAAATTCTTCCCATGTCCAACTCTGTCAATCTGAAAAGTGCTGACATTATCGACGATTTTCCCGCTCCCGTACGTCCACACACACCTATTCTTTCTCCAGATTTCACTTGAAATGACAAATTAGTTAATGACAATTTTAATCCCGGACGATAAGACATGGAGACTCGATCAAACTCAATTGATCCTTGGTTGGGCCACTCGGATCCTGGTTGTGTATCTTGAATCGTAAATGGTGCTTCCTGAGGTAAATCGTCTGCATACTCAACAAGTCTTTCAGCTGAGTTCATTGTGTTCTCGATTCTAGAATAAAATCTGATGATCATGTTGGCAAAACTGGAAATGCCTGTGGTGTAGGAAATCAATAAACCAACGGATGCTGCATTTATCTTAAAGACTTCATTGACACAAAGAAGGGAAACAAGCACAACCACAACAAAAGAAATGAATTCTAAACCAATTCCTAGCCAGCATTGATTTGCATAATTCAAAAACGAAGCTTCATTCATGGAATCAATAAGTGCAACATTCTTAGTGATAAAATCATCTTCACGCTGGTAATTCTTGATTGTATTCATTCCTCCCAAACTCTCGTTAATATTATTCAACATCGAGGAACGCTTAAGCGACTCGATTCTCTTGACTTCTCTGGTGGAAGCAACATAAAAGTTCACCGTAAAAATGAAAATGAACAAAAGAGCAGGAATCACAGCAAGAAAAACAGGAAGATAAATCATGATAAGAACAAGCGTTCCTCCAAGATTGTAAATTGCATATGTGATATATTTGTAAAGGTCTGCAAGCTCATTATCCACAGAATCTGTATCATTTGAAAACCTATTCAAGATTCTGCCAAGGGGGGTGACATCAAGAAATGACATTGGAGAATATAAAAGCTTCTTCACTGCTGCAATATTCAAGTTCTTCGCTGAATTTGAGCAAAGATTTGCAATGAATATCATCAAGACATTGACGCTAATAACCCACAAGATGTTAAACGCAACATAAAGTCCAATGTAAAATCCTCCTTTCTTAAAAAACTTATCAGTAACCCAGAAAGATAACCAGGTATTTCCAAATACAGAAAGGAAACCTGTCACGAGCACCAAAGCACCTAAGAGAAAGAAATATAGCCCCACACCCATTTCAGCACCATAGCGAACGTAATTTTTATAGATTTTGAATTGGATTTGGTTTACTGCTTTGCTTTCATCCTCCGTGATCTTTCCTCCTTCTTTGTCTTTAATAGTAGATTCAATGTGTTCTTCGCCCTCATCTTCTTGTTCAATCTTCTTTCTTCTTGAAAGTTGCTGATTGTCCCGTTCCTGTTTAGGTCCAGTGATAATCTCTTCATCAACTTGGAATTCTTGGTCTGGTTTCGATGGACTGGTAGCAGGTGCACCATAAGATACTATGCTTTGGAAGTGAAGATTTCGAATTTTCAATTGTTCACTAGTTCCCACATCAATTGTATTGTTGGAATTTAAGAAAACAATTCTGTCAGCATATTCTCCCATGTCCAAATGATGAGTGGCTAAAATGATAGTCTTGTCTTTTAAAAGTTTCATAAAACAGTGTGTGACAATATGCTTGCCCACCTTAGCATCAACTGCACTCAAAACATCATCAAGTAAATATATATCTTTGTTTGCATAGACTGCTCTGGCAAGATGGATTCTTGCTTTCTGTCCACCAGACAAAGTAATTCCTCTCTCTCCAACCTCAGTTAATTCACCAAACTCTAAATTGGCCAAATCACCTTGTAAGGCACACGCAAAGACAGTTTCTTTGTATCGGGCTTCATTGTATGGAAGTCCAAACAAAATATTCTCTCGAATGGTAGTATTTTGCACCCATGGAACGTCACAAAATGCCAATGATCCATTCATACTAACAGAGCCTTGTACACACTTCATGTTTCCGTGAATGGCACTCAATAATGAAGATTTTCCTGATCCAATAGTTCCTGCCACGATAACGAATTCACCTTTGCTGATTTTCAAGTTGATATCATACAACTTGAACTCGTCGATGGCAGATTCACTAAAATTCTCCCATGCAAATGTTGCATTGTCTAATTCCACCAGGTATTTCAAATTTGAATCATAGTAGTAGTTTGAAGGTAAACTTTCATCTTCTTCGGCCATCAAAAACTCGAAAATTCTATTCAAACCGGAAACAAGATCCGCTGCATGAGAGATGGCTTCTGGAATCATGATGATACTACCACTCAAGATTTCAAAGGCCGAAAGTGCAGAAAAGGTAACAGCTGCACTTCTGGTTTTACCTTCTATCAAATAAAGCAAGACAAAAGTTATCATTGCTGCAACTCCAGATATGCAAACGGAAGTTGCTTCCAAAATACTTCTAATTGCCTGGATTTTGAAGAGTGCCTTGATTTCTATTGATCTGGCTTTGACGATGTTGTTGAAGTATGGAATTTCCCATGAGTAGAGTTTGAGCATTTTTAAATTGTGGATAACCTCAGAGATTAACCCCAATCTCGCGTCTGTAAGTACACTGAGAGACTTTCTCAATCCATAAAGCTTCTTCGCCGCTAGACCTGTAGAAATGAAGAAGATGAATAAACAGGCCACGAAAATCAAGGCCGATGCATGGAGGTTGACAAGAAGAAAGACCAAGGCAATGATAAATCCAATAGGCAGAACAAGTGGGTAGGGCAAGTTAATTGTGGCTTGCAGTACTCTGTTCAAGTCTGTGGCTAGCAATGAAGTAATCTTACTACTTGGATACTTGTGCCTGGATTCGGCACTGAGCTTGAAGGACTTTCGAAGAATTGCATCACTTAAAACAGCCTTCAATTTGATACCAGTATTGAAGGAATAGTAGAGAGAATGGTTGAGAAAGATGTTGGCTGCGAAGAAGGAAAATGCATATGCCAATGCCCAGACGACACCCACGCCTATTTTGTGGCCATGCTTTCCTTCTTCTCTGTTTTCAACGAAAGAAGTTAAACCCTTTGAAATGATAGGACTGATTGCGACTATAGTTTGGTAAACGACAGCAAAAAACACGGAGGAAAGACACTCGAACTTGAAGGTCAAAATAACGATTTTGAGAATAGACGAGGTTGCTAACCGTTTCTTGGGGTCCTCATCGCTTTTGGAGTCTTCCCCTTTCTTGGGCTCTTCCTCTTTCTCGGAGTTTTCTTCATAGAAGGCATCTAGCCGTTTGAAAAAAAGCTCCTTGAATCTGGTACTATCATGGTCTACCTTCAAGTTATCCGTCAACTTGTACAAATCTTTCTCGGTGAAGGTTCGGTAGTACCCAACTTTCAAATTGGATAGCACCCACCAGAATAGGGCCTTATTGAAAAAGGAAGCTTCGGTGTGGGGGTAGATCTTCCTGCTGGACTCATCGGGAATGGGGATCTTCTTTTCGGGAAAGAGGAACGAGAACAATCGCTTTTGTGGCTGGTATTCCAGGCCACCTTCTAGACTGTCAGGCAAGTCTGACATATGCTGAGTATTGATGTTCTACAATGCCTGGTAATATGCATGCTATTTAAATGAAGTGGAAGAATGGTGGCAAAAAAGGAACTGCATTTGAATTATACTTCTTGGGTCCGTACAAATGCACGGCTCTGCAATGCAATGCAAGTCAAATAAACACGAGTGCATGCCCCTGCGTTATTCTTTCGCAGCCAAAGTTTCTCGCCTAACTCAGAGACAGACGAGGTATTTGGACGTAGTAAAGCGGACCATCGACCAATTAGAGTCCTACATGGTCTAGAGACGTCAAACATTTGATCGGGTGCAACTTTTCATGGAGAAACGACCGAGAACAGGCATTTCTGCGGTCTTGGCGCAGGCTTTTAGATGCGATTTGCCTTCTTCTAGCGCCACCGCTTACGTCATACAACAATCGGTCCAACAGTTATCACCACTCGTAAAACAATGACTCACATCTTAATGGAGCCGTACATGTCACACTTCTGGACACATGGACCAGGCGTCAACTCAAAACGCAAGAGCCATGCATTTGCTATTTCTTAGATTATATGCATTGGGTGGCGAATCGTGATTAGTGCCACATGTGCTTCACCAGTCACTAATACTAACCGGACCTGCGGAAATGTCACCAGTATAGTTATCGAAGACAGATAATATTATAAAGCCGAACTCAGTAGGTCACCCAATTGCCTCTTTGAATTGACTCGGGAAGGTGACATTATATGACATCGAATAGGAGAATAGGCATAATTAATTACCGTAACAATAGGTTGGGTCCTAACAATAAACTCATGCGGAACTAGTTCGTATTGAGGAGTAGAAGACAGAAGGAGTGCACACCCCGAATTATAGCTCCGAATTAAATAGCACCGTATTATATAGCACCGAAGAATATGGTGTCTAGATTCATATAGTTTCCACAATCTGGCTGTTTGCACAATATGCCACCTTGCCAATCAGAGCTAGATTACATTAGATACATAGTTGCTTGGGAGAAGTGGTGCATTTTCTGAAACGTGGATGTTCGATAGTGGGTGGTTCTGCCAGAATAGAGGCCAGGCAAGAAATGGGTATCTGGAAGACATTCTACGATTCCAGCCTACATTGCATTTCATTTTTCTGCTTTGCTTTTGAGTAGATTTGTCCTTATTTCTCCTTATGTGGCAGTTTTTATCCCCACATTTGAACTCTAGAGATTATCCAAACTACACTGAACACGCCCAGATTCATCAGTAAGTATCTGTGCTTCGTACCTTTGGCTTCTGTCTCCAGAGAAGTAGATATTCAGAGAATTGGGCTCGTGAGCCAGGCCTCTGCCATAATTATAACTGCTTTCAGTTATGAATAGTCGTACTATTTAATCCGCCCTGTTCCTGAGATAGGATCTGCTCTAAAAACAAAGAGGGACTTCTTGAATGATAATCCCTAGTTAGACAAGATGGAAAAAGGACCTCTTGCGACCTATGAATATTCACAGATTCCAATAGAAACACGTATATGCTGGACCCTCCTTCAGAAACCCGGCACTGCTTGCACCCAGACCAATTGGCTTCCGAAAAGTCGTACATGACAAATCTGTCAAGACGGAAATTGTGACAAGATATAGCTATAATCCAGTTGTCCTCGCAAAGAGGAAACTATCCCGAAGGTCCTCGACACAGACACCAATCAGCTGACTCGGTTGATTTCCAGTTCCTCACTTTAGGGACAATTGTAACTAATTTGAAATTTCAACATCAGACGTCGTGATGCCACACCCTTTTGTGTTTACGGAGATGTCACCAGTTCAGCTATCTAAGCCCACTACATTTCTTCTCTCTGTTCTTTGCACATGCGCTGTTACTATCAAGCCTTCCTGAACACGGTGTAGGAGATCAACTTACTTATCTATCATATTAGACTATTATCTACAGTTTATATAGGCCATGTCTACAACGATAGTCATGCTGTGGACAGCACGTATCTACATCTCAAACTATTGCAAGCAGTTTAGCTACCTCTTTCCTCTCTGCATCCTTCCTAAGTATTCATTTACAGAAGATATCTTATTAATTCTGCCATAACCTCTGCTATTATTGTGCGATTGCACCACCCGATCTCCAGAAATAATACCATTACCAGCAAACCACCGACCCAATACATCTCTAACTTGCACGGTACACTTATCCGTGAATTCTGTTGGTGCATGTGCTCGTATTAGTTTAAATTTCGCCAGCTGTGTGACACTGTAGCGCTATCTGTTTCTCTGGTTCTCACTACACCATTATACACAATTCACCATCACAATCAATAATATGCCACGGAATCCATAGTTGCCCGAGCTATACCAACCATCTCCCTTTTCCAAAAAGTCTCTTAGCACCCCATATCCATCACCACTTCCCCCTTCCTTCTTTCCTCTCCTTCCTTCCTTCCTATTTACAGTATCACCACTTCTCCTACTCATTCCACACTACTTTTCTGGAACACTCATCTGATCCAACCATCTCTTTCTCTACTCATGGCAGTACAACTCACCCAGGAAGATCTGACGATGTTCAGCTCACTCAGGGAGCCCCGTCTTGGTCCCAGTGAGCTGCTATTTCCCGAAACCGGTGGCCTGCAGCCGTCGGTTCAAGCCATCCACGAATATGAACTCAACCAGTCCGAGTCTCTCACCGTCCTTTACAACCTCCTCTACGACGACTCCTCGTGTCTATCCAAAACAGACATCCTCAGTATCTTGAATGCGTTGAAGAATCGCGAGGATTACCTTCCGTTTTCCCTTTCGGCGCTGTCACCTACCGATATCCAGGGGGTGGCCTGGCCGCCAGGTCTCAAGAACAAATTCTACCAGGACCGTTCCCGAATGGGCAACCACAACTGGTTCCACAACATTCCCGGGTCCAAAATACGAGCGTACGAAGTAAGTACTACTGCCGCAACTACGCTATTTTTGTTTTCCAAGTACTAACCGCCAGAACATCAACCTTCGGTCTTTTCGGTACAACACCGACTTCTTCACCTTCCACAAGTTCTTCTGCAAGCTCAAGTTGCACATCACACACTTCCAGCTCCGCAACTTGGTGTGTTGCGGCTCCAACGTAGCCGATGGCATCTACTACCCGTTGAGCTACTACCACGACCATAACCTCCAGACCGTGGCCAACAACAGCCATCCCAGCAATCTTGAGCCGGAAGAGGAGTACCATCTGTTCTTCAAGATCAATCGGCTTCGGCCAGACCCCCGGCCGTCGTCTCGCTCCGACCAGATGAGTCTCGACTGTATCATAGACTCCCGGACTCTTCTCCGAAACTCGAATACCAGAATCTCCACCATGACCAGCACAAACAACTACTTGGCCTGCGGCACCTTCGAGGGCGGCTACATACTATCGGACGTGTCGGACCCCGAGGCCACCCGCCTCTTGGGTGAATTCAACGTCACCTACAACAGCGACGGCATTACCAACCACATCATCATCAACGAGCCCAAGCAGGAACTCATCATTTGCTCCAACGACCGGTCGCTCCGGGTTATAGACATGGAGCAGCACCGCACACAGAACATGATCGAGATGCCATTTGCCATCAATTGTGCCGCAATCAATGCCAACAACCCACAAGAAATATTTATTACGGGCGACCACTTAAGCTCGTTCATCTTAGACAAGAGAATACGACGGATGGAACCCGGTTCGTGTCAGGAATTCAGAGGTCACAATGACTTCGGCTTCAGTTGTGATTGGTCAAAGAGCAACGAGAACTATCTTATTACTGGTAATCAAGATAGTTGCGTGCGATTGTGGGACAGAAGAAAGTCTGACTCGTCGTTATACAGCTGGAGTGGTAGTTTAGGCTCCAAATCATTCAGCAACGGTGGTCCTGTTCGCAATTGCAAGTTCAGTTACAATGGAGACTACATATCATGGGCAGAAAGTTTGGATCATATTGGAATAATTCAAATGTCGGACTTACTCGAATCCGAAGACCAGGTACAATCGCGAATCCAATCTATTGACTTTATTGGAAAGTGCACGGGCTTGAACTTCGCTCAAATCGAAAACGGACATGGAGAACAATTAATCATAGGTGTGAATGATTGTCCTTTGGGAGGCATTCTAAGTTATAAATTGGAGAGCCCAAGTAAGATGCTTGACTTTGATTTGACCTTCTAGTCAACAACTCATTCAACAATTCAGTAAACAATACAGTTTACAATAAAGTCAAGGTCATTATGATTTCATTTTAGTCTTCATGATTTTTCATTCTAATCAAGGTCAATTTTCGTCCAAGTGAACGAAATATTACTATCTATTGGACTCCATTGCAATGTATATATGGATTGTTCGGTAATAATCTAATTCTGGTCGAGAATACTCGCTTGTCAAAAATGAATTTCCTTTCAATACCTGGTGGTCTCAAATTCAAGATATGGGATTCCTTTTGACTCCAGGCGATTACTGTCTCGGGTAAAATTCTATTTGAATTCCTGTGGGTATTTATTAAGACTTCTCGTCTTTTGACTCGAAAATTCACTTTAGAAGTTAAAATTCCCAATATTGTTCTGAGCATCCAGATGCTGGTTTTGAAAATCAATGCTTTTACAGCTAGACCCAAAGGCAAATTTCCTCTTGGAAACTCTGTAGACTAATCTTTGGAAATCCATAAAATTTACTTCTATAGGTACTTTTAATATAATTTTTCTGGATTTGATGGATTTGAAACACTAGGATTTGGCTTATCTGCTAAATTCTCGATACTAACCCTTCAGGTATATTAAAAGTCTTTAGTTTGTGTCATGGAGGTGGTATGGATATATTCTTTGTCTGTTCTACCACATTTCATCTAGATTTTCACTGACTTGAAGATTTCCACCTACTTCCAATACGAGTTTATCAAGATCCTGGATTTTCCAGGACTCCTTGAGCATGGTGCAAATCAAACGGACCTTGTTTCGGGCCTTACTGAGTCGTTTCTCGAACTGTTCCACCACAGAGTCCTCGTTGGAAGAAGGGATATCCACTATGAGTTCTCGAAGTTGTGACAAATGTGAAGGCAAAGACTTCAGTTCGTAGGTACCTACCTTTTCTTCCCAGTCCTGGAGCAACCCCTGGATGTACCCTACTACTATAAACCGCTGGAAGCCTGTTTGGTAGCCGAATTCCTTGCCTTCACGGAGTTGATCCTTGGATGCTTCATTCTGACCTTCTTGAAACCCCTGTTGATACGACTGTTCCTCCAAGTTGAGGATCTCCTCGCTGTCGATCTCGAAATTCAAGTCCACGTCCATGAAAGTCATATTACTTTTCAACTATGAACTGGCACTGAATGGGCTGGAATCAGTAGATCTAAGTTGTAGTAGTAGTCACTTTAATGAAAAGTTAGTGATGCGCATCTCCACACTATATCCACAAAATAGATAGATACTATACTTGTTTCAATAATGAGCAATAGCGATGAAAGTGACCCCGAAATCATAGAAGATGATGGGTTAGGTAACATTCGCCGTATTAAACAACGCCAAAGACGCGATTTGCGTTTGAATTACGACTCGGATTCAGATGTTGAAGACGGTATTGGTTCTGACAAAAATGACCATGAAGTCCAGGAAACAAGTCCTAAACAAGAGATTGACGAGGAAGAAGATGATGACATGTTCGCCAGTGATGAAGAGGACAAGCCCAAGCCAGAGATTGTGCCAAAGCAGTCCAAAAAGCAAGTATTTCTTGACTTGGAAGAATTCCAACGACAAGAAGGCATCGGCCAGTTTGATGACGAATCTCAGTACATTGCAAGCGATAATGGGTCCCAAGACGAGCTAGAAGACTCAGAGAATGAGTTTCCAGACGAAGATGAGTCTCTCAATGGCTCCAAAATATCGAAAAGGGTCCCTAAAATGGAAGCATTCGATTTGAAAGAAGATTTGAAGGACGGAAACTTCGACATGGAAGGAAATTTCATACGACATCAACAAAAGGATGAGCATAATCCGGAGGATGATCTCTTGGCTGGATTCAAGAAATCAGAAATCCACAAAGCTAAGATGGCACAGGAGAAGAGGGAACATACTTTGCAGAGAAAACTACTAGAAGAAGATGACCGTCCCATCGAAGAACTTTTGGAAATGCTTATAGATGAATTGGAACCTGCAGAAACACCTCTAGAAGCTTTGGCTCGTTTGAAACCACCAAAGCTGAAGAAAGGTGCCAAGGATTCAGAGAGGGCCAAAGAACTGAAGAAAAAGATCATGGAAATGACCCATGCATGTACTATACTATCAGAACAAAATGAATTGACGGAGATTTACGAATTAACCAAGGAAGAATTGATGCGCTCTTACCGGAAAGTAACAGGAGAAAACTACAAGCAAGGTAATAGAGGTGTGAAAAGAAGCTACGAAGAATCTGATAAAGAAGATGAAGTTGATTATGGGGAGAAGATTTGGGAATTTAGGTGGGTTGACAATGATGAAATTAATGGCCCTTATTCCGCCTACGAAATGAATCATTGGAAGCATAACTACTTCGAGGATAAAGTAGAAGTACGAAAAGTAGGAGAATCGGAATTTGTTCACGTCAAATCAGTAGAATTTGATGCTGATGAATGAGGTTATAATATTAAATTTATGTCTACCTACTCGTCATCCAAATATTCCACTAGTGGGAAATCTGTATCTTTTGCCAAAGTCTCGACTGTTTTCCAGTTAAAATTACATCTCCATCTTACTCTGGCACCCAAAATGTCAGAGTTGGCCGACTTACTTAAAAGTCCCAAAGAAAACAATGTAGTAATTTGACTATCGAGATCTGTATTTCTGCTAAGGGTGAATTTGGATCTTTCTAGTTCCTTCTGCTCTTCGTTCTTTATGATGTCATCATGAAGTCCCAAATTGTTGTCAATTTCAGCCACATTGAGGGATTGGGAGTTGGTTCGATATATGATACTCAATATGGCCAACATCCTCTCAAGATCAAAGAAATTGGGAGAGAGTAAACGAGAGTCTATATCGTCCTTCCCCAAGTGTCCCCTTCTGATCTTAGCCTTGTCTGAAGGGGCTCGTTTCTTGTTTTTGATTGCTCTGAGCTTGGAGAAGTTGTGCAAATCATTTTTAGGAAGATTAAAAGATGCCAAATACGATGCAATGAGGATATACTTAGAATGAATTGGTAGGTCTTGAACATTGGTGTTCTTTGCATGGCTTTCTTCCTTCTTGGTCTTGAAATCCTTGATGGTGGAGTTGCTGATAATATTTTCGTTTTTGAACAAGTCAATATTTTCTCGATACACCTTGACAAATTCATTGAGTTTATACTTGCCCAGTAGTATGGACTCAGTGAATGAAGGCCAGGCTGTTTCACAAATGTTCATCAATAGATTCATATCGGAACCTGTGTATGAAAAGTAGAGATCGACCACGATTTTTGCGTATTGTTTCCAGAATTCCAAACTGGTAGGATTATTATCGATGGACTCGATGCCAAAGCGACACAATTGCTTTGATTGTAGAATTTCCACCACTTGGCTTTCGGTGTAGCTCTTGAAGTACACGTGGGGCAATGAGCTCGTGGCAATGTCTTGCGATTCTTCTGTAGATATAATGAATACCACGCTGATATTTGTGATATTGGTCTGCTCTTGAAGACGAGAAAACGCCGAGAACAACTCCTGTGTTGATTGCATGCACTGGTCAAATCTATCGAGGACTAGAACATGATGGTCCGAGTATTTTGTATGACGAATGAAGCCTTCCAAGGCGTTGACAAAACTAGGAAAGTTTTCACCTAGAGTTCCGAATCTCACTTCCGTCGTATAGTCATCTCCCACCCCACTGTCCTTCTTTATCCGCTTGAAGCACCTTTGTAGGAGAACCTTTCTTGTGATACACTCATCACACCGTATAATTGACCGTTTCACGCCCAAAGTCTCGAGATATCCTTCCACTGTATACGACTTTCCGATTGACTTGTAGCCATGAATAACAAGGGCATGTGCCAGCACAGACGCGTCTCTTGATATAAAGCAGTTTAACAAGTCGATTTGCTCATCTCGACACGGAATTCGGCTTTTTACAAGGCTCAATTCGGCTTCTGTTAGCATATATGGGAAGATTAAATGAAGATGTAGAAATGAATTTGAGATTTGGTAGTGCGTAAAATTTCAAATGTTACTGTAATGAATAATACGGAAGGGTGAGATTCGACAACAGAAAAGAAGAGGCAGGTATGTAGTGGAACTAAAGTAGTCTCGTTGTTTTGCTTCAATTGAATTTACCAAATAATTACCAGGTCTCGAATTCTTGAATTGTATGGATTTTTCAAAGGTGATTCCAATATTTTCTTCAGCAGTTAACTAGGCTACTTCATAAGTAGTCACTAATAAAATACCTACCATCCTTTGAACTGTCAATGATCAGTTCCCCGATGGTCTACATTCCATATTATACTCTATATTATTAATTATTATTCGTTATGCATTTATCAACTCTCTTCGATGAGGCCCTTCAACAATTGCAAATTATAGAACTTGGAAATACTTCCAAAAACCTCTAATCTCTTCTCGACATCCTCATATTTAAGAGTTTCGATCCATTGGCCTGAGCACTTGCAATATTGACTCATATTAGTGCCTCTCACTTGATTACATTTGGAACATTTGTAGTCTTGGGTGAGGTAGTTGGTGACAACTTTGTGGTACTGTCCTATCAACTCTTCTTCAAGAGCAATTTTATTGTATGCCTTGTTACAATTGGAACAGTTCCAGATCGCCTCTTCTGTATCCCGGCAAAAATCCACATCTCTCACGTAATTGCAATAGTCGCAAATGACATGCGGTATCTTTAAGGACGTTCCTGGGTTCCTAAAATTGGCCTCGTTGCTGAATTCTTTGATATCAAAAATAGAAAGAAGCTCTTTGCGCAACAATCTCACTTCAATCGTTCTCTTATTGGAAAGGCTGAAAATTGCACAAAGGAACTTCACCAATTCAAGCACTGGATTTTTCATATGAAGATGTGAACCTGGAAGAACAGGAAATTCGTATTCTTGAGCAAAATTAGGGTTAAGAATAGCTTCATTTTGACGAGTGTATAATTTCTGGATTCTTTTCTCGAGTGGTTTTCTGAACAATTCTATAACTCCGCTGCTATAATCTTCGTCCTCCACCTCTCCTGATTCCATTTTCTTCTGTCCTTTCAATATGTGCACTATTTGGGTAACTCTGGGTGTTGCCAGTTGAGTTCCTGTCAAATTTTCTGCTTTGTGTTTGGTCAAGGCGTCCAAGAAAATAATCATCCAGTCTTCAAATTCACTTTGGAAGACAACAGGCAAGAATTTCTTGATTTGCCATTGATTTACTGGAACCAAATCCTGGATTTCGTCATTGGTTATTTCAGTACAGTATCTTCCTCCAAAGTTATACTCATCCATCCACACTAAGATGTCCCAATATTTGACAATCTTGAGGTCCAAATAATTGAATAAAGGCTTGGAACGAGCAGCTTTTAAAATGTACTGGCCGTAGGCATAGGAATTTTCCACTGAAACCTTGGAAGACTGAATCAACATCTTGTTTCTGTTGGCAAAAATGACTTTGGAGTTCATTTTTCTGAATTCACCAATAAGTTGCAAGAGAGCCTTGGTCGTCAAATTGTGAACATGATAGTGCAATCCGTAATCATACAAAAATGATTCCTTTCTTTGAACCCAAATAACCAAATTATTCATCATGGAATCTGCATTTATATTATTCTTCATGGCATCATCCCACCAGTCTTTTACCATTGATCTCAAAATCATCAATGCTGGGTTGGAAAATGAATCTTCGGCCATAATTGAGGCTCCATTATTCTTATCATGACTAACTGTGTCGTCTGCTAAATCAGTTCCTTCTGCCTCATTAATCATACTGCTTGTAAGAATAGTATTAATTGTCAAAGTACCAATCTCGACTTCTAAACAGGCAGTTTCGTATATCTCTGGGTTATTGATATTAGGGAAGTCCAAGTTTTCGAAATCATTAGCGTTGTCGAGTTCAATTCCACCGTGATCGGGCAATGGGTTCTGAGACCACCACAACACAATATTGCTTGTAGTTAACCTTCTTGCATACTCAATATCGATTAAGTAGCCCACATTCTCGATCTGAAGATTGCACAAAGGAATGTTTCCGTATTGTGCAAGCGAAATCAAATTTTTGATCCAAGAAGCCAAGACAAAATAATGGTTAACAATACGTTTAGAAATCAAAACTTGCCATCCAATAGCCGGTAAAGACAATTCGCTAATATTCATCTTGATGGTAGGATATTCAGCTGCAGCAGTTAAGATATTCAAGATCTTGTTGTAATAAGGCGACTGCACTGCCAACAAAGACTTGGATTTACTTTCATATATCTTTGATAAAGTCAGATTAACCTTCTTAAAAAGCTTAGCACTGGAACTAAAATATTGAACATCGAAATTCATAGAATCTTGGTATTCGATAATATTGTAGAACTTGTCAACTTTTTCCTTTTTCAACTCGTAAATCTCTTTATAAATCTTGTCCATGTTTCCAGGTAATTCTTGCGCATTTTGAGAAGGCTTCAATACAAATACCTCAGTGTTTGTATCCCAAGACTTGAAAATTGTGAAAAATTCATAGCTGTTAGTGACAATGTGAAGCAAGTACACAATTCCCATATCGAACCTGCTGAGATAATCTTTGGTATCGACTTGATTAAGGTCTCTAATGTCAAAACCATTCTTTAAACCTCTTCCCAAAGCTCCAACTTTAGTGTCGTCAAATCTAACCGTGTTACCTAAGTCGATAATAGCCCTATCAATTGATTCCACGTTGGTCTCATATAATCCCATTAGGTTTTGGTCTTGCAACAAGCTGTTAAAGTTGGACAATTCATTGCTGAAAACTGATTCAGGCATTGTCAATTTGTACAAATTGGAGCCGTCATGACCATTTGGCAAAATGGCTGAAGACTTTTCGATTTGACATCCTGAAATGGTCTTTCTAGGTGACAATTCACTCTTAAAAGCTGCATAAATCTTTTTGGGAACATGAAAAGTGAATTTGTGGATTTTATTATTGGCCAGAACATAAACTTTAATGTCACCGGGTTTTGTAGGGTCCAATTTATATTCCAAAATCTCCCAATTAGAACCAGAAACATTCTCAGCTTGCTTTTTCAATATTCCACCAACTGTAGATCTGTGTGCAGATTCAGAATTGACTCCAAATATTTGAGTTCTTCTTTCTCTATTCTTTGCTTGTACCTTCCATTTAGCTTTCTGGTACTGAAGGAAACCGGCGTAGTCTTCGGTCATTGAAGGACATGGCCCGTTCAAGATTGCATTATTTCTCTCCTCTTCTTCAGTATCAGCAACTTGATTAGCAAGTGCATTCTTTCTCTTACGAGATGTAACTTTGCTGATTTTAGATTTCTCGACATTACTTTCGATCAAACCAAAATCCTCGATATCCTTGACAACGGCATCTTTTTTGGTCGACTTTCCAAAGAAGCTAGTGACTGAACTTTGTCTTTTCGTGTCGTCACGGATGGTGATTTTTCTTTGCAACCAATCTGGATGTGGAACTCTGGGAACTGGATTTTTCACATTTTGCAAGGCAGCAGGAATTGTGATAATCTTTTGGATAACGGAGGCCAATCTTTCAGCGTAGTAACCCCAATCAATGACGTCACGAGGACCAAACAGCTGCAACGAAGGATCTTTGAGCCACTTCTTTAGGAAATATTCCTTCTTGTCAGATGAAAAGATAGAAACAGGAATAGCTCTTTCTGTAACTGGCGAAC
This sequence comes from Suhomyces coccinellae, assembly GCA_030565345.1. Classification (NCBI taxonomy): domain Eukaryota; kingdom Fungi; phylum Ascomycota; class Pichiomycetes; order Serinales; family Debaryomycetaceae; genus Suhomyces; species Suhomyces coccinellae. The sequence continues at coordinate 33,280 of JAJMBP010000028.1, read as the reverse complement.
CATTAGGTTTTGCACTGATAATGTATTTGGTAGCCAAACCAGCATCTTTTACCATTTCTTCTCCTAAAAATTCACCCAATCTTCTGGCAGTGGTAATACTGGTAGATTTCTGGTTTCCATATTCAGCCAAACTCTTGGACATGGATCTGTTCTCACAAATAAGCTCGATCAAATCCTCGTCTTCAAGCATTCCTCCTTTAGTCTCTAAAACATCGAGCCAATTGTTAGCAACAGTAGCAACAGCTTGGTAACACCCATCCAATGAGTTACCTTCTAAGAATAACTTGAAAATATCCGATTGGAAATTCTTGATTAATCTCAATTCACCTCTTCTCTTCAATTCGAAACCCTTCAATTCGGCCAAAGAGCCATCTTCATTGAAGACCGCATATCTCTTCTTCAAACCCTTGCCTTCTTCCTTGGATGTAGGCAAGATCATGGCCTTGTAAGGACCATCGACTTCGAAGAAAATAGAATTATCGGATCTGGTTTTATACTTGAAATTGTTGGGATCCACTAAATCTTGATACTGGTGGTTTGTGAAGTCTTGGTGAACCAAGTAATTCAACATGGAACAAGGATATTCGAGGAAGATCTTCTTTCCGTCCTTACACTTCAAGTTGAAGTTTTCAGGGAAAGACTTGGGCAAAATACACCAAATACCATCTGTATCCAATTCTAAAGGTCTTCCTATTCTTTCCACTAATTTTCTGGCCATCTGGATGATAGTGGCTCCTGTTAAACAAGTGACACCTGCCATTTCCATTGAATACCAACGGGAACCTTTTCTCATGACGTAACCATAGAACGAGTTCAAAATGACTTTATGTGCCAACTGCAACGAATCATACAACACAACCATTTTTTTAGCTTCATCCTTAGCAATTGTGTCATTAGTTTTGGAAGCTTTTCCTTTCCAGACTTTAGCAAGGCCCTTAAACTCGTATCTACGATCTCTAAACGACCGGACTGTGTCCACATAGAAGGGGTTTTCTCTTTGACAGATAATTGCTTCTCTGGTGACAACTTCGGTCTGTTTAATTCTGTGGTACACTTTTCTGGAGTAGTCACTCAATCTCTTCTTGATCAACGATGCCTGTTCGGAGTAGGGAAGCTCGTCGAAGGTTCTGGCAGGAAGCCATGGTTTTGCTGCAGGAAAAGTTTCGTTTTGTAACGTTCTCTTGATCATACTGTACTCATTCATTTCTGCTGGATAGAATTCTCCTCTCCATGACCACGGCAACCTACGGTCACAGTTTTTACCTGGACGATTGAAGTCACAGGCGGCACAATCCTCTTCTTTCTTCATGGAATCTGGCTGCAATCTGTTGGAAGTCATGATATTTGGGTACATGGATGCGACATCAACATGGTAAATTAATGGGTTTTCGAATCTAGCTGGATTATCCCGTAAGTCTTCCAAGCTGGACTTGATTTGGTTGTATACCTCGTCGTAATTCGTGACATCTTCGACCTTCTTGTTGTTTTCCACTTCGATACAGAAATCGATAGAGTTTTTCAAATTTCCTAATAACTCATTTATGGCTTCAGGGTCCACTTTAAAATCAGTAGCAATATCGCTTCTAAACACACCAGCCTCCAACGACTCGACGTGACCTCCCACGTAAGTTTCTGACTCTAACAAATGGCCATTGTAGAATCTTTCTATCGGATCTGAATGCTTATTGGGTAAGACAATATTCTTGTCGTATGCTTGGACTTGTAACAACATTTCACACAAGGTACCGGTACCTTTTCTTAGCACCTCATCAGGATTCAACGGAATAATTGTACATAACGAGAAGATGAAGGGATGCACATATTTGTAATACAAGTAGTAGGTAGCCACGGCATCGGAAACGGAATATTCCGACAAGGTCTGGGGTTTTTCATAGGCATAAGGTGTCATTAATTCGGGGTCCAACTCAGTGGGATTGTAGCCTAATTTGGAGGTTGTCACTGCCTTCAAACCCTGAGATCCCTGTGGAAGATACGAGTCTCTCTTGACCCATCTATAACAGTCCATGTGCACACAGTACTTGGATTTATATTCACCTTCGTTGTCTTTGGCAAAACCGATTTCCTGGAACATGTCGAGGTCGTGAAACCGGGACCGATTCTCCACAAACGGCCAGTCGAACGAGTCTCCGTTGAACGTAGCAATGACGGTTGGGCGGACATCTCGTATGTGCTCGTAAAACCTCAATAATACATGTTTTTCGTCTGCCTCGTTGAAAATTGTGAAAACACCTGGATATTCGGGCTTGGGGGTGTACTCGAAGTCCTCGATGTCTTGGGAAATGATCTCTCTGTTGGTGATCAAGAAACCCTCGCCGTCGATCATGTAGGAAATCATCATGATCTGGTCGATTTTGGCATCGGGAAACTTCAAAGGCGCCTTAGTAGTCTCGATATCGAACGCCAATACCACGGGGTCGGCAAAGGCAATCTTCTCTTTGTCTTCCTGGAGCGTGATCTCGCCATGTTTGGCAAAGACGTTGTACCACTTACCTACACGGATGTCCAAGTCGATGGACACCCGGACGTGGTAGGGCACGTCGTACTCCTTGATGCCGTCGATGAACTCGGACGCGTCACTGTAGGTATCATTTTCGGTCGGATCCACGTCCATGTGGATTTCTGTGCCGTTGATGTTGTTGAGGTTGTTGAAGTTCATCACATTGTAGATATCTCTGTTGTCTCGTTTGAGCTGGTTGTCCTTGATGATCGGATTCAAGAGGCGGCGGGCGCCAAGGAGGTCCTGGAGGTTGTGAAAGGTCAACTTGATCAAGTTCTTGCGGATGCCTACCAAGTGGTTGGCCAAAGAAAGATCTTCCTTGACCACGCGGGAGATGTTCTTGAGATTGCACTGTTCCAAGAACTTGCGGGCCCATTCTTCCACTTCGGCCTCGTGTCCGGGAACCGCTTCCACGAAGAGATACGGATCAAACTGCACCGTGGTCTTGAAAGACCCTCCTTCTTCATCTAGAAAGTAATAGTCCACGGCAGAATGGCTGGTCATAGATTCACTCGGTATGGTGGTAGCGTGCATGTTGATGAGCCAACCACGGCGAGGACGAGTTCCCTCGCCTTCACCGTGTTCAAACCGCTCGAATCCCATGACGGAGTCGATTTCGTCGATTCTTTCTACCAACTCTCTCCGCAGAATGGAGTCGTTGAGCATGGGGTTATTGGCGACATATGGATCCACGGCTTCTTCATTGCGGGCCCGATACTGGGTCTGGACCTTGTTCTTGACGAACCGGGCCGAGGTGGACCCTTTGAACTTGGACATGCTGGAAAGAGCAGGAAGTAGAGATGGAGATGTATGGAGATGTATGGAGTGAAATAATTACCGGATTGGTAAATTGGCAAGACGCGTGAAAAGACGCGTACAGGAAGAGATGGAAGTAGTGCAAGAGGTGGAGGATAAGGAGAAATGGAGAGGTCAAAGTGGCGTTTTGAGTAGTTGTATGTGATTATAGAGGTCAATTGGAGTCCTGGGTGAAGTACGGGGTTGGGGGGGCTTGGAATTGCTATGGTGGTGGCGTTTTGAATTTTTTGGGTGCACTGTACTCTAAAATGAAGATGCGGGTTTCACTCACTGAAAGTGGACTGAAACAGAGACAAGATGAAAGGGAAGAAGCACTGGAAGACTTATAGGAAGCGATTATTCAGCATGACTCCAAGATTTCTAGCCTCTCGTTACTGATTTCCCTAGCCCGCTACAATGCTGATGTCTTGACCTGTAATTTATTAATTCAGTACCTTGGAATGACTATAGATTCTCGGGATATAGGACTATAGAAGCACGGGAAACCGTGAAGTCTATAGGTAACGAGGTCAATAAAGTGGTTTTTGAATATTCTCGGATATTGTTCGAATGAATTTAGTGCCATGTTATTAAATTCTTTATTCCTGTATTTCCTCAGTATTCGTGAATTTAATAGGGTATAAAGCTTACTGCCCTGGATACAGTAGATTGCTTGAAATATAATTATTATATCTATCTAAGAATTGAATTTATTCTCTGCTTTTTTTTCCTAACGATTGGTATTTTAATTGCAAGACAAACCATTGGCTTTTATTCCGCACAAGTAAAGGTCATATGCATGGAAATAGTTGCTTCTAGTATTGATGCGACAAATAATCCTTTCGTTACTTCAAGTTGAACTCAATAGTACAACAGGAACCCGTTTCCTTTATCCGATGCATCTACTAGCTACCATATTTTAGGAAACTCGTCGCGGCTGTGACTTACAACTACTTTATTGGATCCATCCATTTAGTTTATTCTATTGGATCGACAAGCTCAGCTTGCTCAGCTTGCAGCACTCTGCATAGTTAAATAATTCAATGAGAGTCGAATCAAGAGTCAATTGCCTGATGAAAATTGACCAATCATAAAGCGACGCCATTGAGAGGGTCTGGATTAAGACTGACTTAATTGAGATAATATCATTGAACATACTCAATTGAGACAGACATTGAGGCAGAATCAGTTAAGAGCGTATCAATTGAGATTCTCATTCGTGACAACTCTTAGCACGCCTCTGACTGCGCTAATAAATAGGCCGCCACCTCATCTGCTCATGTAGAGAATGATCAAGCCTTGCACGATCAATGAGTACACGAACAAGAACTGGATGCGGATCCGTCTCTGGTTGGTGGTGATGCTGTTGGTGGTGCCGGTCACGTTGTTGGGCAACACCATGAACTTCAAAGAGCGCATTAAAAACACCGACAAGTTGATGATGGAGAAGAACACCACTGGGTAGTACACCAACCAGCCGTTGCCAAACACGTGCTTCCAGCACAACAAGAGGATGATGGACACGTACTTGTAGCCGGAGAAACTGACAAGGTCCCACAACGAGCTCTGGGTGGAGCAGTTCAAGAGGTACAACCCGATCTTGAACACGGCGATGTCAAGCAACGAGAATGCGAGGGTCTGCGACGCCAAGTAGCCGAACACCTGAGGGTGGAAGTCGCCCTTCAACCCCTGCAACGAGGCCCACAACAAGATGTACGTCACGAACGACACCAAGGGGATGTACAAGTCGGGGGCGTTGACGTCGTAGCTGGGGGGAGCAAACAGGTCCAGGGCGCTGGACGGCTCGCCCGTCACGTCCGCCGTGGACATGCGGTTCCAGTTCTTGTTGTGGTAGGGGAAAAGTATCAACAAGATCTTCTTCAACACGTAGGAATTGCTCACCTGGAAGTAGTACTTGATGTCGCCGGTGCCAGGGAAGAACGTGCCCAAGCTCTGCTGGAGATACTGGTTGGAGGTCTCGAATTGGCTCTTGGCGAACTGCGACGCGAGCGACGCGGCCTGGTCGTTGAAGAAGTTGGGATAACTCGCTGATTGCTGGCCTCCCTGGTCCATTGGCTGCTGTTGTTGGTTGGGATATTGGCCTTGGAAATTGCCGTGTTGTGGCTGTGGATGGTGCAAATTGGGCTGGCCACCGTACTGTGCAGGTGGCACTTGTGCATTGGGGCCACCTTGCGCTTGTTGGAAGTCACCAGCGTTGCCGTAGGGGTTGTACATGGTGGAGAAGTTAGTACAAGGTGTCGATTTGTATTTGATTTCACTCCTGATGTCGACTGCCGCATTGGGAACTGAGTGCGCAGTGCGGACTTCTGCCGCTCGATGCAGTCCTGGGGTAAGCAGATAGCAGCATTGCAGCAAGTTTGAAAAAGACATAGACCACTCTTCTTTCGATTAAAGAGATTGAATAGAGCCAGTGTTAGTGTTAGTGTTCATTGTTGATTCATTTGTGATTCCTGGGTCGTGTTAAGTGATTCGTGTTTCCTGGCTTGTTCGTGATTCGTGTTCTTTCCTGTGTCTCCATATCCTCAAATATTGAGAAATCCCTTGAACAGAGCGTACAATGGTCCAGGGTAAGGTTCTTGTGGTGTCCAATCGGTTGCCTGTCACCATTCTGAGACAGCCCGGCGGGTCATACAACTACTCCATGTCGTCCGGCGGCTTGGTCACAGCTTTGCAAGGATTGAAGAAGTCCGCCGAGTTCCAATGGCTCGGATGGCCAGGGTTGGAGATCCCCGACGACGAGCAGCAGCGCGTCAACAACGACTTGAAGAACCAGTTCAACTGCACCGCCATCTACCTCAACGATACCGTGGCCGACCTCCACTACAACGGCTTCTCCAACAGTATCTTGTGGCCGCTCTTCCACTACCACCCGGGTGAGATGAACTTCGACGAGAACGCCTGGGCCGCCTACATCAAGGCCAACCGCGAGTTTGCCATCAAGATCGCTGAGCAGGTCGATGATGACGACATGGTGTGGGTCCACGACTACCACCTCATGCTCCTTCCACAAATGTTGCGTGAGGAGATTGGCCCCGGTAAGAGAAACGTCCGCATCGGCTTCTTCTTGCACACCCCCTTCCCATCGTCGGAAATCTACCGTATCTTGCCCGTAAGAAAGGAGATCTTAGAGGGTGTGTTGAGCTGCGACTTGATCGGCTTCCACACCTACGACTATGCCCGTCATTTCTTGTCCTCGGTCTCGCGTATTGTGTCCAACGTCACCACATTGCCCAACGGCATCGAGTTCGAGGGACGCTCCATCAAAATCGGTGCCTTCCCCATTGGAATCGACGTCGACAACTTCACAGAGGGTTTGGCCAATCCCTCCGTCATTGACAGAATAAAACAATTGAAGGCCAAGTTTGGCGACACCAAGGTGATTGTTGGAGTGGACCGCTTGGATTACATCAAGGGTGTGCCGCAAAAATTACACGCCTTTGAGATATTCCTCACTGAAAACCCTGAGTGGATAGGCAAAGTGGTCCTCGTCCAAGTAGCAGTGCCATCCAGAGGCGATGTCGAAGAGTACCAGAGTCTCAGAGCTACGGTCAACGAGTTGGTTGGCAGAATCAACGGAAAATTCGGAACAGTCGAGTTCGTACCCATTCACTATATGCACAAATCCATTCCATTTGAAGAATTGATAAGTTTGTATAACATGTCAGACGTGTGTCTCGTCAGCTCGACCAGAGATGGTATGAACTTGGTGTCGTACGAGTACATTGCCTGTCAACAAGAAAATAAAGGTGCCTTGATTCTTTCTGAGTTTGCCGGTGCTGCCCAGTCCTTGAACGGAGCTATTATTGTGAATCCTTGGAGTACAGAAGAATTAAGTGATGCCATCAAGGAGAGTTTGACATTACCGGAAGAAAAGAAGGCCATTAATTTCCAAAAATTATTCGATTACATTTCCAAGTACACTTCGGGCTATTGGGGTGAGACATTCGTCAAGGAGCTCTACAAATGTGGTGCTCCTCCCAGGAAGTAACAAACAAAACAGACAAACCAGATAAAAGCAAGAGTAAGATGCACTCACAGGACACTTATAATTCTAGAAATGCAATGGGTTGATCCTATCAGCCCTATAAATGAATTGGGTGCTTCCTCGCGCCATATAAATACAATGTTCTCACCTTCGGTAGCTAATGACTACATTCAATTTTAGGATTATTATGAATCAGAATCAGTGTAGAAATGGCGTTTACAGTTCCATGAGGACTATTTTGAGTTTCATACAGTGTATGATGTAACATCAACAAAGATTAAGATGAAGAACCATACAGTGTATGCTAAGTATCTACAATCTTAATAATTATTATGCATAGAACCGATCAGTGTAATTTCCTGTAGTATCTAATAATGAATAAATGAAATAGTGCAAATGTGATTATGGTGCAAAGGAGTTCGTTCGAATAATATCTGAATGCCCATAATAAATACCTTTGAATACCTAGAATTGAAATGCCCATACCTTCTAATCGAACAACAAATCAACATCAGAAGACCCGGTGGTCATTGGATGACACATAGGTAATGTACTAGTGACTCTCCTAGAGTCATAGGAAGTAAATCCAATGTCTACCCAACCTAGATCTGTTGTTCATTGGAAATGATCCCCATACCTAATAAGTGTAATCAACAAACCCGCTGCGTTCATTGAGAATGATATCTCACACTTATTAAAAAGTTCAAGCCCGCTGTGTTCATTGGGAGTGAACCCATCTTAATCAACAAAATCAGCGAACCCCTCGGGAGTCAATCTTGAAAACGTGTGAGACTCCAAATTGGCCTTGGTTAACGGCGTCAACTTTTTATTTTCCTTGTTGGAGTCTTCGTCGTCTGAGCCTTCTGGCTGGGGCAACTGCTTCTGTGGTGGTTCGTTGCTCTTGGTAGAGGCCACAAGCTCTTTGCCGGGAAGTTCTGTGGTGATAACTTGGGGTTTGATGCCGAGCTTGGCTAGTAATGAGCTATTGGAGAATAAATACGATGATGCTGACTGGTTGAGAGAAGAGGGTTGAGTTAAGATCACACTCTCTGAGTATAATGGGTTGGCAGGTAACTTGGTCTTATGGGAATAGAAATGAACCTCCTTCTTCTCGGGAATGTCAGGGGTAGAGGTCTTCTGTTCTTTATCCTTCTTCTTGGAGTATTGTCTGGGTTTTTTGTCGTCCTCTCCTTTGAAGTGGCTGATGTCTTCCTCCATGTTCTTGGCCGAGCTGAAGGCAGTCATCAAGTACGGCATCTCATCAGAAATGGTGGTTTTGTGGAGCATGGTGGAAGTGGACATGGACGACATGGACTCTCTTCTGGCGATGCGGTCTCGAGGTGAATGCTCGTCGGATGCTTTGGTGATGGAGTGGATCATGGGAGGCTGCGATATGCTGGACGAGTACAACGAGTTCGAGCCCATGTCGGAGTCGGAGTAGTCGAACACATCGTCGTCGGACATCAGGTGGTTGTGGGGCGTGGAGTTGGTAGGGCTGTGACGCCTGGACGTGTTCTTGTGGACCAATTGGCGCGAGCCAGATGGGTTTTTGGCTGTTTTGATGTAGTCATCATCGGTGGAATTTGAATTTTCGTCGTCGGACTCTGCCGCACGGGCCGGTCTCGTTGTGGCCACCTCCTTGATCTTCTCTAACTTGAAGGCATCGAACATCTTCTCCATGTCGTTGATCACCGCCAAGCACTCGTACTTGGCCTCGGCATCCTCCATATCAATTGCGTTGTTCAACTGCTTTAATAGGTTAATGATAAAGTTCTTGTAGGTGAGGACCGTGGCGTCGCCGTCCGAGTCGTCAAGCATGGCCTCCAAGTCCTTGCCGATGATGATAAGCTTGGCCTTCAGGTACGCTACCGTCAAGCTGTCGGCGACCTCGTTCTTGAGCTTGATGTTGCGGAGCACCAAAGTGGTCAAGAGCGTGCCGCTGTCGGAGATATATTCGATGGGACTCAAGGTACGGGATGCCTTGGTGATGAAGTCGATGTCCACGGCGATGCGTCCGAGCTTCTTGTTCATCTCCATGCACGTGGCCACCACCTTGTCGGCAACGCTGTTGTTGAAACTGCGCACCTTGTCGTCGTGGTGGTTGAAATGGGACTCGCTGTTGTAGTCGAGCGAAAGAAACTCCCAGCTCTTGAGCACCAACGCCGACTTCTCGAGCGTTTGCAAGATGGTGAAGGAGGACTGGCAGAGCTTGCTGACCTTGCGCTCCGCCAAGGGGAACCCGTTGATGATCTTGATGAGGCAGGACGTCTTGGCCTTGTCTTTGTTGAGGTTGGGGTCTCGACTGAGGCGCAAGATGGGGTCCTCGTAGGCCTCGATGTCGGTCATAATGGAAGGGACGGTATTGCTGTGATGGGAATGGAGCGTTCTGTTCTATGCTTATTGGGGTCTTGGGACTCTCTGCTATAAGGGTATGGAGGGACTCTGTTGTGTGGGCATCAGGAGCTGGCAGGAGGCTCGGTTGAAGAGTGCTATGAGAATGGATGGGTGGAATTGAGCGATGGAAAGACGGGACTTTGCTGGAGAGGAGGCCGTGGCCCTGGAAGTATGGCCGTGGAGGTGAAAGAGATGGGCTGGAGTTGGTTACCCGCCAATTACAGGAGCGGCTGGAGAGAAATCAGGTGGTTTTGTTATTGGAAATTTTTGAGTCGCACTGAGTGGTCTGTGAAAATACAAAGTGATAAGAGGAGGATATTAGGAAGTAGAGAGAAGAGGGAGATGGAAGGTGGAAGATGTGGAGAGGCGGAAATGTATGGAAGGTGGAAGTTTATTGAAGGTAGCGGAAATAGAGAGAGATGATAGAACTAGACCAGTGAAGCCGAAGCACTATTGCACTAGGAGAAGGTGTGAGTGCATCTTGTTCTATTTCTTTAATTAGTGCGGGAATTGGCGGTTGCGAAATACAAGGAGCATTGAAATTGGAGCTTGCACGCGGTAGTGTGGCCAGATTAGAGGACTCGGAGTTTAGAAAAGGGTGGGATTGTCCCCTGGTTAAGTCCCCGGTTCCGCCGCTTCCGGTCCGAGGCCTCCTCGAGGAAAGCAGACACAACTGCAACGGCCAGGCAAGCAAGAGAAATATTATATATTATTCGTGTAATTATAGACTCTAAAGCCATCTCGCCAAAATAGGCGGACGCCAGATCTACTAAAGACGAGGATTTTCTTATGGCCGTTAATTACGGGTGCGTATGGAGAAATCTGCCGAAGCACGGAGAGAATAAAAGAGGCTATACAGAATACTTGAAGCGCGTGGTGGGCCCTTTTTGACTAAGTGAAACTGTCTGGCTGTCTGGCTGTCTGGCTGTCTGGCTGTCTGGCTGTCTGGTTGTCTGGCTGTCTAGGTTTCGGAGCACTAGGTCTGGCTGAACGGGACCTGAAGTCAGTCTGGAAGTCAAGCGCTTGCCTTGAAATCTGTTCTGATTCTGTGTATCTGAGTGGCTGATTGGAAAGTGGCTGAGTGCCTGGATTTAACGCTTTCGAACTAGCTGAATGACTCAATTTCAGACTATCTACTGCTAGATACCTGGTAGTACCGGCAGATCTTCTAGAATGAGTGCCTGGTTGCGTAGACGTCCTAATTTCTGGCAACTGATAGTCTAGATGGCTGAATTTCACTGATTCTTTAAATCTTGAAGTTTTGCAAATCGAGCCAGCCTGAATTTCGTTCTTCTTACTGACTCTTTGGAAATCTGTGTTTATGACTATCTGGCCGTTTAGATCGGACCTTAATATCAGGAGTCTGGCTGTCTAGATGGCTGACAACTGGCTGTAATGATTTTCAGGGAATTAATCTAACTGTCTGCAACCCTGGCTGTTCTAATAGCCTGTATTTCACTGTCTGGCTATCGGAATTACTGAATGTCTAAAGACTAAAGTTTTGACTAGCTGACTCGCTGCATGGCTGAAAGACTGAATGACTGCCTTAATAAGGACTGTCTCGTATCATTTCTTAAAATTCGACATCGCTTTCTGCAATTAGCGTTTCCGATAGTACATATTTCCGAGTGTTGGAGTGTGTTGACTGTATGACGGTTTGTACTATCTTGGCTGAGTTTTCTTTCTCTCATTTTCTAATCTCCTTCTCTTTTCTTTCCTTCAACTTTCTTCCCCTTTTCTCGTTCTTTCTCCTTTCATTTTCCTCTCTTCTCTACTTCTCTCTCCTCCGTTTCTCTTCTTCGGTGAGGTTTCCAAGTTTTTGAACCAATGTTCGAAATTAATCATGAAAGACAAATCAAGTGGTGAGAATTTACCAATAACCTTCATTTGATAGTTTATACCTTCGTTGATAACTTTAACCTCGTTTAATCATTTAATGTGATAATTTAGAAGCATGCCAAACATTGACAGAGATACTAATGACCTCTTCTCAGTGTCATCCGGTGCAACTTGATCATTCTATATTCTTCTCTTTTAAAATCTTCCTCTTCATATGCTCGTACCACTGATCAATATCACCCGACGAATGGAGCGCTACGATGATCAACGTCATATTGTCAAAGCCAATACCTGTGTAGTTGTTGGCCATCATGAGACAATCCTGGAGCACAAACTCCACGATCTTTGACAAGTTCCACCCCAAGGCCAACTTGTCGCGAATGACTTGGACCAAGCGCCCGTTCTTGTAGCAGTCCCAGATGCCGTCGCAAGCAATGACCATGAATTCAGGTGCAGCTTGGCTCAAGTCGTACACCATGAGTTCGGGCTCCACTGTCACCTGGAAAAGTTCGGGTGGCAAGTGCACCAAGTCTTGCTTGAAGTAGCGACGGTTGCTGAGCATGTACTTGTTGCGCACGTTGTCGATGTAGGGAGCCTTGAAGGAGAAGTCGCCAAAGGCCCTCAGAAGTGCAAGCACCTCGTTAATTCTGTTGTTCATCACATAACCGTTACTGTTTTCCACACGAATGCGCTCGTTCATGAGCACCGGTTTGTGGTCGAACGAGAGGGTTTTGGCATGGCCATCTACCGACAAGATGCAGCGCAGGTCTCCGGTATTGGCCACCACGATGAAACGGTCCCGCACCACGGTGGCCACGATACCTGTGGACCCGCAATTGAGGAGCCGTGGCTGTGCTGCCAAGTCGTGGTCCACCTGGAAGAAGGCATTTTTGATGCTGACCATGTAGTCGGCAAGCGGCACCGGCAGCAAGCCGGGCACGCCGGCACGCTGGCGGTGCCATTGGTTGAGGGTCTTGAAGATCATGCGTGGAAGGTTTTGGCTCAAGTACTCGGAGCATGCCTTGCCGCCGTGGCCGTCAAACACGCCGAAGACTGCCAACGACTCGTCTTCGTTGATCTTGACGTCGTGGGCGTCCTCCATGGTCATACGGTAGCCTTGCATGGACCCCACACAGTAGGCCAAGGTCTGGCTGGTGTGGTAGTCGAGGGTCTTGTCCTCAATGGGGTGTGAAAGTAACTGGCCCATCTGGAGTGGGAGCTATGTGGAGGATAATGGAAGGAGTAGGCCAGTAGGAATGGTAAAGGGGGCGCTAATTGATGAGAAGGAGTCAATTGAAGCCGATAGCGAGAATGGGACTGATTGGATGAGCCTGTATGAGACTATATTTAGCAGACAGTAGAATGGAGCTGGTTCGAAGACGTCTATGGGTCTGGATGTTATTGGAGGATCTGGAGGCAGGAACCGACTTCTATGGCTCTGACTCTCGTTGTGGGGCTCTGGCTGTCCTTGTGGGGCTCTGGCTATCTTTGTGAGGCTCTGGCGATACTTCTAGTATTCTAGACTCTAATGGATCGACCTAAGGAAGAGACTTGATCAAGACTTCTAACCTCTATGACGGTGGTTGACGTAGACGGAAGTCTTTGCGGTTCGAGAGACGAACACAGGAGGCAGAAAGTGGCAGATTCCACGACACAACTCTACGGCAGTAAGCAGTAAATGGCGGCCAGGACGGGATGGTGGTGGAGTACGGAGGTGGTGGGAGATGTGGAATGTTGGATGGCGGTGGGAGTGCGGGCGGGACCGGGCGATGGGGCGATGTGGGGCGGGCAGGCAGGCAGGGAGAGAAGTTAGGGCTGGGAAACGAGACTGAAGGAAGAGGGAGAGAGATCTATATATATATATATAGGGGATTAGAGATAGATACGGTAGACCTGGCATAGACCAAGCAGTTCAGGTAGCCGTGGGTACTTATGTACTATGGTAGTTCAGGGAGATCATAGGGCCAGTGCATGGCCAGACGAGACTGGGTCTAGCGAGAGATTCTAGGCACAGGACTTTCTGCTGCGACGACTGGCACTGCACTACCGTAGTGCACTGCCACCGGCGTCCACTGGCACCGGCTCACTTCTAGTGACACTAACGGGGGCCGGCTCAGTCCGTCGTATTGGCACGAACTGGCACCACCTGGCACCACCTGGCACCACCTGGCACTATCTCGCACTATCTCGCATCTACTACCTCCAAAGGACGGCCCCTACTCTCACTTTCTGGCCCCTCGTCCTTTGTTTTTCCTCCCTCTACCGCCACGGTGAGTAACATGTTGCTCTCGCCAGAAGTGACCTCTCCCTATCTCCTTGCCCGGTGCCGGCCCACCGCTTGCTGCGACTTTGCCTAGGCCAGGCCCGTCCAAGTGGTACGACGGGGCGAAGTACAGGCGAAGTGAGACGAAGCGCAGTCATCGGCTGAGATATGTGACTATGTGACTATGCTGAACATTACACGTAGTCCGCATGGTCGTCGTAGTGCTATGCCTGAGAACTGACGGACTTATGCCCATGCTCATAATGTTGGGGCTTGAGAATTTGGTGGGAATAGGGACATCACATACGTCATAGGGAGCTCACGAGCGAGGGGTGGAAATGCACTGGGCTATGGAGAGCTGATAGGTATGGAGAGCTGCTAGGGTAGTATAGAGTGCTAGGGTAGTATGGAAAGAGCCTTTGGGGTATAGAGAGAGCCATTGGGGGATATGGAGAGTCTTTGGCAATTGGAGAGAGCTCCTCTAGAAGTGTCGCGAGAAAGAGCGAGAAAGAGAGAATATGTGTGTCTGTGTGTCTGTGTGTCTGTGTCTGTTTGTGATGACATGGAAATGTAGTAAGACGATAAGAGATTTGGGTAATGTGTGAGACGTGGAAGAGGGGTTTTATGTGTTGAGACAAGTTATGAGAGAAATAATACAGAAATTACTGAGTACTGAGAGAATTACTGAGAGAAACATACCTACTCTAGAAAGAACACGGTGACAATGCTAGTACCGAGACTCTTGATGGCCACAAGTCAGAATAGGAAAGAAATAGTGCGACCTCGAAACAGAGAAGGCATTACGCAAAAGTCAGATATATTAGGGCCAGAATAAATAGGGCGAGAATTAGCGAAAGCATAGTGACTTGGAGTATATGAATTAATTAGAGGGAGAAGTCTGAGCTTAATTCAAGGAGTATTCCTAGGTTTGATCTGTCTCAGTCATCTGGCTGTTTCATGATATCGCCATGCTTTTCAGGAGAATCGAAGCCCAACATTGTCTAACTAGGGACTATCTCCCAAGAGGAAAGCGCCTAGTGAGTGGGTCTTCCAGGTGGAAACTATCCCATTAAGCATTGACAAGGCTCAATTCAAATTTAATATCGTTTCTGTCAAATCATCACCCTCATCGCTTGTCCGACTGTCACTATCGGCTATCCACTGCCCGTGGTAGTTGCAAATTGGTTCTGAATTCCTTTGATCTGTCGCAATCATATCCCTTGAAATCGCTCTAATCTGCTACGCCATACCGTCAAAAATCAGCTCCACCACAAGATTACACTCCAGATTACACTCTTCCTATCATCCTATCATGCACAAGTACCAAAATCAAGGATTATGCACCGTCTTGGATGCAATGCCCCAAGGCTAACCTTAATCTCTTCTTCGCTGTCTTCCCTCGCCTTCACTCACTGACCCCAGAACCTACTTCATCCATTCCGGTGCCTCTAATCATTACACAGGTTCCTCCTCTCGATACATACTGCTCCTTCGTCCGTTGTATGCTTGTCTTTCCCCACACCATACTCAGTGCCGCTACTCCGCCCTGTCAACCTTGTCTAACTAGTCCCTGTTGCTGTCCCCGGTCCCTCCGGGTCACGTGCCTCAAAGGGGTGGCCTACTTCCCCAGAAATTGCCGCCTACCATCATTCCCATTCTCATTCCTATATCTACCGCCAATTCCCCTTCCTTTCTAACTATCTACATCTCCTTTCCATGCAGTTAGCCTCGCCTTCAATGCCCTCCGTGAAGATTCCCATCATCAACAGAACGTCCACCGACGGCGACCTTCACTACAAGGCACCCAAGTCCTTCCCCATCGGCCCCTTCACCAGGTACCCCCACAACCCCATCTTGAAGCCCAACCCCGACTGGGACTTTGAAAATGGGTATCTCTACAATGCCACCGCCATTGTCGTCGACGGATACGTGTTCATGCTCTACCGGGCCCAGAACAAGGCCAAGGAGCTGTCTGTGGGGTTGGCGTGGTCAGAAGATGGCTTCAACTTCACCAAGTACCACAAGCCCATCATCTACGCCACGGAGCCTTGGGAACAGGGTGGAGGTGTGGAGGACCCCCGGATCGTCCGTGACCCGCTCACCCGCTTGTTCATCGTCACCTACACGGCCTACGACAAGCACACCGCCCGGTTGTGCGTGGCTACGTCCGAGGACTTGTTCCAGTGGAAGAAGTACCCCTCGTTCGTCCCATCGTACTGGCAGGACTTGTCACGAACCTCGGACGGTAAGACGCTCATCCGGAACGAGTGGCTGAAGTCCGGTGCCATCTTCACCGAAAAGAACAAGGACGGTAAGTACTATATGGTGTGGGGTGACAGCGACCTCCACTTGGCGGAGTCGCCGGACTTGGTCAACTGGAGTCTCACCAGCGGCGACTTCAACGCCAACAAGTTCACTCAGCCCCAGTTCAACTATGAGAATAAGCTCATCGAATCCGGCCCTGCGCCCATCAAGATGGACAATGGGAAGAACCAGTGGCTTTTTGTCTACAACGCCAGCACCACGGGAGGCAAGGACCTTCCCAGCGAGACCTACTCGCTCAGCCAGATGTTGATCGACTACGACCACATCAAAGATGGTCCCATTGCCCGGTTGGAAAAGCCCTTCATGAAGCCCGAGCAGAAGAACGAAATTGAGGGCCAAGTCAACAAGGTGATTTTCTGCGAGGGTCTTGTCCAGTTCAAGGGCAAGTGGCTTCTCTACTTCGGTCAGGGTGACTCCGAGCTTGGAGTTGCCTATGCTGAAGTCAATTGATGCGACTGGAACGCATTTCCTTGTTAGATTTACAAAAGTTTAGATTAAGTATTCTGTTATTTCGTTTGCTGAATTACAAAAGTTCAGATGAGATCGAATATTCTGATATTCTGTAATTTTTATATATTGGGTACTCCGCCTACTTAAGAACTCAAATAGAATCAACCCTCTATATTTCCAATTGATCGATGGTGATGTACCACATTCAATTTGGATTTCATAAATAGATTCATGAAGTTAATCTTATAGATCTACATAATGTGAATTTATCTTCCTTAACCTACGTGTCAGTTGTTTCTTTTGACTATTTGAATAAGCATATATCCTTGATGTACAAGGACTTTGTTAACAATTCTGTCAGTCTACGAGCCTTTATTTGTCGTGTCTTGTCATTATCTATTAATCTATTGGAAGCGTTTCTTCCCCTTCTGAAGCCGTTTGCGTTCGATGATTTCCCTAACCATTAATCCCACCACCTCGTCCACATTTTCACTGGAGTTGTCGATGGCCACAAACCCGCAGT
Organism: Suhomyces coccinellae; assembly: GCA_030565345.1. Classification (NCBI taxonomy): domain Eukaryota; kingdom Fungi; phylum Ascomycota; class Pichiomycetes; order Serinales; family Debaryomycetaceae; genus Suhomyces; species Suhomyces coccinellae. Next base: position 16,167 of record JAJMBP010000028.1, on the reverse strand, counting down.
TCCAATGCTGGGCAACTTTTTTGCCGTTTTCCACAAACACCGGAGCGGCCATCGGACTGTTGACGTTGGTGCACAAGATCCAGATGGGTGGAAGGCAGTCGGGGTCGGAGGGGTCGGTCGGATAGTCCAAGAGCTGGGTATTTTTGAACTGGCTGCGCATGCTTTCCACCACCTTGGGATTGGGTTCCTTCCACATGTTCTTCATGGCCGACTTGATGGAGAAGATGTCGTGCTCCTTGCCCTGTTCCCACCTCCGCTTGAACGAAATGTACTCGCGCCATGCCTCGTCCAAGGCATCTTTCATGATTGCGAGAAGCTCGAAGGGATTATCGCCGGGAAACTCGTCAATGTTGGGCAAGTTTGCGTTTTTGGAGCGGGGCGCCGGCTCAGCCGCTGCCCCGATGCTGTCCTCGTATGATGGCGGTGTCATTGACGGAATGGCGCTGTAGGTGAAGAAATAGCCGTCCACATTTCCGTTCAACTCGCTGGCCCCACTGGCCACCAACAATGGGTTGGTGGAGACTGGCTGGCGGGGTTCGTCGGCAAGATTGCGCAAAATCTCCCGCCCGAGCTTGATATACAACGATGCCTCCAAGAATGGCACCACCTGCTTGGGGTTGAAGTTGGTGGTGTCGATGAGCTCCACAAGCATGGGCGTGACGTGTGGGGGCACGTACTGCTTCAGCTGGGCCTCTTCATACGCCAAATACGACACGTAGTACTGGTTTCTGGCGAGTTCGAGGTAGCCTGCTGAGGCGGAGGCGGTTTCGGCCACTGCCTTTGCTGTTTTGGGGGTCCTGGCAAGAGACTTATAGATGACAGGACTCAAGGCGATATGACTATCGCCTTGGAGGACCGATAGGGAGTTCTGGACGTCCTGGTCATCCAATATGTGACGGGTGGTGGGGTCTTCCGTGGTGAAATTGTGGAGCGTTGGTGTGATTTGATATGTTGGGTAATAGGTGTCTCTAAAGTTGCCCAAAGAGATCTTGGAGATGGTGGACGTTTTGCCGGACCTGGTGCCGCCTATGAACGCTAGACGGATGGGGTTGGAGCCATTGATGGGGTCCTGGACGCTTTCTGCCGAGAGCAGCAGGGCCTTTTTGGAAAGAAAGGACATGGTGTAGCGTTTAGTGTAGTGCGAGAATAGTGAGAAATGGTTGTACAAGTCGCGATGAGAGAAATGGAAGGAAGCGGCTAGTGAGGTAGAAAGAGAGGGAGAGTAAATAGGCAAGAGGAAGTTAAATTGAGCCAATTGGGATATTATGAGTTTGGGTTGGATGAGTAGAATGTATTGGTGGATTTATTTTGGGGAAAATAGTGTCAGAAAGGCAAAAGTAGCCAGGTCTTTGTCTCTCGTAAATGTGCTAGCGGAGTTGCTAGCGAGGAATTGTAGCGAGGGCTTTCGCGGCTGGCGCGGTGCAGCTCACTAAATAGCGAGACATCAGAAAGGGACAAGACTCTAATAGAAAGGGGAGCGAATTTTGCAATTTTGACTTCAAAATAGAGCCAATAGTGCCCTTGTTCATTTGTTTTCGAACTTAATTCCGGTTTTTGCCTTCCTGGTGCCGGAATACCCTGTCTCCTAGCTTCCTTCTTGACGTAAACTGCAACTGCGTATCTCAACCCGCAAAAGTTATCCTACCCCCATGATTCATACTTACTCTCTTCCATACTACCTGCTTCAAACTGCACCCTGTGAACGCTAGAGTCCAAAATAGCCGCCAAATCTGCCTCTCCCGGCATCTCCCTTCCATAGTGCCCGTTTTCCTGATCGTTTTGGCCCGGTTCTAGCCCATTGTGGACTATGAACTCCCAAGAAAGAACAGAACAGGACCAAGACATCACCACTCTCCAGGTCCAAGTGAGGCAGAATGATCAGGTCAATGCCAATTGCCGTCTTTATATCAACCGGATCTTCCAGATTTCCGATCAACTCCAGCAAGGATTGCCCTTGCTGAATAGTGGCTGGCCTCTTGTTGCAGACTCCACACATGTCCCATCCCTTTCAGCCAACTCCCTCAAGGCCCTCTCCATACAATTGAACAAGCTACGTATATTAGAGGTCAAGATTCGCATGAACACCCTCGATCGACTCATTCAGAGTGTCAATAAGCGCAATGTCCAATTGGCCACTGAGAGCACCTCCCTAAAGGATGAGATCGAGCACAGCACCCCCGCCATCGAGGCCCAAGCTCTGAAACTAAGCGAAGCATACAGTAATCATGAAAAGTCCTTGAACGATCTCATTTATGACTACAAGGTTAACAAAATCGGCCATATTCAACGACAATCGTTGAAATCTCAAACCCAAGTGTTTGGTGTATTGCAAGAAATGTTGTTTCTGAGACGAGACGGCCACCTTCTCTTCCATAATCAGCCCATCCTTAAGCTCTCGTCATTTTTCAAGTCCAACATCTTGCAGGTCAACCAATTTCTTGAAAACCTCATCAATCTCCAGCAGCATCTTGCCTACTTATTCAATTCCAACTTGCCCCATTTGAAAGACTTGGTGGGCCTTCTTCCAAATTCTAAGTTCTACAACTTGATTAAGGAGAAGGATATGCATATGAAAGGTCAGGTCGACGAGGAACCAGACGAAACACACACCAATCAGCCTGTTCCATCGGTGGTGCTGCATCCGGAGAGTGTTATTAAGCTTGGTGAGCTAATCAAATTGCCTCTTTCGTCTAAGACCCTCAACAATCAACGAAGAGCGTCTTTGATCAAACCCGAAATGGAATTGCCAGTGGTGAAAGAAGAATCTATTTCGCCGAAAACATCCAACGTTCCGACTACAGTTCCCAATACCACCACCCACCGCAAATTGGTCATTATTCCTCATAGAATATTGAACAAGCCGTTCAACAAGTTGAGCATCAAGGAATTCTTGAGGTTCTTGTTGATAATAGCCAAGATTCTATCCAACTTCATAATATTCATCAAGACTGTCAAAGGGAAAATTAACGAGAGAATTGAGCTGATGCTTGATTTTGAAACCATCTTGGAAATCATCATACGACCAAGCACGTCCTATAATCCCATTCCGGAGCAGGGTCTCACGGAAAACTTGGGACTCAAGTATTTGATGGAACAGATATATAAGCTGCTTATCAATCCATCTCGCAAAGAAAAGAATACTCTGGAGCTCCCTTCTTTGTTGCAGGACTTGAATGTGAGTGCACTCATAGCCAACCAGAGCAAGTCTCAGAATGACGACTGGGACCTTGTGTCCAAAATGCTCTGATGGGATGATTACAGACCATGATGAATTGCCTTGAGGTCACGAGCAGAAACTCCTACATACTGCGACAAGTACTTGGCTGTCTTCAACTCAATCTTTTCGTGGCCTCTGTATAGTCGAAAATGGACGTACGTAATAATTAACGAAGAAACGGCAAAACCCGCCAATTAATCAATTTATATTAAAATCATTAATACCAGAAAAAAAGAATTGAAGCCAATGAAAACTAGCCAAAACTAGTAAAAGTTGATATACCATGTAGTAATACTTAATTTCAATCAATATCATTGAACGTTGGCCAATTCGCCAATTCGGCCTACTTTATTCTATTCAATACATTAATCCAGCCAAACTCAATTTTTAATAAATTACTCAAATAAAATCATACACCAGCGAAGCCAATTGGAACCAACCCATATCACTTAGCCTCAATTGATATCAATGAGTAACTTCAAATCCGGCCACTTCATCCATAATGACCCTGTATCATCCCCGGTCTACCTTAGCCCTAATTTCCCAGTGGTGCATCCACTATACTTCAAGTAGTGTGTGCACCTGGTTTCTATCCAGGTCCAGACCATCCATTTCCCGGCCATTTTCGAGCCAAAAAAGCCAATTTTGCACCACGAGAGTCTCTCACGCTCCAGAAACTCATAGAACCCTCCATATAACCTCCATCTCTCCATCTTGGCCGTCCTGCCCTCCACGTTGTTTCCCCACTTGTAGCGCGTACATTTCACTCTCTCAGCGTAATTCCCAGCACTAACCACAATTCTCACTGAAAAACCGACACCCCTGGTCCTTATCGTCGATAGTTTCTCTGATAAAGTAGAACGACTACTCATCCCCTTCTACTCCAGATCAATCAACAATGTCGCTCTCTGATAAGGAATTGTTCGAATTAAACAAAAAGGCCGTGACTGAGGGCTTCAAAATCAAGCCCCGTGTCAACTACAACACCGTGGGCGGCGTCAACGGTCCATTGGTCATTTTGGACAACGTCAAGTTCCCCCGTTTCAATGAAATCGTCAACTTGACTCTTCCTGACGGCACTGTCAGACAGGGTCAGGTTTTGGAGGTCAGAGGCTCCAAGGCCATTGTGCAAGTGTTCGAGGGTACTTCTGGTATCGACGTCAAGAAGACCCGTGTGGAGTTCACCGGTGAGAACTTGAAGATTCCCGTTTCCGAGGACATGTTGGGTAGAATCTTCGACGGTTCTGGTCGTCCCATCGACAAGGGCCCCAAGATCTTTGCCGAGGACTACTTAGACATCAACGGTTCGCCCATCAACCCATTCGCCCGTATCTACCCCGAAGAAATGATTTCCACCGGTATTTCCGCCATCGACACCATGAACTCCATTGCCAGAGGTCAAAAGATCCCCATTTTCTCCGCCTCCGGTTTGCCCCACAACGAAATCGCCGCTCAGATTTGTAGACAGGCCGGTTTGGTCAGACCCACCAAAGACGTCCACGATGGCCACGAGGAGAATTTCTCCATTGTTTTCGCGGCCATGGGTGTCAACTTGGAGACCTCCAGATTCTTCAAGCAAGATTTCGAAGAGAATGGCTCGTTGGAGAGAACTACCTTGTTCTTGAACTTGGCCAATGACCCTACCATTGAAAGAATCATCACCCCACGTTTGGCCTTGACCACCTCGGAGTACTTGGCCTACCAGACCGAAAGACACGTCTTGACCATTTTGACCGATATGTCTTCCTACGCCGATGCCTTGAGAGAAGTCTCCGCCGCCAGAGAAGAAGTTCCAGGTAGAAGAGGTTACCCAGGTTACATGTACACCGATTTGTCCACCATTTACGAGAGAGCTGGTAGAGTTGAGGGAAGAAACGGTTCCATCACTCAAATTCCTATTTTGACCATGCCCAACGAAGATATTACTCACCCCATTCCCGATTTGACTGGTTACATTACCGAAGGCCAGATCTTCGTCGACAGACAGTTGAGTAACAGAGGTATCTACCCACCAATTAACGTGTTGCCTTCGTTGTCTCGTTTAATGAAGTCTGCCATTGGTGAAGGAATGACCAGAAAAGACCACGGTGATGTGTCCAACCAGTTGTACGCTAAGTACGCCATTGGTAAGGATGCCGCTGCCATGAAGTCCGTCGTCGGTGAGGAAGCCTTGTCGAATGAAGACAAGTTGTCGTTGGAGTTCTTGGAGAAGTTTGAGAAGAACTTCATTTCTCAAGGTCCATACGAGAATAGAACCGTCTTCGAGTCCTTGGACCAGGCCTGGTCTTTGTTGAGAATCTACCCTAAGGAGTTGTTGAACAGAATCAGTCCAAAGATCTTGGCTGAGTTCTACGAGAGAGAAAGAGAACAGGATGACGATGAAGAAGAAGATGCCGACAAGTCCCACGACTTGATCGATGCTTAAGGCTGATTTACAAGATCTCCTCATCAAAAGTTCTTTTTAATTCACCAGACTCCTTGATTCATTTGATCAGCATACTGTCCAGCTAGTTTTTATTTCTTCGTTATTGATTATCTAGAAAAGAACTCATTAATCGTATCTAGATGTAGGATTGTAGTTTTTGGTAGACTACCTCAATCGTTCTATATAGTAAGACTTGAACTCAAGCCATTACCAGAAATCAGAAATGTTATTAAAACGAGATAAGTTGTCCAAGTGAATCATATAAGAACTAATTAATTATCTTCTCATTGAAATGAAGTACTCTTTAAGTATTCATGAATAGAGTATAGGTTTGGATTCATAAACTATATACATTGATTGTAATAGCAGTACCATTAGTTATTTGATAGGGTCTGATGTTAGTGCTGGTTATTTAACCATGTAGTATGATACCATGAATCAGTATGCATGAAGTTTGATGCTAGAACCTATTAATAATCTATGTAGTTTGATATAATCCATAAATTTCACCAATGAGAATTAATACTTCTTAATTTAGAACCATCGATCCCTTCATTGATTAATTTTCCCTTTCCTTCTCCATATTTTCCTACATTTATCAGATGCGATTATATTGTACATTATGCTAAGCTTGTTGTCTTTTGAGGTTACCAATGTGGTTGATGGCAGAACCGGCCTTGAAGAAGTCCACCTGGTCCTTCGACATGGTGTGCTTACACAAGATATCGAACGAGGTGCCATCCTTCTTGGTCACGGTGACAGTCAAGGTGCCTCCGTTGTCACCGTTCTTGGCCACCAAGTCCTTCAAGTTCTGTGTGACAATCAAGTCACCAGCAGAGATCTTGTCGTAGTCGTTTTCGTTGCTGAAAGTCAAAGGCAACATACCCTGTTTCTTCAAGTTGGTCTCGTGGATTCTGGCAAAGGACTTGACCAAAATGATCGAACCACCTAAGAATCTTGGAGACAATGCCGCATGTTCTCTGGCACTGCCCTCTCCGTAGTTGTGCTCAGCAACTACGATCCAAGGACGGTTTTCTTGCTTCCATTTGATCATCAACTCGGGAATGCCGTATTGGTCACCGTTCAAGTCGTAGGCTTTGTTGACCTCACCAGTTTCCTTGTTGACTGCACCGATCAAAGTGTTGTAGGAGATGTTTTCCAAGTGACCCTTGTATTTCAACCAAGCACCAGCAGCCGAGATGTGGTCGGTGGTACACTTGCCTTCGACCTTGAGCAACACGTTGGTGGACAATTCTTCACCAGACCATGGTTGGAATGGCTCCAATAACTGCAAACGGTCGGACTCTGGCGAAACGTTAACTTGGACTTCTGGCTTGGGTTGGGGTTGTGCCTCTGGGTAGAATTCCTCACGGCCTGGAATGAAGCCACCGACTGGCAATTCCTCGCCAGTAGGAGGCTGGAACTTGAATGACTCGCCGTTTTCCAAAGTAAGCGAGTCAGTAGTGGGGTTGAAGTTCATGTCACCAGAGTAGATCATAGCGGTGACCATGTCTGGAGAGGTCAAGAAGTTCATAGTGTTTCTGTTACCATCATTTCTGGCCCGGAAGTTTCTGTTGAACGAGGTGAAGATGGCGTTGGCGTCGGTCGACTCCTTGTCGACGTCAGTTCTGTCCCATTGGCCGATACAAGGACCACAGGCATTGGCCAACACAATGGCACCGTTTCTCTCGAAAGTGTCAATCAAACCGTCTCTTTCGATGGTGGCTCTGATCTGCTCAGATCCGGGAGTGACAAAGAAGGGAATCTTGGGCTTGAGGCCGGCGTTTTCCGCCTGTTGGATGATGGAAACTGCACGAGACATGTCCTGGTAAGAGGAGTTTGTGCAAGAACCAATTAAACCAGCAGACACCGTGGAGGGCCACTGCTGCTCCTGAGCGGTTTTTCCGAACAAGGAGATGGGTGTGGACAAGTCTGGGGTGAAAGGACCGTTGACATGAGGCTCCAATTCAGAGAGATTGATCTCGATGACTTTGTCGTACTCTGCGCCCTGGTCGGCACGCAAGAAGTTGTGGTTGTTGTTGGCGGCGTCGACGGCCTTGGTGATGGGCTCTCTGCCGGTCTGAATCAAGTACCGCTTGTGAGCATCGGTGTAAGGGAAGGTGGAGGTGGTGGCTCCGATTTCGGCACCCATGTTACAGATGGTGGCCATTCCGGTACACGACAAGGTCTGGACACCCTCGCCGAAGTACTCCACGATGTAGCCAGTGCCTCCTCTCACAGTCAAGAGGCCAGCAAGCTTGGTAATAACGTCTTTAGGAGAAGACCAGCCCGATAACTGGCCGGTCAACTTGACACCCAAAATCTTAGGGGCCTTCAACTCCCACGGAGTACCGGTCAAAGCGTCCACGGCATCGGCTCCACCAACTCCGATGGCAATAGCACCCAAACCACCCGCGTTGGGGGTATGGGAATCAGTACCCAACATCATCAAACCGGGAACAGAGAAGTTTTCCAACACGATCTGGTGGATAATACCGGAACCAGGGCCCCAGAACTGGATGCCGTACTTTTCTCCGCAACTTTGCAAGAAATCGAACACTTCCTTGTTGGTGGCGATGGACTTCTCCAAGTCATCGGAGGCACCGTCCTTTCCCACGATCAAGTGGTCACAATGGATGGAACCGGGCACCACTGTCGATGGCATGCCGCAGGTCATGAACTGCAACAACGCCATCTGGGCCGAGGCGTCTTGCATGGCCACTCTGTCGGGGCTCAACTTGAGGTACACCTCACCACGGATGTTGGACAACTGGCCGTTGGCTGAGCCCAAACTCTCTTCGGGGTTGACCAAATGGGAATACAAGATCTTTTCGGCCAAGGTCAACGGCTTGTTGTCCACGATTTTGTTGACAGCAGCAAGATTTTGGATCAACTTGGCATATGGTGGAGTCCGAGACTGAAAAGCCTCGGGCACGGCAAACTCCGAGGCCCGAGTGGCGAGTCTTCGGATGCTTCTTCTGGCGGTCAACATATGGAGAAGCTGGAGGGGCAGGAAGTGGGTTGAATTTTTCAGATGGGCAGAAAATGGGTTTTTATGGGGAAACACATCGACCAATTAGGGCCAGGAAAGAGGTGCTTATGGGTATGAGTCAAGGACCTGCATGGCGGCGCAGAGCTGTCCGGAATAGGCAAGAGGCACGGCGAGCCGCCGGTAAGGATAAGCTCACGTGTGGATAAGGCCACGTGATGTCTGTGAAAGGCTATGGAAGTGGAACAAGATGGATCGTGTGCATAGTTGAGTTGGGTAATGGATTTGCCGCTTATGCTGGTTCTAGCCTTTTTTGTGTTGTATTGAAAGAATTGTATGAACCTTGATAGAATAGAATTATCAATTACCTGATTCTATGAATATTGCCCGTGTTTTCATCCTAATTATACTATAGATTTTTCATTGAACTGAAATTGTATTTGGTTATTCCTTAATTCTATACTATATTGGCGCTGTCCTTGCTCTATAGATATTTATCTTAACTCTGTTGTTTATTATTATCCATATATCTATGCTTCGTTTTGCTATTTCATATGATGTTTGATTCCTATTTTTTGTGCTTCTTTATTTTTATGCAATTAATCTAAAATTACAATAATATGCTATTCGTACATGTTAACATTTATGCGCATGTGCCAAACATTCGACCCAGTCTCATGAGCTCGGTCTGGTCCCCCACCAAGCCCAAGTACTCGATATGAGGAAAATACGGAAGACTGGTAACCTCCTCTCCGTGCTCCGTTTCAGTTTCCCAAGTATACACGATGTGACTGCCCTCAGCCTTCAAGAATCCGAACAGATTGTGGTTTAGCTGGAGGTGCCTGATTTCGGTGGGGATCTTCATAAGATCGATTTTGGTGATGAGATTGTGCTCGTACGACAAGTACGAAAGCGAATCGGGATACGAAATGTTCTTGATCAGGGTGATTCCATTGTTGTCCAACGACAAAGTCTCGAGACGTGGAAAATGTGCTCCGAAGTCAAGGCTCAAGGCTCCCGGCGGAAAGACTCTCCTTGATTCTGTCGGCTCGGAGTCCTTTTCTATATGCTCCATTGCTTCAGAGTCAGCAGTGCTGACAGATGCATGGTCTATAGCCATACGAGAACGAGCTGACTTGATCGATGGACTGGTCTTTGTCCATGCCGTGTGGTCTAAACGCAACTCCACGAGTGTGGATGGGAGCTGGGCCAAAGTGCTATTGGTGAGAATTCCCAAGGGAACATCTCGAAGAAAAAGCCGAGAAACATTGGGTGGAATCCTAAAACTGCTAGGCCCCGCTAGCGGATTATGGCTCAAATCAAGCAAGTTCACCTTATCGGGCCATTGAATGAAATGCTCAGGAAGGTTGAAGGTATGCAACCTGTTAGTGTTAAGATCTATCCTCTTCACATTGGTACTTTGAAATTCCACGTAGGAGAGCTCACTAAGCTCGTTGTTGGCGAGGTTGAGCGTTTCTAGCTTGGGTGGAAAGCTTAAATGCGAAAGGTCCACCAAACCCGTATTGTTCATTGAGAGCTTGGTGAGATTCGGAGTCAACACACTGGAGTAGTTGGAGTAGTCGATCTCATTGCTGTCCAAGTAGAGTACTTCAAGAGAGTCTGGAAGCTGGCCCAACTCTTCCAAGTCGTCGAGTTTGTTTCCTGATAAGTCCAAAATTCGGAGGTTGGAAGACCTCAGAAAAGCGCCTGGGGGAATTCTGGTGAGATGATTTGAGCTTAAATGAAGTTCCTTGAGCGTCTGGGGAAACATCAACCCGTCAGAGAGGTTCTCGAGCATATTATTAGACGCCGATAACACCTCCAAAGATGCTGGAAGGTTGACATCAAGATCAGATAGCTCGTTATACGAAATATGTAGCTTCTTGAGGGATCTGGGGAGATCAGTGCCTCTCAACAGCTTAATGAAATTCACTGAAACGTCGAGAGTAGCAATATTGTCGCAAGTGGATAAGTTGAGATCCTCGATGGTTGTGAGTTTGTTGGCATTGATGGCGAGACGCTCGACCGAGGTCGGCACTTTCAAAGTCGAAAGTGAGGAAATGCTATTGGCAGCAAGATCCAATACGCGTAATTTTGGCTGTGGATGCTTGCAAATTGTGACCAAATCACCGGCCTGGATGGAGAGGTTCCATAAGTAGAGTTCTTCGAGCCTTTGCACGGCTGAAGGGTGAGGACGAACGGAAAAGTTACCTGCCGTCAGTGAACGATTGATCGAAAGCAAACGCTGAATCCGGGAGCCCAAAGCGTCGATCTTCTGTTTTATGGGCAAAAGTTGCTCTTTCAGGATCTTTGTCTCAAATAAGAGCTGGATCGACACTCGCACTTCCAGATACTGGGGCATGGCTAGCAATTCCAAGATCATCAGGAGGCCGGAGTCTTCGGTCACGAAGTTGTCCCTGCGGTCCCGCTGGAAAATGAGGCCGATTTCTGGAGGGAACATCGCCACCCCTCGGTCTAAACTGTATTCTGTCAACAGCTTGATAATGGTGTACGCCTCTGAAAACCCATGTACCACGAACGACCGACGCTGGAAACTCCGAGGATAGAACACCAGGGTCAAGTTCTGGCCCCATATGCCCCCTCCCGTGAGTACTATCATGGGTCTGGCGAAAACGGCGGCATATACTCGATGTTGAAACTCGGTCCACTTTGGCTGCAAGGGCAAATAAGGGAGGAGCAACTTGGCATAGAGCACATCTGCCGGGACGAGGGAAAGAATCACCTCAAGCACCTCGCTCGGTAGCGTGCACAAGATGGAGTTCCCGCTGCTCATTGAAGAGAGAAGGAGTGGTGTAAGGAGAAGTTTGGGTTGAGTGATTATTAATGAAATCGAGAATTTGATATTGGGGAGTGCAACGACCAATAGTCTATATAGTAAAATGTGGAGAGAGTACGAGGAAGGAAGAATGGAAGAATGGATTTATGAGGAGATTCCTTAATATCAAAACTTCCAAGCATCTATATATTTCAAGGGTAAAATGGAGGTGTATTGGGTATTTTCTGAAGCTTTTTCTATTGTGTTTGAATATTTCGTGTCTAAGATACTTTCAACACTCTTGGTATGACATCATATAATCTCACTACAATTCACAGGACGTTTCTCTAGACGAGTTTTTATTGGGTTAACTTGACCAGTTTTAGTTACTTTGAAGGATTGGATGGAGGTCAGAAAGGGTATGAATGGTTGGATCTTTAACATTACCCACTGCGAAATTATATATAGCCTTTATTCGAATGTTAATTCGAATTTCGAATAACCGAATCTACACATAATTGATAGAGGTCAAAATTTCCAATCTATATTTAGCAAAATACAGTGACTCAAACTTATGTTTCTTTCTGTGAATCTATGGAAGAATCGCTAGACGAGCGTTCTTCCGAAGGCCTATCTATATTATTTGTCTCTTTTTTCTTCACCTTATTGAAGTGTCCTGGAAACTAGCTAAAGAAGTAGGTCTTGTAAGCGTTTCTGAAAGTGAAGTGAATACTGAATCACAAGCAATGAAATGGATACTCCTCAATTCACTGATTCTGCTATGTCTATAACTTCCTGAAATGCCTATTCCAGCACCAGCTGTGCCACTGAATTCATTTTGAGAAGTAGCTATCTTCATCTGCAAGCTCCGTAGATCTATCCCTTGAGCTCCCCTCTCCATGCACGGTTGACCCAGCCGCAGTCTCTGACGTTGTCGTCCTTAGCATCTACCTTCCAGTTGTTCTGGGGGTCCGCATAGTTTGCAGCTATGTCTCCTGCTGGCTTAGACACGCACAAGTACCTGCCATCGGGCAAGAAACACCTCAACTGAGACGAGGGGTATGGACATGGACAGAACTTGGGACCATCAACACAGATACCTGTATCTGGACACAAGTACCGGCCACAGTTGGTGTTCAACATGGCGTGTTCGTGTTCTTCTGGCCGTTGGACCTTTCCTTCTGGGGTCTGGCCTCCGCCGAAGTTGTTGAAGAAATTGAAGAAGTCGGCCGAGACCAACACCGCAGTCATCAAGAGGATGGCTATTTTGTGAAACATGCTGAGATAGAAGAGATGGAGATGGAGGTGATTATTGAAGTATGTTACACGTAAGCGTAGTTGGTGCGTGTTGAGTCACGTGCTGCGAAGGAAGCAGAAGATAGAAGAGAAGTTGAAGTAAAGAAAGGAAGCAGATCAGAGGGTGGAAAGAAGGACAAGCGAAGGAACTCGGAGAAGAATATCTGAACATGTACTTTTCTTGTCTGAAACTTCGGCAATTTACGAAGATGTCCGATGCTAATTATATTCCAGTCCAAAATATTCATTGGCATAGGTACAACTGCGGTGCAGACCAATCTGCTTCAGTGTGTACAAACCCGAACAGGACCGATTGTTAGGAATTGTAACCTAGTATTCCAGCCTTAGCTTGTATTTTTCTTCCTTGTACTTCTTGGTATTAGTTTCTCAATAACCTTTGTTCTCACAAAAAAAATCAAAAAAAGGGGCGAGCTGGGAATTGAACCCAGGGCCTCTCGCATGCTTGTAGAATCAACCCAGTTACCTGAGAAGTCGCCCAAAGCGAGAATCATACCACTAGACCACACGCCCAATTATTAGAATGCAAGCATCACTGATTAGTTATGTCTGCTAGTTTGATCCTATAAAGACTGATACACTAACAATACCTGTCAATACGAATAATACTTGTGAATTATAAAGAAGGCTGAACTCAAAAGAAGGCAGTGACCTTGCGGTAACTTGAATAATAGCGAATCTATTGTTACTGGTTTCCTTTGACCTCTTTAATAATATAGTCAATACCTGCTAGTATTGTTATCTGCTAACTCTTGATACCAATATTAGTTATTCACTAGATATCTATATCAATACTGTATATTCATGCAAATTAGTGTATTAGGATCTCTATTTACGATCCGTTTGGTGCGAAGCATATATATCTTCCACCTCTAATTGGACTTCCTGTAGAGCCCTCAGTTCCGATCTCACGCCTATAAACCAGATCAAGCCATTGAGAACTCCAGAAATTCCCACTAACGTGCTTGCAGCTAGAATCAAGAAGGAGTACATTCCCGAGGAGCTGAGACCTATGATGGAGTGGAAAATGGCCAAAAAGGCAATGGAGGCGAAAAAGTGCACCTTGCGCCACCACGCCTGCTTTGGAATGGTGTTGTTTCTGTATTCGATGATTTCTTCGAGTAAGTTGCGATACACCTCGAGCTTTTCGCTGATGTTCTCGTTTTCTTCGGGAAGAACTAGCTCGTCTTTGGACTTGATCAGCAACTCAGCACTGTAGGCAAAGTGGTCGGAGTAGGAGCAATTGTAGGGCTCAGGGAGGAGCTCGGTGAAGGTGACGGCGGCACTGAGCGGCTTGATGTTGTTGAGGTCGACCAAGGCGTAGTCGAGCCTGCACGCCTCCCAGCGCTGTCTCTTGGCTCGCCAGGTGTTCAACTGCGAGTCGCAGGTGATGCCTGCCAACTCCACCTGGTCTTCGGGCTCCATTTCCGCAATCTGTACCGGCAAGTATGACTCGTCGGTGCAGGCCTCCCACGAGTCTGTCAAGCCGCCCTCTGTGGTGAAAAGCCTATAGGGCAAGGACTCGGGCTTGGAGTTGAGGTCGCCGACCTGGATCACGGCGTATCCTGCTCTTCGAAGTAACTTGACCAACTTGGCGAAGTCCCACGCCTGACATGCCCGGTGGCACGAGTAGCTGGCATCGCCATTGGATTTGTATGGGGCATGCATGTGCGAGTTGAGAATAGCAATGGGAAGGGCATTGGCAACATGTGGCTTGAGAATGGTTACGGCGATGCTCTTACCCACGTAATAGTCGCCCCGGAAGAACGCCGAGGCCCGGCCGTTGATAGGAAACCGATAGAGAAACGTCTCATCAATGGGGATCTTGGAGAGGAGGGCGAGGCCAGGACCCGACACAATGCCTGCTTTAAAGAACCGACGGTATGGATACATCCGGGCGCACTCGGCGTCGATGGTCTGCCAGTCTTCTTCGGTCCATACCTCCTGCAATGCCACGATGTCGTATTGCTGTTGGTCGGATCGGCCGAGTCTTCTGGCAATGGCCTGGAGGCGGACTTTCCGGTGCTTGGACACGAATTTGAGGCCCCATGTGTTGAAGGTCAAGAGTTTGACGTTGTGGTTGTATTTGGGCGGCTCCTGAGCCGTGGCGTCCCGGATCATGCTAAGGTGTAGGAAGTAGTTGTCTTTGTGGACATCACTAAGGATGTTGTTGTCACGTGACCCCGAGGTCGCGTGTATCACAACAAACATCATCGCTATACCCACACAGCATCGATACACTCCCACCTTCCCCTCCAATGGCCTCCCAGACGTCCCTCGAAGAGTTCTCGGCGCTCCAGCTCGAAATGCGGGAGTTTTCCGCCCAGGTCGAGCGCAAGCTCGCCGAAAAGCGGGCCCGAGTCATCAGTGACAAGCAGGACCATTATATCCATATCAACGAGTTGCGCAGCGAGGAGGTGCGGCTCCAGAACGACATTGCCGGCCTCCAGGCCAAGGAGACCAAGACCAAAGACACTCTTGCGCTGGCGTTGGATGGCTTGCGTACTCAGCGGGTCAAGGTGGACGAGCTTGTGCGCAAGCAGGACGAGTTGGTGCTGCAGCGCAACGAGCTCCAGCTCCAGGTGGAAGAGTTGCAACAGTCGGTGGAGCGCAGCGTACGAGAGCTCGACCAGTCTCAGAAGTCGATATCGGGGCAGATTCGCCGCGATTACCCCGAGTTGTTGAAGTACGAGCAGTACATGGGGTTGAAAATAGACGCCGTGTCGGTGGACTTGATCCGCTTCGTCTTCACCAACATTGACGCCAACAACGTGGACCGCGAGTTCGCTATCCAACTCAACGTGGCCTCCGACTCCTATAGTGTGGGGCCCTCGAGCCCGCCCATAGCGCCCGAAACTGTGGCACAGTTGGAGGCTGACTTCAACTCTCACAAGGAGCTTGTGCGGTTCTTGAAGGCGGTCAGAACCGAATTCAAGCGCTTGGTATAGCGACTAACGACTAACGATAACAGGGCGGCACGCTGGTGTATAGAAGTATTGAATAATGAACGATAAAGTATGGAATGGAGGTAGAATGAAAATGTGGGTGAAAAGGAGGAGAGTAACAAGGTTCAGATAAAGGCAATCTCATAATATGCATACTGGTAAAGCTGAACGTACTACATAACAAGAAATGGTTGCGTGGTCTAGTTGGTTATGGCATCTGCTTAACACGCAGAACGTCCCCAGTTCGATCCTGGGCGGAATCATTCTTTTTTTCTATTTTTTTTAAATGCAGTATCAAACAGAAGAGAGAACAAATACGAGCTAACCGTTAAGAGGTCAAACTATCACATAATATTTACTGAAAAAGTATGGAGATAAGATGAATACTGAAACATAACGTCAATGGAGTAGTTGTGTAAATAGGTGGTGTAAAAAATGAAAAATAACGACAACTGCAGGATTCGAACCTGCGCGGGCAAAGCCCAAAAGATTTCTAATCTT
>JAJMBP010000027.1:0-188074 GCA_030565345.1 Suhomyces coccinellae | reverse complement strand
CGAACTTCTCGATAGTTCTCTTGTCAATACCACCACACTTGTAGATCAAGTGACCGGTGGTGGTAGACTTACCAGAGTCGACGTGACCAATAACAACGACGTTGACGTGATTCTTTTCCTTACCCATTTTGATTGTGTAGAAAAAAAGAAGAAAAAGAGGAAGCTCGACTTTTTATGTGTGATCAGGGAATGGGTCGGCCCCGCCTGGAATGCTGAAAAATTTTCCTGAGTGGCGAGTGGCGGGATTTTGGGCGCAGTCACAAAGAATGCACGTGACTGAGAAAGCTTACAATAGACGTATCAGGGCGCGAGCCCTAAAGACTGGCTGCTTTACTACAGCACACTGCTTTACTACTACATCAAGTGAATGCTCTATGCATTGGAATGCATTGGCCATTGCATCCGACTGTGCCAATGGCTTAATTATGCTATGTAACGGCTTATTTAGTATAGACGGTCGTCTTCGTGGTATCCCTGAGCCGTCTCGCGGGTTGCTCAAGCAACCCGTCTTCCCCTAGTTTCTTGAGCAACTCCTGGTCGTTGCGGGCCGCTTCTATGTTTTGGTAGCCCACTTGGGTCATCATGTCTTCATCATCGTTCGTAACATCGTAATTCAAACGGCCGTCTTCCCCGTCGCTAGGATTGGAGGTCTCCGGCGTCGTTTGCTGAAGCTTTTCGGTCAAGGACTGTGAGCTGCGCAGTCCCTCAAGCTTGCCATATTTCTGTCTTTTCGCAGCCTTTCTCGGAGAAGGAAGTCGGAGACTGTCACTGTCATGGGAACGCTTGGAAGATGGGTCACTCGAGCTGCTGTCTCGAGTGCTATGCCCACCATTATTCCCATTTTGCCCTCCGCTCTTACAGTACTCCAAGATAGAATCCTTCTGGTGCTCACTGGGTGCAAAGAGACACCATTTCAAGTCCTTCAAGTTTGGTAGCACCGACTCGGGTTGATCTTTGGATAATTCCATGATTTCCCAGAGATATGCCACCGATACCACAGGGATTTGCCATTTCTTAGCAGCATTGATCTTGTTTTTCGATGAGAGCACCGCCACCGATGCTCCTCCCTGTTGATTCGTAGGACACTCTATTATATCCTGATACTTGTAATCAAACAATTTGGGCGAGTTCTTTGTCAAGCTCGTTTTGAATAAGTTAATATTGACAACCAAGAGATCTCTCTTGGAAGTCAATGCCTCACAGAATTCAAAGTTGAAGTAACGAATCAACTTTTCAATATGCAATAGTTCAATACCAGTAAATCCAGTAACACAAATCCTAAATTTTTTAGGACATGGCACCAATCCCTTCATTGGCAGACACCAGCGATCCACCTTTGCATCATTATAAAACATTGCCCTCTCCACGAACCATTCTGTTATTGGAATAATCTTTCCTTGAGAGACCTTAGATTTGATAGATTTGGACAACATGCTCAACATCTGCGATGACTGACTTCCTTTCGAGGCAGGAAGTATAATATGAGTAATTTTCTTATCATTAGTATCTGAATTAATTTCTCCCCCGTGTGTATTGACCACCTTTTTCAAAAGTATGGCTTCATGTTCAGTAAATCCTATCAATAGGAAGTAAAAGTCTCGAAACAATTTCGCTTCTTCTGGATTTTCAGTGACTGCTTCAGCAGCGATATCCTTTCTAGCGACTGGAACTTCATGCTCATCTTCATCTTCATCTTCATCCCACACGGAATTTTGAACTACTTTCTTAGCCTTTTGCTTATTATCCATTATTGAGTCCCAGATAGTGCTATTCTTTTGTAATTTAATGCGAGGCTCTTCCACTACTTGTTTAGTTCTTCCATCAATAACTTCGTCCCAAACGTCACACCCATTGTAATCCTTCCCTATTTCGTAGTCTTCGTATGCTAACATTCCACCTCTCACGACAGAATCAAATATCCAAATGGGGTGTATCACCAGCTTTTTCCATTCAATTGCCTTCGTGTATCTTCTTCCAGCTTTTTCAGTCGTCACCACACACGAGTTAGCAAGAGTAAGTGATTCTGAGGACATTCCACCGTGCCTGTGTATGACATTGACTAACGTTTTAGCCGTGAGGTATTCTTCAACGTTTAGATTCATCTTCTTTAATGCCTTATACCGAAACAGGTCTTTTCGAAATAGAGACCTAAGCTCACCCTTATTGAATTCTATTCTTGAAAAGCATATATTCGACTTGTCGAAAACAGGCATTAGATAAGTGTTGATGTTTAATTTGACTGAATCTTCATCTTCACCCTTCATCCAAAGATCATAAATAGTTTTGATAGCGTCCGAGTCTATGAATTTGATATCGTAACGCTTCTTAATGCAAAAATTGTACTTGGCTGTAGCCCGTTCCCCCACAATCAAGTAATTGACATCACTCATCAAGTCGCTGTAGTGGGTCCCTCCTAGAGCTTCTATCTTTTCTGCCAAGCCTTCCCTAATGTGGGAAAGAATTCCGGTACAGCAGAACCTTAGTCCTTCTAGAGGTTTGGCCAGGTTCATTAGTTGTGTAGAATGCTGCAATGATCTATGTGATCTTAAGAGCCTAACGCGTTGTGTCACGTGACAATATGGATACAGACCTGGAACAGTTAGTACACTTATATTGTAGAATGTACGTCACTTGGGGCAAGTTCAGGATGAAAGAGGAGTTGGGGTTCAAGTTGCTCTGCAGAAGATGTTGAGGCCCTTTCGAAGTTATTTTATCAAATCTACAAGAGTTAATGCTAAGGGCATCGCTTTTTAAACGCGTAAAAGTGAAATTCCTCTGAAGCACAGAAACGAGCGACATCAATGTAAGAAGCATTAATCACAATTCTTGGGATAGAATCATGATAGTAGATTATTTGCAAATAGTCTGTACCAATTAGTAAGCTGGCCCAATCATGAGTGATTTGAAATCGTGGTGATACCAATAAAGGGACACCTTCCTATTTAGGATGTGGGGGCAAATACATAAAAGCTGGAACTAACCCAGTTATTTCAAGTTGAAGATCAACAGCTTCTACCTTACAAGCGATTCTTGTCTCTTCAAAATCACGTAAGGCCATACGAATCCCATTCTTTCATGCAAAAATGGTGGCAAGAACCCGAACTCGAACTTTGAAGGTAGAAGGGGAGGATGCAGTTGAGGTGAAGGTGGAAACGACAGTGACCAAGATCAAGAAACCCAGCAAAGCAAAGGCAGTCAAAACAACCACCAAAAAACAATTGCTAGAAGACGCATTAAGTCATATTGAAGTTCCAGAAGACCTCGCTATTCCGGTTAGCTACACAGACAGTCATACTCCAGAATTCATAGAAGGCTTGAAACACATCATTTCCAAAGATCCAACGTTATACCCGGTAATTGTGCACGAAAATTTCAAGCATTTTGTGAAAAAACCAACACAGGATCAATCTGATGAAAACCTTATCAATTCTTATTGGTATTCGTTGATTTCCGGAGTTTTGGCCCAACAAGTCAGCGGAGCTTCGGCCCGTGCAATTGAAGGTAGGTTTAAGCAACTCTTCGGGAATAAACAAATAAACCCCAAGAATACCTTGGAGTTAACTTCAGATCAACTACGTTCCGCTGGATTTTCGGGCCAGAAAGTGAAGTATGCTTACCACATCAGTGAGGTCTTCGCAAATCCAGATTCCCCACTTGCTCAGAAAGAGTTCTACTCGAATCCTCTCGATGTGATCGTAGAAGAATTGACCAAACTAAAGGGAATTGGGCTGTGGTCCGCAAATATGTTTGCATTATTCACACTTCATGAGATGGATGTCTTTGCATATGACGATTTGGGGGTAGCAAGAGGAGTTGCGAGATACTTAGCTAGGCGACCGGATTTGTTGAAGCAGATCAAGGAGGAGGTGAACGCCAATGAGCAGAAGAAGTTGATGTTGAAGAAGAAATCGAAGTTTGACAAAAAGGACTCCCGTCGAGACTGGACCCCTCTCCATGACGTATACGTCCAGGCCATTGGTGCGCACTTCAACCCATACCTGTCCGTATTCATGCTAATTATGTGGAGATTGGCCTCGACCAACATCGAGGTGTTGGAGAATACCGGCGTTAGACAATAGCACACTAAGCTGCATCGCAGAAAGATTCACGCCTATCTATTCAGCCCCGCCGATCCTGTTGTTTCACCCCGAATGTTTCTAGTTCTTTTGCATGATTTCCTTGCTGGTCAACTCGTCATGGCGAATATCCGTGACTTCTGGTTCAAGAAAGCCACCCCGTATCTTGATTCCATGAAATTTGTACCCGTGGAACTTGTGGCCCAGCCCAGCACCTGCGGCTGCACCAGAGGCTCTGGAACGTGTCCGGGACATCGAAATCCGGCGCGTGTGACGTGCCTGAGGCATATCTCTTGGTGGAATTATTGGAGGCGTAAAATGATGCAAATAGAAACATAAATAGAAAAAGTGTTGGGATGAGTGAATACGGAGTTTCGAGCCGATGGGACTAATAGCATTAGTGCATTTTAGTAGAGTCCTAATGGGGCAGTATTGGTAGTGCTGTTGATTTAGCAGAATTAGTCGTAGATGCTTAATGTAGCAATATCATTAGCACGGTTGATGGGCTTCGCGGTGGTCGGCGATACGAATGTAGGCGCACAATAGCAGTAGGACTGTGCCTACCGAGCCGGTGCCGAAGATACACAATCGTGGCCACAACTCCATCATGGCCACCTCCACATGACGTTGCACTGCACTATTGCGACCCCTCCATTATGCTTCCTGCTCTCTGTCCATCACCTTTGTATTATCCGCAGTAGCTTGTGTTCATCGATTCGCACCCATTTCACGATTCTTCCAAGACACCCAGGGCTCAGCAACAGCCAACCAGGCTGAAACTTGCGTCTGTTCCTTAGAATCACCCACCCCTGTGCCGAAAGTGGCATGGAAAGTTCCCAATGGGTTGGGGGCCACGCCGTTGCTTCGTGACCTGGGCTTAGAAGCACAGACAATCCATGCCCGATTGATGGAGTATTATTGGGATTTTTACCCACTTGGGCGTGGGGTACTTTGGCTTGTCTTGACGACGCCAGTGCGGACCGGACCAGGCGTTAAATCAGAGGGCGTTTCTGGCGAGAGGTGTCCATTACACCATTCATCCTCGCTTTCAGCCCCAAAGTCCACAATGCCAGGCCCATCCCAATTACACGAGACTCTGGCCATGGCCTCGGCTAGGTGTGCATGGCGGCAACTTCACCCGCGAACAGGCTTGCTGAGCCGCCTAGTGCGAGAAGAATCAAGGGGCAACGGCACGCGTAGCGAGAGACCACAGACACCGCCAGATATTTCCAGGAGGACGTGTAAGGAAATAAGGTGGAGGCGGGTGGTGGAGGAAGAATGCCATGATGGAGGCCGACAGAACGCCGTCTTCAGTACGGGTCCTTATCCCATGGCGGCGTTTCCTTCTAGATTCAAAGTGCCATAGCATGATACCCTCCCACTGTGAAATTTACTCCGGCCCCCCAGTAGCGCTGGGTCCTTCTCCCCATTTCTCCCTATTTCCAGCCGGCCCACACGCGCGCCCAACGCCTCGCGCTGCCTAGCACTGGCCCTCCGCAAAGGCCCACCGTCAACAGCGACTCATTCTCCAAAAGTAATCCACCCTTCTCCCTCCCTTCTTCCTCCGTCTAGCGCCGGAGTCTTCTCTTCTGACACCCCCGTTTGTGTCTCTACGCCTGCCTTCTCCCGTCCCACGGTTTCCACGCTCCCCTGCTACTGTTTCACTCTGCCGTGCTACTGTTTCCGCGGCCCTACATATCCCTCCGAAACCTCACCCATTCCTCCCCAATACTCTGGGTGCCAGACTGCTACTGTTCTTATTTGGCCACACCCTCCATCCTTCCCTCCGCTTCGCCAGTCTTGTTCTTGCTGTGGACGCCGTCGCCAGCCTGCCCACCACGGTCTCCCTCTTCCTTCTCGTCATCCTTCCCCTTCCTTTCGCCGTGAATCTCGGCCCTTGAACATCGTTCTGTCGTTGTGACTGTCCGAGGCGAACCCTCCCCCGTCCGCTCTGATGGCCGACCACACCCCCGTCCTTTCGAGGAACTACTCGGTGACCTCGCTATCGACCATGTCGTCGTCCCAGGACTCCGCCTCCGCCTCTGTCGCCGGATCCACGGCGACCGCGTCCCGGAGTCTTTCCACGGACAACTTGATCACCCTCGATAACAAGTTCATCAAGAAATCCGCTAAGAAACCGCCCACATCGTACCCGCCCCCCTCGCCAAAAGCATCGTCCGACGGCTTCCACAAGTCCAACGCCGGCACCTACTACTTTCCTAACGGGGAGGTGTTTAGACCACGCATGACCCCCTCCAAGCGCTCTAGACCTGGAAAAGTTAGCGGTAGTGCCCTGCTGCCCTCGTCCAGAACCAGCTCCATCACCAGCCAGACGAAGCCCGCCATTCCTCAGCCCCTGCAGTTGCTGCAATTGCATTCGGCCTCACCCAACCCGGGCGCCTCGCCAGCTGCAGTCCCGCCGCTTGTGTCGTCTTCCTCCATCCATTCCACCTCCACCCAAGATCTAGACATCCCTAGAAATGCATCCCTCCACTCCTTGCACAGCCATTCGTCACCCGCGTTGAATTTGAGCGCGCTGGCTCCAACCCTCCAGAAATCCAGCTCGTACAGCAATTTGAAACAGTCCAACAAGAGCAATTTGGTAAAAAACATTCGATCCAATAAGTTGGATACGCCCACCAATATTAACACTTCTGACTTGTCCTACTCGAGAACGAATTCCTTGGTTTCTAGCGGTGCCCCCTACGCCACCAATTCTCGTCAAAATAGTGTGACGAATTCGGCAACACCTGGAAATCCACGATTTCAACAGGGAGTTTCAAGTCAATATAGTCAACAGTTGCAGCCACAAAAGCTTCAATCACAAAACATCTTGAAAGCCTCTGATACCAACACTTCACAGTCCTTGTCTACTGATTCCGGGACTTCCGGGGATAGCGAGACCGAATCTAAGAAGCCAGTTCCAGCGTTGACACCGGCAATAACAGACAGTAACTTCACAACAAGTACCAGTACCTCTTCTTCATCTTCATCTTCTTCATATTCATCCTCGAGTACTGCATCGGTGTCAGTAACTGCAACCGACCCGTCTAGTGTTATTTCGCATGCTCACCTTAACCGGTCCATGTCTAATACTCCCACTACCTCTATTGACGAAGTCAAACACTACTCGAGCTCAAACAACAACAGCAATCCCACTAGCCCAGAGAAAGTGGCCACTACAAGAGATACAAGGAAAAATATCGAAAGTGTCGGCTATTTGAAAGAATCCGAAAAGCGGGAAGATGACCTAATGGAGCAGTCTGTTGAGCTGTCTGTTGTCTTGCCAACCTCAGAGTCAGAAGATGATGGTGGCAACTTAAGCACATTGAACGAGGTAAGCGAAGAGAATTTATCCAAGGGTTACTCTGACGCTGTCGATTCTAAAAGAACTGAGGATGGCACTGAAGTAATCACTTCCCAACCGGCTCCATTGCCTCCCCCCTTTTCCTCAGTACCTAAAATTGACAGCGAAGAAGATTTGATATTCTCGACTCCAACGAATTCTCCAAGCCCAGAACGTTCGCAGTTATTTCCAAACACTGAATCAAGTGACAAAAAAGTTGAATCAAAGTTGGCAAAATTGAAGGAAACCAATTATGGCCAAGGTCTTAATGACTCTAAATTGCATCAAAGACACGAACGCTGCGAAAGCATGCTTCCTGATCCAACAATAGAAGACGATTCTTTTGATAACATAGTAACTGCTGAGAATTCTGTCGTGTTCAAGCCTAGATCCAATGATGCAGTGCCAGCAAATGTGGGACAAACTCCACCAAAGTCATTGGGCTCACCACATAGAGCGCTGCCCCCCAAATTGAATAAATTCTTCGATTTCAACACTGACGATAAGTTCAACAAGTTCTTGAATGATAATCAAGTTGAAGTACCACCAAGAGGTGATGTGGTGGTAGTGGATGGTCTGAAGATCAGGAAACATGAAAGAGCCTCTTCTTCAATAAGCTCTTTCAATTCATTAATGAACACTAGTGATGCCGAGGTTGCCAAATCGCCAGTAAGAGCTGGTTCGGCATCTCCAAAATTGGGCTCTGTCCAATTTGCTAGACCACAAATGAACTCGAATAACTCCAGACCTTCTTCTCCACAATTACCAACATCACCTATTCCAACTTCAACACCTACTGCATTTTCAAATGGTTCCCAAGATGACTGGAGACCTCCCGCTATGTTAAGAGACAATGATAATGTTTCTGCTGAATCTTCCTTGCATTTATATTCCATTCATGAAGGCTCCAAAACTTCATTTGCTTCAACTACTCCTAAAAGATCCATGCTTGATATTGCTGGAGTTGACCCTGTTTTGAACGTGAAACCAACTGTTGGCTCAAATCCGACCGGATCGGCTTCTGAGCCCAAGTTAGAACCTCCACCTAGAGTTTTGAGGTCAAAAAATGTTACCAAATCCTTGTCCAACTTATCACCCCCAAAGCCTAAACTGAACTTCAAGACATTCATCAAAAAAATGTTCACGAATCCGAACGTAGGAAAAAGCCCAAGTTCAGCACAACGTGAATATGAATATGAGTCAGAGGATAAAAGTTTTTCAAACAATTTTCATGCAGACTCCAAGTCAGTGAAGTCAAATTCAAACTACTCAACGAAACTGAAATCTAATGCTGACATGAAATCCGTGAATTCCAGTCATTCAAATAAGTTCAAGAGATCTTTTTCTCTAGCAAATTTGAAATCCTCAAAGTTTGGAACTAAACCAACAACCAAAAGAACTATCTCTGAACCAATTCCAATAATCCCCGCGGAAGAGCCTATTAAGGCAAGACCAGTCTCAAGTTTCTTGGATACAGAATTGACCAAACTTCCAAGTATCGAGAGAGAAGAAAGTATGTTCGAGGACGTGATGTTAACTTTTGATGAAAAGCTTACTGAGTCAGCGGATCCTGAGCCCATTAAAGTGTCTCAGAACGTACTCAATAATAGAAATCAAGCTAAAGACCCATTTTTAAGAGACGATGAATTGACCAGCGCCCAAATAAAAGATCAACAGATCAAGGACGGAGCAGGGGAAGACGAGGCATTGAGCAATGGTGAAATCTCAAGTCCTGTATTCGAAAGGACTTCTAGACCAATGTCTGAAGATTTTTATATCGATGACAACATTAGATATTTACAAAGTGAGTTCAATTGGTCTCACATAGAATCTAGTGACTTGGACTTCAAAACAGAATCGCTGGAACCAGTGCAAGTTCCCTTCGTATTGGAGCCAGCTGGAGATGGACCTATCACAGTGACTAAGGATCAATTGAATTATATTTGCAACAACCTTTCCAACTTTCAAAGAAGAAATCTTCCTGGTCATTTGAAATACCTTAGTCAGTTCAAGGATTACAATTATCTTGAAGTTGCGGTTGAAAGCTTTGAGGATTTGGGACATACCCAACTTCCATTAGAAACTGCAGCTACATCTTCGTCTATTTTGAAGAAAGGAGATGAAGTCAAAACTCAACCCAAAAATGTGCTGTTTTCTCACAAAATTTCCATCACTGAAACATTTGCTCCAGACAAGTACAAGCGTTACAATAAGTCTGTAACGCAGTATACTTTGACCGAGCCATTCGAGATCAATAACATCAAAATGGAATTGAATTACTACAAGTGCAATGAAATGCTTGTCCATGAAAATTCTCAACAAAACACCCACTTCTTTTATTAGTATATTAAACTATCATAGATACAAATAAATGCTCATCTAACTTCCTCTGTAGGTGGTATAACTGTGATTGGATAACAACAATGGGATGTGATAATGGGCATCTGGTGGACTCTTAACTTGAAATGTGATTTC
Source organism: Suhomyces coccinellae (assembly GCA_030565345.1). Lineage (NCBI taxonomy): Eukaryota > Fungi > Ascomycota > Pichiomycetes > Serinales > Debaryomycetaceae > Suhomyces > Suhomyces coccinellae. The sequence goes on along the minus strand of JAJMBP010000027.1, from coordinate 178,177 downwards.
CACGAACGGGAAAAAGGTTCTGGTAGCCAATTCCGTCGTCTCTGACGATTCTGAACGACAAAAGTACTTTCCAGTGAGAAACTTGACCTTGTAGATCCCTGGTTTCAAATCATCCCATTTCGCTTCGCTCGACGTAGTAGCAATACCCAATTGTTCCCCAAGAACAGCATCAAGTTTTGGATCAAGAACCCATTTCTTGATTCTTCCGTCGATATCCGTTTTATTCATGGCAAATGGTTTCCCTTGACCTAAATCATAGGTGCTTTCATCGTTTGGTGAATCAAGCAATGGGCCAATGTAGTATATTTGACAAGTTACATCAGTTGCAGGTTTTCCTTTATATGTATCCAAGATATGACAGGTAATTGGGTCTACCGACATGTTGAAAATGGTATGAAAATGTTAGAGTTGACTGTTTTGTTATCTCTTATCATATAATTCGGATATCTCCGATTGGGTACTGCACTAAACTATTTACATATTAACATAATACAATCCCTGAAATTGCAGCCTACACTAATTGGGAACGTAGGTCCAGTTAGTAAGCTTGGGGTTATATTTCCAATTCTCTCTTTCTTTCCATTCATCCACAACAAGGTAGTCTATCATCACGTTGATAAGTTTGAGATCCACTTTTTTAGCGACCAAATCCTTGGATTTGATGGTCTCTAAATAATTGGAGACATCCAAGTACTTAGTTTCACGGCGCTGGATCCTGCTGGTTTTGATCACTTCGCAGCATTTCTTGAGATGATTATAAAGAATCTGGAGTTTCTTGGGGTGTACCCTTTGTTGAGAATTGATGCGAATTAATTGGGAGGAACTCAAAACATGTCGAATTCTATGAAATAGAATTTTCTTTCTCTGCTTGAGTGGTTTTGAAACTACTGGGTCTTCGGAGTCCACTTCGGATAAGGCCTGATATGAATTTGCCAAATTCTCTAGTAGTCGCGATATATGATGATCGTAGTAAAGATTGGAAAGCTTGAAGGATTGAAAGTCATGTCGTATAATCCACTTGATCAACTCCACTAGAATCTGGAACTGGGTGACTATTTGCAAGGGTGAGTCGTTCACTTGCACTATTTCGACGTCAGATTCTGTATAGTGATCATCTTGAATTTCCACAATGAATGCATTATTTTGAATCTTGGGAATCTGAGCTAATGGAAAGCTGTCATCACTTATCAAGATTGGTTCTTCGAAATTACCAAGGTTAAGGCTTTCCTTTGCGATCCTTCGTATGTTATCCTTTTGGTCGAATTTTTGTACGTTGGGAAATTTTCCTGAAGGCCGAACTTGGACAACTTTCCATGGTTTCTTGAGTACATTGTTTCTATAATCGAGTCTCTCTTTCCAACGAAGAACCTCCGTATCTAAGTGCAACGGATTAGTCTCACGCTGAAGCAAAGTCACTTTTTTGGCAGCAATTTCAAATTTCCCGTTGTATTTTTGAGTCACTCCCTCCACCTCGATGAGTGTTCCTCGCATGCTATCTATGGAGAGTCCAGCAATCCTTAGCGTGCTAGCGGGTGAACTTAAAGTTATTGTCAGTTGAAGTCCAGAGCAGTCATCGAGCACAAACAATACCAAAGGATCTTTACTACCATATGCCCCTTTTTCCCAAACACTTATAACCTTTCCAAACACCTTGACCAGCTGGATCGGATGATTCCCGATTAACAAGACATCAGACTTCAACGAAATACCGTATATGCACGTAGAGTCGGTGAAACGCGAGATATCCTCAATGAATAAAGGAACAGTCTTATTATATGTTAATGAAAGGTGAAATAGTCCGGGGTTGTAGTATTCTTTTCCATCCTTTCGTAGAACTATGTGGGGTTGTCCCGGAACAAGGTCAAGCATATTGGTAGGAATATGTTGTTTATTTTTGGATGAAGTTGTCACCTGTTTTCATTCATCGCATTGCTTTCATGCAAGTTAGTTTGTCTGTGAACTCTCAAACTTTGGAGTATGGTGAATAGTTGTGTTATCAGTTGTGATTTGTGGTAAACAAAATAACGATTTTTTGTGGTTACACGCGCCTCTACATAGAAACTATATAATCAGGAAAGAGTTGCTTAATTCTATATTAAACATACGGAATTTGTCCTTTACGAAGCCAAACTGATAATATCAGTTCGAGAACTAATATATAAGAGTTCTTCATCGCCTAATACTTCTCGATTATTATTCTGCTTTGTAGGTACCTCTTCTCAATAGTTCCGCACCTCTTCGCTTCATTTCAAATCGCACATTTTTCAAAGATTAGGAAATACTCATCTGCACATATACCCCATAATGGCTTTGTTTAAGGTAGAAGGCTGGGATTTGAAGGAGGACAAGGTTGCTCTCGGAGGACAGAAGAAGTCTAAGAAGGAAAAGAATTTAGAGAAGTCCTTGAAGAACGAGTTTGAAGCTTTGAAGAAGAAGAGGGAACATGGCCACGAAGAAGGCGATGAGGAGGAACAGGAAGCTCCAGTGAAGACCCAAAAGACAGAGAAGAAGACAAGTAAAAAGAAGAATGTCCAGAATGACACTGAAGCTCCTTCAAAAAAGAGAAAGGTAGAAAATGTGACAACTACGGAAGTTTCCCAACCAAAGGCAGTGCCTGCCAATTTAACTCCTTTGCAAAAGAAGATGATGGCCAAGCTTTCGGGCTCGAGGTTCAGATGGATCAACGAGCAACTCTACACAACTACGTCCGAAGAAGCCTTGAAGTTATTAAAGGAGCAACCGGAATTATTTGATGAGTATCATCAAGGATTTAGATCCCAGGTTCAGTCATGGCCCGAGAATCCTGTGGATGTGTTTGTCGAGCAAATAAAAACAAGAGCAACTACCAGGGCGGTGAATGCTCCCGGTGGTTTACCAGGTCTTCCTAATAAGAAAGTTGTTATCGCTGATATGGGTTGTGGTGAGGCTCAACTTGCGTTAGACGTTAAGAAGATAGTCGAACAATTCAAGAAAGGCTCTAAAAAGTCCAAATTTAAGAAATCCAATGGTCCAAATAACTTGGACATTACAGTTCACAGTTTTGATTTAAAGAAGCACAACGACAGAATTACTGTCGCAGACATCAAGAATGTACCCTTACCCGATGGTTCTTGTACTGTGGTCATTTTCTGCTTGGCCTTGATGGGAACAAATTTCCTCGATTTTATTAATGAGGCCTATAGATTGTTAGCACCTAGAGGAGAGTTATGGATTGCAGAGATTAAATCAAGATTCACCGAGTCTACGGGCAAGAGTGTCAAGCCCGATGAGGTTGGAGCGGACTTCGTGGAGAAATTGAAGCTTTGCGGATTTTTCCACAAGAAGACCGACAACGAGAATAAGATGTTCACCAGATTCGAATTTTTTAAAGCACCTGCTGATATTATTGCTGAAAGACAAGCCAAGTTGGAGAGACGCAAAAAATTTGTGGAGCAACAAACGGAGAAAGAGGATTTAGAGAAGAAGCGTATGGAGACCCCTGAGGGACAGTGGTTGCTCAAGCCCTGTATCTACAAAAGAAGATGAAAGAAGAGCAAATCGTTATTGTGCCTCTCATTACATGAAGAGCGCAAGGTTACCAGTAAGTGAAAGATATCAGCAAGAGAATATAACACTCCCCATTAATGCTGTGTGATTATTGTCTAATTACATTGGAGTCTCTAATGAGGAGGCAAGTTCCCAATTTGGAAAGGAAGATCCCAACGTCCAGCAATTTCAACCCTGCAGATGTAGTATATTCATAGCTAAGACATTCAAGACATTTTAGGGACATTGGGCCATAATTCTATACATGCAAGAACGTTCTGAAACTGTACAATATACGCCATTGCAAGAAACTCCGTTGTAGAGAGCCGTCTGCAGAAAATAAGCTTTGCAGGTTATGAACAATACGCGTCTTTGTAGCATAGACGCCAGCCTTTCCCAGCTAACCCGCACTAAAAGTGTCACGTGATCGACCATCTGGGTGCAAAGAGCCAGCCCACTCCAGGGTTACTGGATGCATAGATGAAAAGAGAAGGTATGCCAGCTATGAAGTAGCATAGAAGGTGACATGCCATTGTTTAAGCTTTCTGCAAGAAGATTCTTATATATTTAAGGATTTTCTCCCCACATGAAAATCAACTTCATTTTTAGCCCAAGACGATTCTCTTCAGAACTCCATCAAGCACTACAGTTTACTAGTACGATTGGTTTCATTGCAAAAGGTCAACATGCGTGACTTTTACGAACCTACCTTGTTGTTCAGAAACAACGCTATCAGACGTTACAGCCCTCAGCTCTCCCCCGTCGCCAGTGTGGACAGCTTCATGTGCAACAACAACTCTTCGTGGTTGTTGAACCCAAATAATCACAGTGACAATGAGGTCCTCAACCAGTCCTGTTCTCTCAATCGTTTGAATATCAAGTCTAACTATTGGAAAATTCCCGATAATAATCTCAACTTGACGTCCATGAGCATAACGAGCCAGGAGTCTAACCCCACATTGGCTATTTCAAGTGCTAATCCCGAAGCCAACTTGTTCATTTACGAATTGGATCTCGTTGACAATTTCTTGACCCACCACAACACAATCACCTTGCCTAATATTCATGGTATGAAATGGTTGCCCACCAATTCGCGCTACTTGGTTACTGGAAACAGCAAAGGCTATGCTCATCTCATTTCAGTTCCTTCAGTACAAGACAACTTAGATGATGAGGAGTCTGCTGCAGAAATTTGCAAGCGCTTTAACCATAAGAAACATTTAAGAAATAAGACCGATGTGGAAAAGAATGCCAATATTTCCAAATTGAACTTTTTAAATGCTGAGCTGATGCTCTCATTATGTTCGAATCACTTGTTTCATTGGGATATTCGCAGTTCCGAGTCACAAACCAAACCTAGCCCGGTGTCTATTTCGACAATAACAGGCATCTACAATTTCGATCCTGTGCCAGGAAGTGGTACCAACGTTGGAATCTGTGGAAAATTCGGTGTGTCCTTATTTGACTTGAGACAACCCAAATTCAATGTTCCTAAATCTGTCACAAATGAAACCAGCAAGAAGAAGCTAGGCTCGAATTTAATGAAGTGGAATCCTCAAAATTCTAATGTGTTTGCTTCATCACATGGAGACGGAGTAGTGAGATTATGGGATATTCGGAAGCAGGAAAGCTTCTCAAGTTTAAATGGGCATTTAGACAAGGTTACTAGCATAGAGTGGAACGATGGTGATATTTTTACTGGAGGCAGAGATGGAAATATTATTCATTGGGATCTCACCAATGATTTTCCAAAAAACTCTACAGACCCTGTCAAATGTGCATTGAAAGAAGGATTGAGCAGTGTTCGCTTCAATCCCATCTCAAACTCTTTGGAAGATACCATCAACCAAAGACAATGTGGCACAGTCTTACCTGCATCAAACACCAATATCCTTAGCATGTGTTCTGTTCTGAACAGTAGTGACCCCAAAGATCTCAAGGTTCTCTCCATAGATGGAAGCTCCTTCTTTGGTGTTCATACCAAGATATACAATGCGGTCAATTTCAATATCAACTCCGAGAAGTTGTACTATAGCGAGGAGGACATACAGTTGCTTCTTTCCAGCAAGGAGACATCGAATGCCACATTGGTGGATAGTGAAACGGATAGCATCAATGAGACCAAGCCTTTGAGAATAAATCGAAGCATCAGTCAAATCAAAGAAATGCCGAACGACGTGGGCAAACTCGTCAATAATATTTCATGTGACACTCTATTTGAGGACTCTGCACCAGGTACCCCTATGTCGATTGGATCGCCTCTCGCCAACGAGTTCCACTTCACGCCAATTCACCAAAACCACTCGCAATATTCAGTCGATTCACTGCCAATGGAGTCGTCTCCCGAGACTGATGCTGGCATGTTCAACGACTCAATGGACACTTTATCGACACACACAGCACACACCGAGCACAGCATGGAGGAGATCCAGGTGTTGGAGAAACCGCGGGACATTTCGTTCAACTTCACTCCACTCCAAGCGGATGATATTAATTTCCTCCGGTACGATAACCTTCCCTTCAGTACTTCCTAATCAAGGATACCTTAGTACTCGGTCCTATGGGACGACCTAATGGAAATCAACTTAGTGCTCAGATACTTTTTGGAGCTTCCTATGGAAATAGCTGAGCACTCAATGTTTCATCGAACTGATAGAAATTATCTCAGTACCAGTTACTTCCTGGAACCTCCCGACGACGACGTGCTACTTAGGAGCCACTTTAGTAATTGGCGATTTCTGCCTTTACTACGTGCTTTCTATCTTACCTCAGTGCTATCTACCCCACCATAGTACTGTCCACCTTGTACTTAGCTACCTAACCTTAGTACCTACCTAATGGATGACGACAACTCTAGCTAGCTGCTTTTGCAGCCTATACTGCGTGTAGCAAGTGGCACAAACTGGGACCTTTCCAGCCAGGTCCAAACCACCCGAATCACAGACTGGCTTGTTCCGAAAGTAGTGCGACGATGGTGCTTGCAGTTTCAGTTGCGGCACCGCCCTATACCGCCTTCATCCTACAATGCAGCCAGCGCTAGTCCGTTCTAGGCACCACCTACAATGCTGTGTCTATCCACCTCTCCCTTACCCACTTTCAGCTGGGTCTGTCGGTGTGCATGAAGTGACACCGCTAAAAGGCGACATCACCTCACTGCTAGTAATGCGCATTCCATGTGGGTGGCACACGAGCCAAGCTCCGGAAAGTGCAAAATCCATACTATGGAGCGTAGATCGAAGCCCTAGTCCTGGCGTAGATGCCCCAGTTTTGGTTCCAGCAGCCCCGGATACGGAAGACAGCCACAGCCAGGCACCGATTTCTCCAGAAATCCACCTATTTGGCCCGAATTGCGTCTCCCCATTTGGCCTGTCGTCCTTCTTCCTCCACCGAGCCACCCCTTTCGCCCCTCTTCTCCTATATTTACGTTCCCTCGCTCCAACCAGAGCCCGGCCGAAGCTTCTGCTTCTAGAACGATGTACAGCCTATTTTACACCCCCCAAGCTCTCCCTCTCTCGTCCCAATCTTGTGCCCCCACAACACCCCCCTACTCTCCTTGCCCTTGCTGCTCAGTCCCTGCAGATATCATCCCATATATGTGGCTACTACAGTCAGACACATCCGCAAGAATACAGCCCCTTCCTGCACACGGACAGCAGATGAAAATCACAGCAAATCAACGACGCATTCCAACTCAGTCAACCAAGGCATTGTGACAACATCCCTAGAAGCCTTGTTCGTCTGGTTCTAGCTGTCAGGGAACTCTCTACCCAGGAACTATCGTTAGATTGGTGAATTCCCACCTCCACTCCGCTGTTCCGATCGAATCTTCGTTCTTCTTCGCACTGCAAACTATTACTCAACCTCACCGTCTATTCTCCGGGCCGTACCTTCCACCGCTCTCCTGGCATCCGAATCGTGTGTATCTTTGCTACACCTAGATTCCATTCCTTTGGCCGTTCCTTCTGTCCATTCGTGCATCATACCCTTGCCTGTTGTGCTGAGTCGCCATGCCTAGACAGACCACCATCAATGTCAAGGTTGTTGCGGCAGAGTCGCTTCACAAAAGGGACGTTTTCCGCCAACCGGATCCGTTTGCCGTGATCACTGTTGATGGATCCCAAACCAAAACCACCAAAACCGCCAAGAAGACCTTGAATCCCTACTGGAATGAATCGTTCAATTTCACCTCCTTGGAGGACTCCATATTAGTCATTCAGGTGTTTGACCAGAAAAAGTTCAAAAAGAAGGACCAGGGGTTCTTAGGAGTTGTCAATGTCCGCATAGGAGATGTTATTGACATCTCTTTGCCCAACTCCGAGGAAACCATTACTAGAGACTTGAAAAAGTCCAATGAGAACTTGGCTGTCAGTGGCAAGATCATTGTTGTCATTTCCCATAATTCCAGGAGTGATTCTACCACTGCTGCTCAGTCCACCAGCTCTTCCAGATCCAATTCCAACTACAATGGTAATGCTGCTGTGGCTCCGCTTACTCCAGCTACAGAGTCCACTGATTCAGCCTTAACTCAGCAACAAACCGGAACCTCTTCCAAGCCTTACTCCTCGTTCGAAGACCAATATGGTCGCTTGCCACCGGGATGGGAACGTAGGACTGATAACTTTGGAAGAACATACTATGTTGACCATAATTCTAAAACTACCACTTGGCAAAGACCTACGCTAGAGCAATCTGAACTGGAAAGAGGCCAGCAAAGACAGACAGCCACAGAAGCAGAAAGAAGACAACACAGAGGTAGAACTTTGCCTGGTGAAACACCTCAATCACCTGAAATCACTAATCCCAACAGTGCCACTAGTGGTAATGTTACAGTTAATGCGACTGGATCGAACACCCCTGTCAGTCCTGCAGCTGCGGTGTCTATGGCAGCTTCCGGTGCAACTACAAGTGGGTTGGGAGAGTTGCCTTCAGGCTGGGAACAGAGATTCACCAATGAAGGTAGGCCATACTTTGTTGATCACAACACAAGAACAACTACCTGGGTTGATCCTAGAAGACAACAATATATCCGTACCTTTGGACCAAATACAACCATTCAACAACAACCTGTCAGTCAATTGGGTCCATTGCCATCGGGCTGGGAAATGAGATTGACCAATACAGCTAGAGTATATTTCGTTGACCATAACACCAAGACTACTACTTGGGATGATCCAAGATTACCATCCTCGCTAGATCAAAATGTTCCACAGTATAAGCGTGATTTCAGAAGAAAGGTTATCTATTTCAGATCTCAACCAGCACTTCGTATCCTCCCAGGTCAATGCCACATTAAGGTAAGAAGAGATCACATTTTCGAGGATTCCTACCAAGAAATTATGAGACAAACCCCAGAAGATTTGAAGAAGAGATTAATGATCAAGTTCGATGGAGAAGAAGGTTTGGATTACGGAGGTGTTTCTAGAGAATTCTTTTTCTTGTTGTCTCACGACATGTTCAACCCATTCTATTGTCTTTTCGAATACTCATCTCATGACAATTACACATTGCAAATCAATCCAAACTCTGGTATCAACCCTGAACACTTGAGTTACTTCAAGTTCATCGGTAGAGTTGTTGGTTTGGGTGTTTTCCATAGAAGATTTTTGGATGCTTTCTTCGTTGGTGCATTGTACAAGATGATGTTGCATAAGAAGGTCGTATTGCAAGATATGGAGGGTGTTGATGCTGAATTCTATAGGTCCTTGAAGTGGATTTGCGACAATGACATCACCGATATTCTTGACTTGACCTTTAGCGCCGAAGACGAAAGATTCGGTGAAATCGTCGAGGTTGACTTGAAACCAGGAGGTAGAGATATCGAGGTTACTGAAGAAAACAAGCATGAGTACGTGGAATTGATTTCTGAATGGAAGATCTCTAAGAGAGTTGAAGAGCAATTCAAGGCTTTCATCGATGGATTCAACGAGTTGATCCCACAAGAATTGGTCAATGTGTTCGATGAAAGAGAATTGGAATTATTGATTGGTGGTTTAGCTGAGATTGACGTCGAAGACTGGAAAAAGCATACTGATTACAGAGGCTACCAGGAGAACGACCAAGTTATTCAATGGTTCTGGAAGATCATCAAGGAATGGGACTCCGAACAAAAGGCCAGATTATTACAGTTTACTACCGGTACATCTAGAATTCCTGTCAATGGTTTCAAGGATTTGCAAGGTTCTGATGGTCCTAGAAGATTCACAATTGAAAAGGCTGGTGAAGCAAACCAATTGCCCAAGTCGCATACTTGTTTCAATAGAGTCGATTTGCCTCCATACAGCGACTATGAGAGTTTGAAGCAAAAGTTGACTTTGGCGGTGGAAGAAACCGTTGGTTTTGGCCAAGAGTGAACGATCCATTTTTCAATTGCTACATATCTATTTTTATAATTTTATGGCGTATGTCAAGATAAAACGGCTACAACACCTGGTTTTTCATCTCTGTCTTCTATTCTGTTCACAACGCCCTATCTAATTTACTTCATGCGATGTGTTCAACTTTCACTATAATATTCAATACACTCACTATATTACGAATGGTCTGGACTTGAAGAGGGGGAGAGGGTTCTTGCACCCCATACTCGTCATTTTTCTATCAGTAGTATCAGTAGTAAACTATCCCCGCTATTCCCTTATAATGCGCCCTTCCCCTCTTTTTAGGGATTCGATTAGTAAATACTTGAAGATTGCTTTCTGCACATCTAGATTTAACTACTGCACCCTCTTTACATTGTGGCCACCCCGCAGGAAGGGTCATCTTACCAAAAAGCAGTTTTACTAATGCAGAATTAGTCAAGACGCTCCACATCCCTTGAAATGACTCGAACAGTATATAAACCCCATTCTTGTAGTGTATTGACCCTTCTAACTCTCAAATGCCCGACTTATTTGACAACTTCTTTGCGAAAGTGAATTCCAAATTCAATGGAGGTAAGACCACTCCCCATTATGGTGGCTCGAGCCAAGTGAATACTGGAAAATTCTACAGTTACCATTCCACAGGCACGAACAATAATTATTGGCTACCAAAGAGAGATGTAGGGGGCGATAAAGCAGACACTAGCCCTGCACACATACAGGAGGGAATGAATATTAAACCAAGAATGAACAGTGTTGGCTCCATTAATTCGTTGGAAGACGCTGGTCGTCAAAGAAACAATAGTGTTACCTCCGAAGAATTTAAATAGTCCCGTATAATTGTTATAAATGTGCATCTTTGATTCTGGAGTAACTTTTTTTCAATTCTCTCTGGATAACTTGCTGTCGAAGCCCTGTAGGAATTGATTCATGAACTTCATGTCCTCTTCCGAGATCTGAAGATTTTCATACGCGTCAATTCCCAAATTGTTCTTGGCCATAAGAGAACTATCTAGGAGATCGATGTGTTCATAAGCGTTAGGCATCCACTCTCCCTGGTTGGGCTGAAATGAGTCCCATGAAGTTGAATTCTCTGAGTATCCTGTATTCAACTTAGGAGCGATAGGAGGGGGATCCACAGACAAATCATTCTTTTGAATTAAACTTGAAATTTCAATCAACAGATTTCTCTTTTTAGTTTCACCATACTCCATCTGTGATCCACGGAGGGAATAATTCGATGTATTTTCACGAGTTTGGGTTGAAACATTCTCCACCGCACCATGTCGTATTTTCTTGGATTTTCTAACTATTGACTCAAGCCCGTTTTCATATTTCGTGATTATTCCAAAGAAGGATTGTAAGTTCACTTCCTTCAACAATTCTTTAAGCTCTTTTAAAAGTCCCAAAATTTGAATTAATTTTCCTCTTGCAACAAAATTTCCCCCTAGAGTCATTTCAAACATTAAGTTCATGGATGCATCTAGATAATATTCAAACGAAAAGAATACATCTTGCCTGATTTCCAATATAGATGCAATCAAGAAAACCAAAGTACAGCTGAATAAAAAGTCCAAGTCAGTGAATCCGAATATTCTTAATAGTTTTTGCTTGTGTAATGCCATGAATATATTGATTGTTAATTGACATGACTTTATCAACATAGTTAACAAGTTTGAGATATTTTTGGGCAAGTCTTCTAATTTCATAGGATGCAACACCAATTTTCTAAACTTGTAGAAATTAAAAATCTTCATCCTGACAAAATTCAATAATACCGGAATACCAGTCAAGTATATATGATGGAGATAATTTAAATGCAAACTGCAAATAAGTCGATTTGTCAGTACATTTTTGTTATTGTTGAAACTCAACGGAAACTTGAGCTTTAAATGTTCCGGAAGTCCATCGAGCCACTGTACCAAATAGTCTAATATACTCAACACTGACTGAAGGAAATTCTTCTTGTCAAATGATTGTTCAGAACAGTAAAGCTTGTTATTAATCATGTCCGAAATTTTAGCTAACTGAACGTAATATTGCATTGAAAATAAGGAAGAAAAGTTGCATTTATCTTCAAACTGTTCCAAGCTCGCTCCACTGTGGTACAGGTGATCTGTAGTCAGCAGAGAAGAATAAGTGAAATTTCGAATTTCTCCTGTGCTTAGCAACAATGGTTGACCAATTCTAGCACTGAAAAACCGATTCAAACAGTATGTACTCCACCATATTCTATCAATTTGAACCTGGCGTCTATCATTTAATTCAAATGGCCTTAAGTGTCTCTCCTTTTGAAAGTTCAAAGAAATACACAACTGCAATGCATGTAATGTAAAAAGAACTGCTGCATTCTTCTTATCCATAATTCTTAGGTACAAGGAAGCCAAACAGAATATTTCAATGATCTCAAAGGACCTATCAACGGGCTGATTGCAAAAGGTCGTGAGTGAGAAAGAAGATGGTATGTGCTTGATAACGATACGGAAATATTCGGATCCGGGGAGACTCAAGAAATCTGTTTCATCGAGGTTCGTGCTTGGCTCGTGAATATGGCCAATGAAGGAATTGGAATCGTATACCTTACCTAAAGCTAGGATAGTGATCAATTTTAATATAAATATTCTTTTATTTTCATCTTCAAAGTTTATGAGTTCCATCTTAATGCTCTGGGGATCAGAACTCAAACAAAAATACTCTTTTGCTTTCTCCAAAAACTCGTGTGGGTCAATTCCAAGATATCCAATGTTGATAAATGATAGCAAATTGTCAAAAAGCTCCAATACCTTCGTATAAGTTAAACTTTTGAGAATATCAGTAACCTCCTTGTCATTCAACAAGTATTCGCTTTGAAATAATCTGTCGTAAATTGTCTCTTCATGATGTGTGCTGAAATTGGGCCCTATTATAATCTCTTCGGTTGTCTTTTCTGGATCAGAACTCGAAATCTTGAATTGGCGAAGATTCCAACAAATAATTTCCGAAGAAGCTGAACCTAACCAAATCGAAAGATTCAAACGATCCAATTTGTCCGTGCGTTGGCTGTAGTTTTGAACTAAAAAGTCTTCTGATGGGTGTGATTTCGGGGTTTTATACGTCACTTTTTTGTAATTGTGACTCAATTGCTTTATTTCTTCTTTCAATTTGTTGATTTGATCTTGGTAATCTTGAATTTCAGAATCTAGAACGACAATCTTCCGAGGTTTTCTGTATACCACACATTCATGGCCACCGCTTTCACATGTAGAGCATGGAATAGTTCCTGAACATTTGGTCTTTCGTCTCTTGCAGCGAATGCAGGCAAATTTAGATCGACCACTTTCACTCTTCAAAACAACTTCTTCCATACTCAATCCCTCATCTTCATCCAATTTCCTGCCTTTCTTCTCATTAACCATTGGAATCTCAACTTGGACTAGTTTGGTTGGAATCAAGCAACTGAATTGTTTTATCCATAGTGCTGGTTACCTAACCGTCTAACTAATGGTCAGTGATCTATTATTTAAATATCGCATTGCCTAAATTGTATAGTGCGCTAAACACCAAAAAAAAATTCGGGGACAATCCAGTAAAAACAAAATGGTGAAATCTATTTGAAGTAGGTATTAAGGGAATAAGAAGTAAACAAGGAACTAATAAATTATCGTAGTACTAATGCTTCGACTCAACAAACCAGGCTCCAAAGACTTGGAATGTTCAAAAGAGCAAATAATAATGTATAAATAATGCTATAGGACTCATTAGATCCGGAGCTCCATTATATACAGCAGAATATCTTGGAGAGACACGATCTATTTTTGCGCCTATCATTGAAACTAGATGATTCGGAATGCAATTCGCCATTATCTCTTACCGGAATCATCCCGTGAGGTTGGGGATTGTTAAATGAGGGACTATTGTAGGAATTAAAATTGCTTCCTGAGTCCTGTGGAATGGAGTTGTAGTTGCCAATTGATAATGATTTTGACCTCGTATTTCTGGCAGTCTTTTGATATTGTACAAGTTTGGAGGAGGAAACATTTCTATTGGTTTGTTGATGTTGATTGGCAAATGGTGATTGAATTTTTTGTCTTTGTGGGGGGTGTGGGTTCCCATAGCCATGCAAATTGGCCTTCTTATTGAGTGCTGCATCCCAACCTCTTCCATTGTTCAAATCCATCCAATCATAGTGGTCATCCTCTTCAAGACCAATGGATAACATCGCCTTGTCCATTAAGCTTTTTAAATAATCATAGTCAGGGGTTTCATCAAACTTCAAATTGCGCACATAATTCATGTACTGCGCAAATTGAATTGGAAAACCGTAGCACAAGTCATTAATTGAAGTAGTCTGTTTCTTCAATCCTATCTTTTCATATTTCTGTTTGTTTGTTGGAGCCTTCAAGCCCTGCCAAGGCAATGCACCTCTTAAGAAGTACATGAATACATGTCCCAAACTTTCGAGGTCATCTCTTCTCAGCTGCTCGGTACCCAAATGAGTGTTGATGGACATATAACGAGCTGTTCCGCTCAAAGCTTTCTTGTCTCTATATGGGATGTGCACCTTGGATTTTGGGTCTCTATATTGTTTAGCCATTCCAAAATCAACCACATAGACTCGGTTTGCTTCAGGTGTGCCTGGTTTTCCTATGAGAAAATTATCCGGCTTGATATCTCTGTATATTAGATTGTGTTCATGAATCTCCTCGACCCGCGAGATCATTTGCTTGGCAACTTGAATAACCGTCTTGACAGAGAACTTGCGGTTACACCAGTCAAATAGATCTTCTAATGAAGGTCCAAGCAAGTCAATAATCAAAATGTTATGGACTCCTTCCTGTCCAAAAAAGTATGCCTTAGGAATACCATTGCAATTGCTGAGAATTCTGTATGAACGATATTCATCTCTTAATTGGGGTGCATCACACTTGCGAGGCTCAAACTTGATTGCCACTTGTTGATTGTTGAATATGTTCACCCCTTCGAAAATAATACCAAACGATCCTTCTCCTATCTTCTTGCCCACCTTGTAATGCACCCCCACAATATTTGACGAGTTGCTGGACATGACATGCAAGATTTTGGAGTTCTAATTAATGAAAGAAGATTGTAAAACACGATTTGGTCTTGGATGTATTCAAATCAGCAAAATCAGGCTTGATTGTATCAAGTCAGATAGCGTAGTATTGTATCACTGCCGAACTGTTTTACTTTGAGTTTGCACACTTCAGACAATCCTAACTTTTCAAAGTTGCGTGATAGCACCAAAGGCTTGATTGAATCTCTCAGAATGAAAACCTCTTCTATGTGTCTAAATTTGTTCAGGTTTCAAAACTAGTAGTTTCTGTTTCGTATCTCTGGTTCTTTCATTTTTCTCCTCTCCCTCTGTTTTTTTTTATTTCTCGCACGCCAAAAGATTGACTTTCAATCATTAGCTACTAACCAGACACTCCATAAAATTGAGATGACAGCCATGGCCAGTTCTTCTGAATCTGAATCAAAGGAAACGATGAATGTTAACCTTACCGATGAGTCCGAAAAGTTGGTTGATCCTCCGACATTTTTTGAAGCTAATACTACAGTTCTTGCATTTCATGGCCCGTTAATATATGAAGCAAAAGTCCTCAAAACACACAGAGCAAATGAAGCTTGGATAAACAATATAGATAAACGTCAGGAGAGTTTGGAAGAAAATCCAAAGTTCAACTCGGATGAGTTATTAAATAAGGATGCTTTCTTTGTCCATTATCAGGGTTGGAAAAGCAAATGGGATGAATGGGTAACCCTTGAAAGGGTGTTGGAAAATAATGAAGAAAACAGGTACAAGAAAGTAGAATTGGAGCAGTTGACAAAAAGAAAACGGAAGAAGACCACTTCATCTACAGACCTGAAAAAGAGAGATTTACAAGATAAATCTACCGATAAACCTTCCAAAAAATCCAAAACAGGCAAGTCTGAGTCGACACCAAATATACTGCTTGAAGTGAGCAATCAGCTTAAATACATCTTAGTTGACGATTGGGAATTCATAACGAAAGACAAGAAGATTATCGATCTTCCCAGTAAATTCCCTATTTCTAGAATCTTGCTGGAATACTATGAGTCTCGCAAATCAAAACTTGCAACAAGTGATCAGGTCGACATATTGATTGAAATTTTACAAGGAATTGAGCTTTATTTCAATAAGTCCTTAAGTTTGATGCTACTTTATAAGTATGAGAACTTACAATATTTGAACTTGATCAAAAACGGAGATATATCTACTTCAAAAAAACAAAGTGAAATTTATGGTATTGAACATTTCTTGCGATTGATAGTATCTTTCCCTGGTTTACTAAGTCAGACAACCATGGATGGTGTCAGTTTATCCGTTTTGGTGAACGAACTAACTGAGTTGACAAACTTCATCAACAATAATTTACAAGAATATGTTAATCCATACGTCAACGCAAGTCCACAATACGATAGTTTATCTAGAACTTAGGACTTTTAAACTATTCCGAAAATAGTAATGACAGAACTACATAAATTTAGTTGCTTAATGAAATTCATAAAATATAAACAGGCATTGACATCGCACGTAAAGAATCATAAAAGAGTAGCTAATTAATTTCAGATCCAGTCAAACTGGCATTGCTTTGTAGTGCACGTCAACTAATGGATTCTCGTTGTTACACGAGATTTCCAAATCTAATCTCCAGTGTCTATTGTTAAGATCCTCTTCTTCCTTGCTGAAACCATGATCAGAAGTGTCGTTATACTTCCAGGTGATCTTGTCAGCAGTTTCAACTTCGTCGATCTTCTCTAAGTTCAACTCATAACCGCAGCATCTCTCCAAGTCCTTCAACAAATGGTTCTTGACATGGTGATTCAACTGTCTCTTGAACTTCTTCGAGTTCTTGTTCATGGTAGGTTTCACCTTGTCCAAATTGTCATGGCATTCCTTGAGAATAAATGGTGGGTAGTATGTGAGGTGGGCATGGTAGTAGTCATACTCATTGTCCCAAGTTTCATCCCTGATGAAACTCTCGAAGGCTTCCAATTCTTCAAACTCCCTGATTGGAGGAGGTCTCAACACCTTGGTGACCTTCATCGAACCGTCAGACTCGGCGGTTTCGACCGAAGTAATGGACATGGATCTGGTCTTGGGTACAGGCTGCAAATGGTCCAAAGTCTGGCAGTTTTCCAAATCCAAGGGGATGGAGGCTCTTCTGGTCTTCTTGGTCATTGAGGAATTGGCGTTTGCTTGTGTGCTAGTAGAGAATTGTAGTAGTGCTGAAGTCACTAGTACTGGCGTTTCCATGTGTGAAATACTCCCCTTTTATAGTTCTAATTCAGTACTAGGCTGCTGCTGCAACGCGACCAAGTGGTGAGGTCACCCCACATTTGTGGGATAACGTGATTGACCCCAACACCAGCAAATCCACCCATAGGCCAAGAGTTACTCTATGTAGTGGATATTTGCTGCCAGCCGCCTCCCTTATCGGCGAACCCCACCCCACTATGCCTTCCAACTTGGTCTTCTCCTCCTGATTGTTTCCGCAATTAAGAATAAGGGGTTGTGTTACCTCCTCCCTCCCCCCCTCCTCAATTGAAATGAACCTGAGGGGGGGAGACTGCCGTATGTTTTGCATCTTGTGGGGGTGGGGTGACATATGCCCATGGGCAAAGAGTAGGAAGGAACGGCAATCATTTTCTGGTCATGTGTGTCGGAGAACATTCGCCCATCACACTATTCCCCCATCTGGTATTTACTATTGAGCAGGAGCCAATAGTAGGGGTCTATAATTCTAAGGAACAGTGCATTATGCCTAGTTCCACTTGAAAGGTGTTGCATACTATTGGTGGGAACAGAAGTGGTCTGTTGGCTCAGCGTACTCCAAAATTGGAATACTGCGTTCGGTCCTTATTACCTTTTAGGTGCGATTGTGGGACTGCTGAAATGGGGCCTTTGTCTCGAAAGGCGTTTCTGGTGTCAACGGCCCATCGAGCTTAAGCCATTCCTCCAGCCCTATATCAGTACCTCATGGGGCTGCTGGACCAGAAAATGTGTGCTTACGTAAGCGATGTAAAGCCAAAATGAAAAGCGAGTGGATCCAAGGCCCATTCTCGCCTGCTTTATTTCGATACAATGATAGGAGTATTCAGCGGTCCACAACCGCCTGCTAAGGCCATCAGTGAGATGACCCAAGAAGAGCAGGCCGAAGAGGGTGCTAAGAAAATGATCGAGTTTATGCAATCTTGTCCTGGAAAAACCGCCATGGCAGGAGTTTCAGGTTTCGCCCTTGGTGGTTTCTTCGGTTTATTCATGGCTTCGATGGCATATGATGTACCCGTTGGAACAAACGCCGTTAATCATATTAGTGAGTTGCCTTTCAAGCAACAGATGAAGTTGCAGTTTACCGATATGGGTAAGAGAACTTATTCTAGTGCAAAAAATTTTGGCTACATCGGTATGGTGTATTCAGGTGTTGAATGTGCTATCGAAAGTCTTAGAGCAAAGCATGACATATACAACGGTGTTAGTGCGGGATGCATAACTGGCGCTGGTTTGTCCATAAAAGCAGGTCCCCAAGCAGCTTTTATTGGTTGTGCTGGATTCGCCGCATTTTCTACCGCCATAGATTTATATTTAAACAGCGAAAGTGCTGCCCCTCCAAAGAATGATTATGATGATTAATTCAGGTGTATATAGTTACAATCATATTTAAGGTTCTAGTGTACATATTTAACAAAAGTAATAGCAGTAGTCATAATTCATTCCCGAAACAATAAAAGAACTGGTCAAGAATAAAACAACCAAGCCTATAATACTGTAAAGAAAATGAGAAGACTTAAGTACTGACAATGTCTTTGATTCTCTTCTTTGAAGATGCTCTAATTCATCCAAAATACTGGAAATGTGGGGCTGGGGTTGACTTTCGCGTTGGATGGAACTTGACATGGAGGCTCCAATTGTTTTATCCACTTGTGTCCTGATTGATTCTAGAGCCCCATAATCTGCCATATCTTTGTTATTAAGAATTATTGCATGTAATCTGTTGAGGTCTTCATCTATGCGTTTCACCAAGAAATCTACGGTGTCGGCCTGGGAAGATGATATTTCATGAGATTCTCTGCTTGGAGCCTGAGCCTCAATATTTGGAAATTGGTTAATTGAATTATCTGGTTGTATTAAATTCAAATCTGATTCAAGATGATTTAGCAGAGAGTTGCCGATGTATCTTCTACCAGGAAGATTAGTCTTATTAATGTTATCTCTGTGTTCATGATCGTTGAGTCTGTTCAAGTGTATTTGATGATGATCTGCAACATTCCTTTGAATTTGCTTTGGTTGTGTATGTCCAACGCTTTCTGTAGTTGGACCTTGATCGTCTCTTTGGAGTGACTGATTGTTTGAAACAATCTTCTTAAACGAACTCAAGTTCGGTACTCCTTGGTAATTTTTCATCTCAAGTTTTCGCCGGGGAGCTATGGCATACCCGCTTTCGGTCTTTGGCTTTTCTTCATGATGTTCAAGTCGAATTTTTTGTGACCTTTTGTGTAGAGTGTCTACTGCCGTCTCATCCTCATCAACAACCGCGATTTTGTAGGGTAATGGTAAAGGCTCCCCCAATTGTATGGAAGAAACAGTAGCCAGGCTTGTACCAAGCAACTCTTTGGTTGTGTTCTGCCCACCACCTCTTCTGTTCATTTCAGAATTTCATAACAACGTGTACTGGAGTAAAGTCAAAACATTGAGATGTTTTTTGACGCTCGAGTTACCCTATGCAATTGTGCGACTACGATGTCTTTAGGCTAAAGATAAGCACGCTTAGAAAATTGTGAGCTGGATTTTAAAGGACGCCGGAGTTAATTATAATGTAACGTTATCCGAATTCACGTACAACCCCCATGACCGTTATTTCCGAATTTCAATGGGGAAGTAGTTTGCAAGCATATTATGCAAATGCAGACTCACTATAAGTAGCTCCCTACTAAAAAAAACAATAAAGAGCCCAGTGCAGCGACACACTCGACAGTTGAAGTGGCAGCACCAGATAGGCAACGAACGGTTAGAGGACTTTAAATATGTCTGAATGCATTAGAGCTACCTCATGTATGTATAGATGCAACTACAATGCTCGCGCTGAAGTTAAGGTCAAAAAGAGATCGTGCAGTTCCTAAGAGAGAATATAATCCGCGAGTGAATAGAAAATACGAATTCTGGATCCCCATTGGTCCATGAGAATTCCGTGCCGCACTGTCAAAAAATACACATCCTTCTCCTCGTATGTACACTAATCAGATAAACACGTAGCACTTCCGAGGAAAAAGTATGATGGATGGGCCTATTCTGTCAGCCAATACCCGCGTTATCAAAACTTGTCTTTTTCGCGTCTATTAACTTAGTATAAGAAGCAGTGCGCATTTTGCCCTCTATTTTATGACTTAGGCCTCTCCACCTCTTGCACTTTTGCTGTTCTCATGCTTTCACCCGATTCCCCACCATTCTCGCGGCCTCTCCAGATAATACATTGTAGTTGTTTTCGTTGGCCTTACGTGCGTGCGCTTACATGTGCAGAAAAACCAATGAAGGGTCTAGATTTGTCTCACGCATTGCCATTTTCGGTCATGTCACAATTTTCGCTATACTAAGTTCGGTAAAGCGATTTATGCTTAAACTTCAGATGCTCGGTCTAGGAAGGGGCAAACGTGTGAAATCTATCACTGGCTTATGATAAGGCTTCCTCTCTCTTTTACTTTCCTAAGAGGTTATTATCTAGAGAAGTGGGGGATTTCTGTTGGGAGCGTTTCTATTGTTCGGGAGAACTTCTGCGCCAATAGTTGATGTGGTGCAATTATTTGGTTTCCGCCTTTATGATCCGGGCACAGAGTGCCGCTACTACATGTGCGTCATGAGCGGCAGGGTGATGCATTTCGCAGAGCACATATTTTCTGGGGTCAATATAAACCCCATACTCCCGCCTACTTCTCTAATGTGTTACTGCCATGCCTCGCAATGAGAGAAGAGCAAACCTGAAGGAATCATCCCAAGCATCCTTCTACATCGATATAGAGAAATCTGAAAGGAAGGTTGCAGAACATGAAGAACGCCAGCTCAATTTGGTTGTTCTTTTAGTGTTTATTGTTTTTTGTCTAGTTCTGTTGATATTTGGCCTTTTCTTGGGAACTAAGGTCATTGATTTGATACTGTACAAGTCTAATGCTGATGTCTCCAATCCTATTATCAATGTCATTGGTGATGCAAGCGACGAGCGGACGTTATTTTTGAATGAAATTTACACCGATGAAAAACCCATAAAGTCTGAGTTGGCCGATTTAGAACCCGATAATGAGGAGGCAAGCACTCTCAAATCACAACACGATTTACAGGAAATCTTACTAATTAGTCCAATTGTCATCTTGTCAGATGATTCTGAATCGGATGATCAACAAAAGCTAGAACAATTAGTCAAGACTTTGAGCATCCATCCCGAACCTAAGGTGGTACAGTTGAAGAAACATCCCAACTATCAAAACATTTTGAAATACTTGAGGAATTATAGATTGCACCGCGATGTTGTGCCAGCTACATCGTCTGAAGCAGGTATCAAAAGTGACTTGAAGTATACCCACGACTTATATGATTCATCAGATGGCAAAGATGACGAAATCCTGTACTCGTTTGAGGTAGGTTTGGGGGAAACTAATCAATTTAATGACATCCCTAGATTATTTATTGGCGGCGTTCCATGCGGGACTTTTGAAGAGCTTTTCAAAAAGTACAATGAGAATTCTTTGTCTAGTTTTTTTAAGGAAAGGGGTAGAGGCTTAATTACCGTGGGATAGGATAATACCCTATAACAGAACTCATTCCCACGAGGTAACGAATTTTATTCTTGAAACGTATTTTCTTACATAAATTTTTATAGTTCTTACAATTTGATAGGTTTTGGTTGGTTCTAACTGTAAAGAGGATTTCATTTTCCTGGTAAGATAAAAAAATAGATAGGCTTAAATAATCTAAGTATCTATGGATACTACTGTTTCAGTTAACTGCTTCTACATAGCCCAATTTGGTAATCAGCCTTTCAAATAATTGCTCGTAATTTTCTTACGATATCTCCATTACATTCGATATATTGTTTTTTAAGTTTTCAAATAGTATCTACTTTTTTGATGATATCGCTTGGGCTTTGACTTAGTATAGCGATATTTTGTATGCATCGGCCTTCGTGTTATATGCAGGAAAGATTTGACTACATCAAGAAATGCTGAAGTGTTTGCATTTTATAACTTGAATGCTAAACGACCATGTGTGGGATTCTTTGTTCAATTAAAATGGGTAGAGTGTCTACGTTCCCGCCGTACTTTGATAACTTGGAACTAAACACTTCTGAGTCTATAAATTATAAAAGCTGGGAATGTATGGACCTTCACAAAATTTCCGAATTTTCAAAAGCTGATTTCAATCGAAATGTATCATCATTAGGTGATAAAGAAAAGAACAAAATTAAGAATTTAGACACACTTCGTGAATTAAACTTGGAGTTAATCAAAATAAAGAACAACGTGAAATTATCTAAAGAAGAATTACAGAATAGAACACAAGTTTTAAATGATCAAATAAGTATCCTCAGTGGTGAATCTGAAATTGTAGAACAAGTACGAGAACGTGAATATAACTATGAAAACTTGATGTATTCCATTGCGTCTAGAGGGCCCGACTTTCTTGGCTATCATCAATTTGAATACGAAAATTGTCTGTACAGCTTATTTTCCTCTGTTTTATCATTGAGACAACCTTTCCAGAAGCAACCAGTTCATTTCGATAAAAAGATTCTTCAATTCAATGGTGAACTATATAATGATCAATGTCAAACTTCAAATGATACCATCTATTTGAAAAACATGATAGCAGATGCAAATGGAGATAAAAATTCCACATTGAAAGCTTTCTGTCTATTGAGTGGAGAGTTTGCTTTCATCTTGATAGATTTGGAAGCGGGTCTTGTTTATTTCGGTAGGGATTCTATTGGGAAACGATCGTTGTTGTATAAAATTTCAAATGAAGAAATAGTAATCTCGTCCACAGGTGATGGAGTGGAAGGATTTACTGAATGCCTAAACGAAATTTGCATTTTTGACTTGAATCAACAAACTTTAGACAGGTACAGTTATGAAGACTTGAATAAGCTGTTCAATATTCCCAAAATATTAGAACCATTGCCCTACAGTTTAAATTCTAGGAATGACAAGCAAGTTGAAGAATTTTACAAAATTTTGAAAGAAAAGACTCGGGTCCGTCAGAATCTGATCTATCCATTAAATCAAGAATCGGCATCACTTGGTATTTTATTTTCTGGTGGACTTGATTGTACGATTTTAGCATCGATAATTTGTGAGAATATAATGGAGAGTCGTCCTTCTCAAGTACAACAAATTGACCTCCTAAATGTGGGGTTTGATAATCCTAGAACAAATATAAAAGCTTCAGATTCTCCTGATCGGAAGCTAGGCAAAAAATCATGGTTTCACCTCGCCAAAAAGTACAATGGGCCATACATCAATCTTCGATTGATTGAACTTAACATACCTTACACGTTCTGGTTAAGGCATAGACAAAGAGTGCAAAGGTTGATGTATCCATGTAATACTGAAATGGATTTATCAATTGCAATTGCGTTCTATTTTGCTGCTTCAAGGTTGAGCCAGCAAACAACTTTAAATGAACTTATCGATTCTAATGTTGACTTCAACGAATACAACCAAGATGAATATCGTTTTTTAAAAGTTACAGTTGGTTATGATTCTTCTGCAAAAGTTCTATTTAGTGGTTTGGGAGCTGATGAACTATTTGCAGGCTATTCCAGACATGAATCTATTTTCTCGAATTCTTTAAACCAGAACTCCAGCTTTGATGAAATTAGCAGGTGCTTTCAACAATTGAATCAAGAACTAATGCATGACATAAGGGTAATACATAAAAGAAATTTGGGCCGAGATGATAGAGTCATAAGTTGCTGGGGAAAAGAGTTGAGATATCCCTACTTAGATGAAGAACTTATTTATTATGTTACAAATTCAATTGAACCAAACATGAAATTCAAATATTCGTTTCAAGAAGTCCGAACAAAAAAGGGATTAAAAGTAAGAATGGAACCAATAAGAAAGCATCTACTTAGAGAGCTTGCTGACTTGTTAGGTTTGGGGTGGGTCAAATTGGAGCCTAAGCGGGCGATTCAATTTGGCGCTAAAAGCGCCAAATTAGAGATTGGACAGAGCAAAGCGAAGGGAACTGACAGTCTCTCAAAATAATTGAAGATTCTTCTTCATATTTTAAACAAGTAATGTGACCTGTTTTAAGTTCTTTGGTATTGGTATGGTCCTTTAATTCTGTAACAGAAGATTCCTCATGTGTGTCGTAAAATGTTTCTGAATCAATTCAGTTACTAGATATTGACAGGTATGAATTCTCGTATTCCGCTACTTCTCCTTCATAAGCATATACAATTTCAATTCTTGACACACAATTTTGGTGTCAAGAAGATCATAAACACAATAATCATACATAATTTTTACATACTGCAACTGAGATCGGCACAAATTACCGTGCAAGAAAGGTAGAAGTACCTAGATCTTATAGAGGTTAGAAAATGCTTTCTTAGCATCTTTGTCGATGACATTTCCATGACACATGACGATACTATTATAGTCCCATGTCTGAATAGCTTTTAATCCATCATAGCTCTTCGCTGTGACTAATTTGTTCGCCAAATAACCGCCAACAATACTATATGGTTGCAAATATCTGGTCAAGAAAGACTTTCCGCTGGTGGAATTAAAGCCCTCGGGGAATCCTGTTTCTGGTGAGTACTGTTCCAAGGGCTCACCCACACCTAAGTTACACAAGACATCTGCTTCGAAGAGAATTTTGGAATTCTTGTCGAACATAACAAGTTCTTTGTTACCATGGAATGGAAGGCTCACAAATTCAAAATTGTTCAAGATGGTGTCTTCTTTGATACCAATTTCTTCCCTTAAAATTTGTTCATCCAAAACTTTATTGCCCAAGGCAGCGGGAAACACATAGTCAACTTCAACTCCTGGAACTTTTACGCCTTCCAGAGCCAAGACTTTCATAGCAGGATAAACGTCCTTAAACGACTTTGCAGCGATAGTGTGTTCTTTGTTAGGAACAATCAAATGAGTCACGTTGAATTTGTCCTTTTCACCTGTCAACAAGGTTAGACTCTTTTCTACCTCTGGTCCATATGGTAAAGCAGACCACACAACAATACCACCAGAGTAGTTGAACAAGGCCATTCTGGCCCCAAAGTTGAACCAGTTCAAGATTTTGAAAGGACCAGATGAAATGACAACATCTTTGGTCAAGTTTCGACTAACCACTTTAAAATCTGACGGATATCCCATTCTTGATGATATGACCTGATAATATCTCTTATCGAAAAAGATAAAAATTGTGCGCTGGCTAAATCCCCACAAAAATTGGTTCTGCGACCTTCGTTCAAAAAGGAATTAAGATCAAATCAGAATAAATTCCTCTTCTTGACTTTCTCTAGGTATTTGGGTCTATCTTTACTTGTAGATTTAGATTTCTTTACTTCGACAATTTCGAGGGATCTGTGTTAACCCAAAGCACATGCGGTTACTTCTGTATTCTTAGTCACTCGAGGCGCATGAGCTACTATTGAAGTATTAATATAATGAATTGGGTCATCTTCTGACTCTGTATAAATTATCTAAGTAGTGGAACACACTGCTAGCTGAAACTTTTCAATAGAAAAATTAGCTCAATTGTTCCAAATTATCTAGTTTGAATTGCTCATTGGCATTAGTATCGTTTAGATAGTTTTTCAACCCATCTAGGCTCAACGATTAAAACTTCAGACTCTGCAAACAAATTTCCTGGTGTTTCAATTTCATCTGGTAATCCCAGATTGTCATTTTTAGGTTTAATATCATAAACTGAACCCTTAACCCAGCATTTTCGTCCTTCTTTTCGAAGAATTTCACATTTGACAAGTACAAAATTATCCACCAAGACTGGCTTTCGGTAGTTCACAT
This sequence comes from Suhomyces coccinellae, assembly GCA_030565345.1. Taxonomy (NCBI): domain Eukaryota; kingdom Fungi; phylum Ascomycota; class Pichiomycetes; order Serinales; family Debaryomycetaceae; genus Suhomyces; species Suhomyces coccinellae. The sequence continues at coordinate 152,249 of JAJMBP010000027.1, read as the reverse complement.
TTAAGTTGGCTGTGACACCCCTCTTTGACTCAAAATTTAAAAATGCAACACCACAAGTTAATTCATCTAACAAAGTTGCTATAAATCCACCATGTACGATTCCTTGGTGACCTGACAACATATTGCCCAAATGAAAGAAAGTAATCGAATACAGGGGACTGGATGATTTAACCTCAGAGAGACCGTCATTGAAAAAAAGAGTTCTTGATCTATAATTAATCTTATCCTGACCACTCAATGAGTGCCCAGTAAAGTTGGGCTTAATTTCAGAAATATATTGAATATCAATTCTTTCTATTGAATTATAATGCTTAAAGGTTGGATGATCGTGAAGAGATTTCAATATTTGGGAATCATCACTGAAAACATTAATTTCTGTCGTAATCTCATCTAGCTTGTGTTCACCATCTTTAATTTCTGTCATGTTCTATTTATCTTATCGAGAATAATTCAAATATGGACAATTATTAATACCCTCCGCATTTATACTCCATGCAGGCATATGACTAAAAGTTTAGGTAATAAGAGAATACTAGGTAGAAGCTTGCCTTGAAAAGTACACAGGTAGTTATGAAATTCATATAAATTAAGATCGATCGTCTGATCAAATTCAATTGTATTACTAGAACTACTTGAAGAAGAATAGCATCAAATGTCAAACGCTGCTGCAAATGCTCGCTTTGCGTCCTTATCAATCACATTTCCATGACACATTACGATTGTTTCGAAATTCCATTTCTGAATTGCTTTCAAACCATCAATACTCTTTGGAGTAACCACCTTCTTTGTCAAAAAGTTACCCACCTTGCTGTATGGTTGTAAGTACCTAGTCATAAAGGATTTACCTGTATGAGGATTGAATCCTTCTGGGAATCCTGTTCCAGGAGAATACTGTTCCAAAGTCTCGTTAACTCCCAAATTGAATAACAAGTCAGCCTCAAAAAGTATTTTAGATTTCTTTTCAAACATGACTAGTTCTTTGTTCTTGTGGTGTGGCAAGAACACGAATTCAAAATTATTCAAAATGTTATCATCTGCAATAGCCACTTCGTCTCTCAATGCATCTGCATCCAAAGTCTTATTACCTACTTTGTTGGGAAACAGGTAATCGATTGGAACTCCCGGGATTTGAACTCCCTCCATTGCAATAACTTTCATTTGAGGGTATATTTCCTTGAAGGATTTGGCAGCCATAGTATGCTCCTTATCAGGAACAATCAAGTGTGTTATATTATAGCCATTGTCTTTACCAGTAAGCAACTTAAGACTCTTTTCAACTTCAGGCCCATATGGTAAAGCTGACCAAACGACAATACCCTCAGGGTAATTGAACAAGGCCATTCTGGCACCAAAGTTGAGCCAATTCACCCTTGAGAATGCTGAAGAAGAAATAACAATGTCATTCGTTAACTTCCGGCTAACTACCTTTAAATTTGTTGGATACCCCATGATCTCTAACAGTGGCAAAAAGGTGTAGATACGATCTTACTGCTTATGTTTTTTGCTGACTAATTTGAAAGTGCACGAATTTATGTACTTCAAGAACTAAGTTAAAATGTGTAGAAATAAAATTATAAAAGTGCTCTTAAACGAGTTCAACTTCATATAAGACGAATGGTTCATAATCAGGATCCACTAATGATGCGTATTCGTGCAAGCTGCTCTGGTTAGAGAACCCATCTCCGCCCAAATAACCAAACTTGTCGATCAACTCCTTCTTGGCTTTTGGTATAGACCTAGCATCAGAAAACTTGATTAAGAAATAATCAAATTGAGGGGATAAACCATATCTCAACACAGATTCAACGTAAATACGAATTGCCTTAATATGGAACCAAGAAGCTAAAATATCTGAGTATGCAGTCTTTGCTAATCTAATGAGATCATTCTTTGACTTTAATTCAGTAGCTTTAGTTAAATCAAACTCCTTTCTTAATTTGTTCAATGATTCTTCCGAATAAACAAAGTCGGTTCTGGGATGCCATTTACGTTCTCTTGCTGCATTGTTAAACTCTTGTTGATACTTTTTGAATAACGTAACTGTGTAAAGTAAGTATTCTGCATCATTGGCAATTTCCTGTGCCGAACGAGGAATAACAAATGGAGTTAAAGTCTCGTAAGAATTCTCGAATTCTTTCTTGTTACTTTTTGGTACAGCAACCAATACTGTAGTCAAGTGTTCAGAATCTAAAACAAACTGTTCCGGGCGGACAATTTCATGCAAAGACTTGATCGACAAGTCTCCATTTTTTTTACGGTCAGCAGCTTGGAAGTTAGACTTAGCAGTTTGATATGATTGGTAGGAACTTTTGACATCATTATCCAAAGCAAACGCCTCGTTAGAAATCAAGTTGACTAATTCCCTGATAGGCTTATCTAAACGATACTTGGTGGTATTCCATTGAAACGTTTCCAAGTAAGAATCGGCTCTCTGGGACCCAACAAGTCGAGAACTTGCACCGCTATCAGAAACACCAGAAAGTATATCGACAACTTTACTAACTGAAGCTTGCAATTGAGCGTCTATCTTTCCTAATTCTTCACTTTCTTGTACCAAGGAATCCAAAGTACCACTCTGGAACTCGGGTAAATTGAGTGTTTTCAATGGTAATTTTCCCCCATTTAAAGATCTCTCAAGCCAATCTTGAGCATTAGATGACTTTGGTAAGGAGATCACCAAGTAATTAGCAATGGACACCATTGATTAAGTTTATCAAGTTCGATAATCGAATTGAGTATCCGAACTCGTATCGTTCTCTCCCACGCGTAGCGTAAACTACAGACCGATTAAAGCAGAGAGGTGGTCTGAATATTACTCCAGTAGAGTGATAATCGAATTGTCTTTCAAAACCGAGTTCAAAAAGCCTTGTGAAAGCTTGAAGTAAATCTCAATGGAATCGACATTATTTCTGACACTTATATGACATCTAATTGAGTTTTGCTAAAATGTTCAATCGACTTGTGAGAAACCTTACAAAATTTGAAAACTGCGATGGCCAAAAAAATTAGTACCTCATTCCTCAGATACATTAGTTAAAAGCTCGATTTTTATAAACTACTACAGTAGCATGAGCGATACCTTGGAAGTATGTTAGCCTTTTTACATTCATTGCTTAATTAGTTGGTACTAACCTAAAAAGGAACGACTTAAAACGCATTCATCTGCATTTGATGGGCTTTTGTCACTCATCCCAGCAAAATACTACTATGATGATGCTACTCAAGACCAGTGGCAGCAAAAGAAGAAATCAAAGAAGGAGTCACAGCAAAATAAAAGAGCTAAATTAGACCCTAATTCCCGTACAGAAGTTGATGATTATTCAAATGGCAATGCTTCTGCGATGGATGTCATGCAAACGAAGGCATTGAATGCAAAGAAAGTTGTCTTACCAAAAAAAGTAAATTTACCAAAGATGAACCAAGCAGCCCTGGATGATTCCAATAGTGATCATAGCGGAAGCGAAATCGTGCATGGGTCTGAGTCTGAGAAAGAAAGCGATTCGGAGTTGATAAATAACAGTGGCCTGTTGGTTTTCGATGATGAGGGAAATGAGGTGGACACTGGAAACCAAGAGAAGAACTCACAAAGAAAGAAGGGCAAGCTTATGTCTGAAGACGAAAAGAAGAAGAGAAACGAGAATTTGGCCATTTTGAGAGAGAAATTGTCCGCTAAGATTACGGTCTTCAAAGAGAAAAGAAAAGCGCCTGGAACTAAGCTTCCAGGAGCTCCAAAATCTAGAGAACAGATCTTGGCAGAACGTAAACGGAAGGATGAATTAAAGAGAGCAGAAAGGCTCAAGAGAAAGCATAATGAATTAGAAGATGATGAATCTGAATCTGATGAATCTGAAGATGAAGAAAAACCTCAAAGTGTTCTATTCGGAAATATTGTTTTCAATGATGGATCTCGCGTCACTTCAGACTTGAGTAAACTAAGATCAACTGCAGAGAAAAAGAAACAAAAGGGACCATCTAATAATGATCTCAAAGCACATTTGCTAAAACTTGAGCAAAAGAAGCGTAAGCTAGAGCAATTGAATCCTGAAGAGAGAAAGATTCAGGAGGAAAAGGATAAATGGCAAAGAGTCATGTCGCAAGCAGAAGGTGTGAAATTGAAAGACGATGAAAAGATGTTGAAAAAGGCTATAAAAAGAAAGGAGAGACAAAAATTGAAGAGTGAAATCGAGTGGAAAGATAGAAAGCAAATCGTCAAAGACACCGTCGCTGCGCGGGCCAAAAGAAGAGAAGAAAATTTGAAAGCAAGAAGAGATAATAAGGGAAAAAAGGGTAAGAAACAACCACGCTTGAGAAAATTCACTGGAACTATTAATAAAGCTGCCAAAAAGAGGGCAGGTTTTGAGGGAAGTGCAAAAAGTAAGAAGAAATAGTGTATAGAATAGAATAATAGTAATATTTGCTTCAAATTTTTGCTTCTTCTTTGAATTATTACTAGTTTAATTGTCACGGTGTAACTATTTGTCTAAATAAGAACCTCTTTGGAATGTTGATAGAAATGGCACAGGATCTAATCCTACGTATAAGCCAAATAAAGTGTGGCGAAGTTACTTTTGTGTTTTGCACACCCTTAGCAAACTTGTCCAATTTCAATCGTAGGTGGAGCTCCAGAGACTTTTCATTCCATCAAGAATCTCTCTGTGTATTTCGATAATAATGTCATTCCCCGATCAAGCAAAGAACTTTTTGTCTCAGATTGACAAAGTAAGTTGATCATCAAAAATGCATTCATGGCTTGAATTTACCCCTGAACCAAGCTTGATAATCGAACAAATGATGAACTAGATTACTAACTTTAAGGCTACTTCCAACCATGGTCTCTTGAACCAATTCAACAGTCAAACTGGTTTACCAAGATCTTATGCGGTCTTGGCTTTCTCTGGTGTCTACCTAGTCCTTGTTTTCCTTAATATTGGTGGGATTGGTCAGCTCTTGTCCAATATTGCTGGGTTTGTTATACCTGGATACTACTCTTTGATCGCATTGAACACTGCCGGAAAGGATGACGATTCCAAATTGTTGGCCTACTGGGTTATCTTCGCCTTTTTGAATGTTGCGGAGTTCTGGTCCAAGGCTATTTTGTATTGGATCCCATTTTACTTCTTGTTCAAGACTTTCTTTTTGATCTACATCGGTGTCCCAGCTTTTGGTGGAGCTGAGCTTGTCTACGTGAACATTATCAAGCCATTCTCTGAGAAGTACGTTGGCGTTGGTGGAAAGATTTCACATGAAATTGATGAAGTTGCTGAAGCTGTTTCTAGTTCTGTTGAAATCTAGAAATGCTTTCTGATTCATTAAATTGAATCCAGGCTCTGCTAATGAATGGTTTGAAGCAGAACTAAATATTTCAAAGTGCCCTTTTCTAGAGTTTTTATTGTGAAACTAATCCATTACAATTGACCTGAGATCAGTAGTTAAAATTGTTCAGGCAAAGCTAAACGTAGGAGTACTAGGAACGAAATTTGGACTTAATGTCACAAGCAAGTTTAGGCACGTAGATAACGACACGACCAAATTCGCTTTCGTTATCACAATCACCACCCAATTCTATTGTTTCCAACCCGCAATCGCGTACAAAATTGTGGTCATCCAAATTGGAACATTTTCCTAACCGACAAATAGCATTTTTAAGCAAGTCAAATCCATGATTGTTAAGTGTGTCTTGCTGTTTCACCTAACCTGATGATTACGTAGCGCCGTGTCAGTGAACATTTATGTCATAAAGTGTAGTTAGTAGCGAAGGAATCGCCCCTGATGTGTGGAAAGCCAATCTGCCAAAGTTATTTTTTCCACTGCGTTGAAGATTTTAGTCAAGAATGTTTGTCGAGCGTACTCACTGGATCGTCATGATGTGGGAGCTAAATTTGGATCTGAGTGTTGATTTGACAATCACATGAACAGTCGGTATTGTTTCTATGTGGTAGACAGCAGCAAAGTGTTCATAATAGCAGTTGGAAGCTCTTTGTACTGTAGCTGAACATTGAGCAACCAATCCACTCAGATAACAACCCTTCTTCAGTTCATCACACAGTTCTTTCGCATATGCGTTACTGAAACGTCATAGCCGAGGCGCAGTCACCCGAAACTAGGGCAGGTTAATACTTTCCTTATTTCCGGTTACCCACCGCGAAAACTCAAAACAAAACGTTCTGTGTCTGTGTTCGTAACCGTAGTCATCGAGGACAATCTACTTGCGCCGTGTAGCATAGTATGCAGACGAAGATTCAGCCACGCTTCGAGCAATCTCAATTTCAGTTGTAAACAACAACCTTTGTTTTTATATTGGACTAAGGCCCCAATTTTTGATTCTTAATTAATTCGCTAACTTCAGTATTCTTAATAAAAGGTGGAACTGTGGAAACTAATCAACATATAAAAGCCAATCTTAAGAGAATTTGATCTGAAGAGCACTCAGAATGGCTACGACAGAAGATACGCACATTCATAACACTTCAGTGTCCCAATTTATCTCCACGTTAGCTCCAAACTTGGCGATATTTGCGATATTTATCCTTCTCTTCGTCATTTTAAGAAAGAAACAGAGAAGGGTTTATGAACCACGGACCAATGTTAATACTATTTCCAAAGATTTGAAACCAGAAGATTCTCCTAGCGGAGCATTTAGCTGGATACTGCATTTGTTGGGAAGACCTGAATCATTCTTGATTCAATACACTGGCGTCGATGGTTACTTCTTTGCTCGCTACTTGTTTCAATTTGCAGCTGTTGCACTCTTAGGTTGTTTAATCACCTGGCCAATTTTGTTTCCTGTCAATGCAACAAATTCTTCCAGGGCTGCTGGATTCGATAGAATTTCCATCGCGAATGTTGGAAACAAATGGAGGGTCATGGCTCATATCTTTCTTTCCTGGATATTTTTTGGTGCTGTTATCTTCTTGATTTACAGAGAATTGGTCTACTATACCACGTTTAGACATGCATTGCAAACAACGCCAATGTATGATTCTTTGTTGTCCTCTAGAACACTCTTATTGACTGAAATTCCTGAAACTTTTTACGATGAAGTAACGCTTAGAAAATATTTCCCAACTCTTTCAAACATCTGGTTTGCGAGAGACTACGAAGAATTACAAGAGGACGTTAAGGAAAGAACTAAATTGGCCTCTAAATATGAAGGTGCTTTAACCAAGGTTATCACCAAGCTGGTAAAAATTAGAAACAAGGCTGAGAAGAAGAATAAGCCACTTCCAGAACCAGCTAATGAATTGAACAAATACTTGAAAGATGGCAAGAAAAGACCTACACATAGATTGAAATTTTTGATTGGAGAAAAGGTAGACACTTTGGATTATGGAGTTGAGAGACTTGGTGAGTTAAACAAGAAAATCAAAAAGCAACAATTGGAACACAGCTCCAACTCAAACATTCCTGCAGTTTTTATCCAATTTCCTACCCAATTGGAATTACAAAAGGCATTCCAAGCAATTCCGTACAATCCTGATTTCAAGGGGGTGAAGAGATTCAATGGAGTTGGACCAGATGACATTATTTGGGAAAATCTTTCTTTGACTCCAACCAAGAGAAGGGTCAAAAAGATAATTGCTAGCACTATTTTGACTTTAATGATCATTTTCTGGTGTATTCCTGTTGCTGTTGTTGGTGCGATTTCAAATATCAATAATTTGACCGACAAAGTTCATTTTTTGCTGTTCATTAATAATATGCCTCCTGCAATTATGGGTATCATAACAGGATTACTTCCAACGGTTGCTTTGGCGATTTTGATGTCTCTTATTCCTCCATTTATCAAGAAAATGGGAAAAGTATGCGGATGCATTACAATTCAACAGGTTGAAGCGTATTGTCAATCCTGGTTCTATGCATTCCAGGTTGTCAATGTGTTCTTAGTTGTTACACTTACTTCCGCTGCTGCTTCTGCCGTAACTACAATTGTTTCGAATCCAGGCTCGGCTTTGAAATTATTGGCAACAAAAATTCCAGCGTCCTCCAATTTTTACATTTCCTATTTTTGTTTGCAAGGATTAACAATCAGTTCGGGTATTTTGCTTCAATTGGTTGCATTAATCTTAGCGCAAATCTTGGGAAGATTATTGGATAACACACCTCGTGCCAAATGGAATAGATTCACCACCTTGGGTCAACCTGGTTGGTCAGTCATTTACCCTGCATACCAATTGTTAACTCTTATTGCATTGGTATACTCTATCATTGCCCCTATTATCCTTGGATTTTCTTTTGTTACATTTTCATTCATCTACATTGCTTATCTTTACACCTTGGTATATGTCTTGCAACCAAACAAGAATGATGCCCGTGGAAGAAATTATTCAAGATCTTTGTTTCAATTATTTGTTGGTTTGTACTTAGCAGAGGTATGCCTTGTGGCATTATTTGTTTTCAACAAGAACTGGGTTGCAGTTGCATTAGAAGCCATAATTATTCCAGTTACTGCAGTTGCTCATGTTTATCTCAAGTGGAAGTTTTTGCCTTTGTTTGATACTGTTCCAATTTCTGCTATTAAGTATGCTGCTGGCGATTCAAATTCCCGTTACCCAATTGAGGATCAAGGATGGAAAGAAATCAAGGTAGAAGGTGAGAATTATTGGAAAGGAGGCAATCAATTGAATTTGACTAGTGAACCAAAGGATGATGTTGCTGCTGGTGGACTACTCTCCGAAAAGGTCGTTAGTAGAACTGGCTCCACAGGATCCGGTGAAGCTAAATTAGTGGCCTCTGATATTTCTGTCAAACATAGCGCAACAGAAACTACTGGACAAGTCGATAATAAAAATGTTTCTGTTTCTCCACAAGAAACCTTATCTTGGTTCACGAGGTTCTTTCAACCAAAAACTCAATCATTTGATTTGGTCAGGAAAACCATGCCCTCCGTTTATTTCAACTATATTGAGTACAACCCAGAATTTGTCAATAAAGCCTATGAAAACCCTGCCGTGACAGATGATGAACCACATATTTGGATCGGAAAGGATAATTTAGGTTTGTCTGAAATTGAGAAAAATAAGGCTCTCGATAATGGCGTGGATGTATCTGATGCTAACGCTGGCTATGACGAAAAGGGTAATGTTCAGTACACTGGTCCTCCCCCCTTTTACGAAGAACCACTCAAGCTTTAAGATGTGGTTGGAGGAAATAATATTTTAATGTTTTAATGTTTGTAGATAAGTGTGTATCTTGATTTTCTCGTAATTTAGAGATGTTACATCATCTGAATGAAAAGATTAAGACTATATTTGAAGTAAACTAAAGTATAACTTGACGTATTATGTAGGCAACTAATTGATGAACAAAAAGTATGACTGAAATTATAAATTTGAAAAGATTATTTTTGTTGTTTCTCAGAAACATTTGGCGGATTAGAACCTTCTGAGAAACTAGGTAAACTTTCATTTTGACTTGAAGATCCTTCATTGCGAGTAGTATTTGTATGGTGAGTGTCCAATTCCTCAAGTCGGGTGTTATCCAAGTAAACATTGGATGGTTCATGCACTTGCGCCCCATGCCCTGTATTGAGCATGAAATTATAAGTTGGAGTATTGATTTGAGGAGGAGCAGTTGGTGGAGGTCTAAACATATTATCCAAATCTTCGTCCAAACTATTGCGATGATGCTCATCACTGATTGTTTGCCCTGTAAAATTATTGTTTATCGGCACCCCTGTACTATTGGTGCTACCATTTCTTTGGTGTGCAATTTCTGGGGGAACAACAGTGGTACTTTTTGCATTTGGGTTGGGGTGGAATTCACCGCTAGCATCATAATAACCCATGTCTGTTTCATTGGCAGTAGCTGTATATGTTGGCACGTATGCACTTGGTAACTCGGGATCTCTTCTATTTGGTTGATTGTATTGATTTTGGGATTGCCTGTACAGCGGGGGAGTCATCCAACGTGTCCCGTAGATTGGTTGGGCCCCATGTTGAGCTCTTTTCTTGTTAACTCTTAACGTTCCAATCACGGTGATCATGATCAACACAATCAAGATGGCAAAGAATGCCCATTTGGCAGAACCAGTAATCAAAGTACCATTATTGTCCCAAACAGATCTTCTTTGAAGATCAAGAACTATCAAAGGCATTTGGGTGATGAAGTCGTAGGTTTGGTTTGCTTAGGACTATCTCATAAAACCCTCACAAGGCTTACGACCGGTTGTTCTTTAGCTTCGATGAGGGTATTTTATCCCCTTATTAGAATTTTGATAGGGGTGATCAAAGTGGCGGTGCAATTTTTTCAGCCGCTTATTCGGGGAAAAATCTCGACGTGACCACACGGAAATGTGTACGTCACTAGATTACAATAAAAAAAGAGATCAATAGCGCTAATCAACCATACTAGATGAATCGATAATATGTTCAATATTCAATTAAGCTCAGTAGAATCATTGAACTTGAATGACCAGAAGTAAATTGTACTCTGGTTATGGAAATCTAAGGAGAATTGGCAAAACCAATAAATATCACCCCACTCTTCTTGAACTAATCAGGAGCATGGAAGTAATCCTCCTCAGGAATTTCCCTTCTGTTCGTCAACTTTTGAATTCAATCGGATTTAGTAGTGCATATGCAGGTTATAATTGAGATCTTTGCAACCTTTGACTTCCAGGAAGTAATGCTTTCATTTTCGTTGACTGTAGAAGGAATACCAAGTAAGTTTACAAAATCGCATAAAAATATCCATCTAGCAAGTTGGGTCAATGATCGACGTACCACCGACGATATTTCGGATTATCTCATACAAGTGTGGTTGGAAGTTGTTGATTTAATGCTATCTCAACACAATTTTGCATTGTATTTAAATTGTCCACCCAGAACGAGAAATCTGATTTCACACTCAAAGACTCTTATTCTATCCCAGTTTTCTGAAAAGCTGGCAAATTTGTCGCTGTTCCTTTCTTTGATAAAAACACTTAAATTGATAATACTTCACCTTAACACTCCAAACTCAACTACTACCTTGAGAGATATTTTCTATCGTGATATTGAATTGTTTCAAAGTCAAGAGAAATGCAATAAGTGGCTAAGAATTTTGGAATTTACGTTACAGGTTTCTTTGGAGAGTGATCTTCGGATATTTCCTTCTCAAAAGGGTTTAATTTATGGAAATTGTTCCGAATTAAATCTTTCTCTTGAAGAAGAACCCAAACTTATCTGTGAGTCTAATCAGATTGATTTTAGCTTGATAGGTCCATCAATAATTGTGATTTTGGAAAAGGACGCCATATTTCATTCATTTTGTCATTACTTGCAGTGGTTGGAAATGAAGGATCAATTGAGAATTCAAAATATTATTGTTGTTACAGGCAAGGGTTTTCCGGACAAACTAACTCGGAGATTTTTGGCTAAGATCAAGCACCCGAAAGCCCATGTTCTTGCCTTTGTTGATTCCGATGCTTATGGGATTAATATTTGCAAATTATATGCAGAGGGTATTGCATTGACATATTCAGGAGTATTTCTCTTGGACTACAACAATGGGTACAGCAATCTTAATGCTCGAGAAATAAGTTATAGTTTTGGCCTTCTAAAGCGATTAATGGAGGAAGTAACAATTTCTAGTTCTGAGACACGCAAATGGCATCGGGAACTCACAAGAAGTTTAATCTTGTTTAAAAAAGCTGAGATGAATGTTCTTGATGTGTGCACCAAATCTTTAAATGCTTATATTCTTCGTAAAGTGAGAGCTAAATTGAAGTCTTCGGATTAGAATGTTTTTACTACTTTTTCATTTTGGTTAAATATTTGCTAGAAATATAAATTTTGATTAAAAATTAATTTTGACAATTTTTAAGAAGTTTAACACAAATTTTACATTTCCCTCCACTGATCCAAATTCTATTTACCTTTAGCAAATGATTTAATAGCTTTATTTGTAGTAATAGAATTACAAAGTTATTCATTACATCTACGGTTTACATAATAGATCTTATAATGCTTAGAGCTTCATTATTGTATATTTTACTGGGACGTGTAACATCAGCTATAATATTATTAGCTTCATATTTTATATATGGATTAACAGGATCAACAAATTTAACAGACATATCAATTTTTTAGGAGGCTCTAGCTATTCAAACTTGAACTATCTTCCACAGGGGTATCCTAGACACGTGAATACCCTCACATCAACTCACGTGACAAATAGTGTGCTCTGACTAAAAGTGGCCAACAAATGGAAATTCGTTGATTCCTTCGAACTATTCTCCCAAAAGTAATCAATTGAAGATGACTTACTCTACCCGCCAAGTTGGTGCTGCCAATACATTGGAATACAAGGTCTACATCGAGAAAAATGGAAAGCCAATTTCTGCTTTCCATGATGTGCCTTTGTATGCCAACGAAGAAAAGACCATCTTGAACATGATTGTGGAAGTTCCCAGATGGACAAACGCCAAGATGGAAATCTCCAAGGAGCAAAAGCTCAACCCAATTATTCAAGACACCAAGAAGGGCAAGTTGAGATTTGTAAGAAACTGTTTCCCACACCATGGATACATTCATAATTACGGTGCTTTCCCTCAAACTTGGGAAGACCCTAACCAAACTCACCCAGAGACTAAAGCAAAGGGTGACAACGATCCATTGGACGTTTGTGAAATTGGTGAAAAGGTCGCAACTGTTGGTGAAATCAAGCAAGTTAAGGTTTTGGGTGTTATGGCTCTTTTGGATGAAGGTGAAACTGACTGGAAGGTTATTGTCATTGACGTGAACGACCCATTGGCTGCTAAGTTGAATGACATTGAAGATGTAGAAACTCATTTGCCAGGTTTGTTGAGAGCTACCAATGAATGGTTCAGAATTTACAAGATCCCTGACGGCAAGCCAGAAAACCATTTTGCTTTCTCAGGTGAGTGCAAGAACAGAAAATATGCCGAGGAGATTATCAATGAATGTTCTGAAGCTTGGGAAAAATTAATTAAGGGTGACTCGGTTGACTCAAAGGATATTGACTTGACTAATTCGACTTTATCCACCACTTCAACTTACTCGGAATCTGCCAGTGAAGAAATTCCTTCAGCATCTCCTGCTCCAGCAGCCCCAATTGACAAGTCCATTGACAAGTGGTTCTTCATTTCTGGTGCTCATTAAGCAAGCTGTAATGTCGATTGGAATCAATTATTGATAAGTAGTTAGTAGAATTAGCAGTATTCTCTTTCTTTCAATTATTCGAAATTTTTTCCAACAAATTAATTGTAGCTTCATTCCCTTATTTAAGTTTCCCATTTAGGGTTTACTTGTTGGCAAGCATGGTTAGTTGTGGCCAAGTTAGATGTCGCGAAAATTTCAACTCAGAACAAATTATATTTGTTATGGACTCCTTCAAGCAGCTTGCTCCTTCTGAAGAACTTGATTTGGAAGTCTTTCCTTCACTTGATCATCTAATAAAGTCTTTCGGCATAAGTGTGGTTGACTTGCTCTCTTATGAGCATTCTGATAATGTTATTCATTTGGCTAAAGTTTTAGGCAGGTCAATAAGGGAAATTGAAGATTATTTAAAATGCATTAATGGATCCCTAAATGGTGGCATTAAGACCAACAATTTGAGGGAGAACACAAACAAGCCAAATTACATAAAGACAGGACTACCTACAGTTGATAATGAACTTGGTGGGGGTTTACCTTTTGGCGAAATTACAGAAATATTTGGAGCAAGTGGAACAGGAAAATCGCAGTTGTTATTTCAAATAGCGTTGGAGTCACAAATCATCTCCAAAGAAGTGGTATGCATATCTACGGAATCATTTTTAGAGACAAAGAGGCTCGAGGATTTCTTTTCCGGGGAACTGAATCCGAAAGTTCTGCTCGACCTGATTTCTTACATGTATTGTCAAGATTTAGAAAGCCAAGATCATATTATCTTTACTCAATTGCCCGCTTTACTTAATTCTAATAAGAATATTGGCCTAATCATGATTGATAGTATTGCACATCATTTCAGACGTGAAAATGCTTTGACTAATGCTGCATTTTTGAAAGAAAAGATAGAACTTCAAGGGGCTACAATAACTCCGGATCAAGAATATTCGAAAGTGAAAGAAAATCAAGATATGCAGTTGAGGAAATATAAGCATTCCGTCAATTACAAGAATAGATCATCAAAGTTCCAATACCTACATTTACTATATCGTCATCTTTATCGATTGGCAAGAAGTTTCGATATAGCTATTGTCTTAATAAATCAAGTAAGTGATATTGTTCACAACGGGGATAATCATATGGATCTGTTGAGTATGGATTTTCAATTGGCAGTCAATTCTGGGTGGACTCTGGAGTCTATAGCGGAAGAATTTTGCAATAACCCCACCGCCAATTTGCATGAGAACTCACAGGTACTCCCACATAACAAATCTTTGCTGTACAACAATTGGAAACATACGACAAATGTGACGAGACATGTACCCACTTTAGGTTATACGTGGGGAAAAAGAATTCAGAATAGGATTTTACTCGAGAAGAGTTACGTACTTCAGGCTACAAATACCCCAGTTGAACTTCAAACTAAATCGACATCTAAACTATATCAGAATTCTGGCATGGATAAAAACCTAAGCTCAGATTCAATTGCACCGAAAAAGAGGAGGATAGATGAAGACTATAATTGGAGCGTGAGACGTTTTGCTAAAGTAACTTGTGCTTCTCATAATCCTCAACCTAGAAATAGCAAAGTACAATTTGAAATTGGGCCTAGTGGGATAAGGGAAATTGAGGATAATTACTTCGCGCCTTAAGGTCGTGTATTTTTACAAAAAGATAATTACCTGAACAACCATTTGCATAGCCAACGTGTAGTCTAGCTTAACAAGACCTAATCTAACCATAACACCCAAATTAATACAGATTTTGAAACATGAAGGTAAGTATCATTCTTTATGTTTACTATTACACAGCAATTAACTCCAGTTTTTTGATGAAGTGGATATAGAATTGGTAAACCAAGAACTCAACTTTGACAACCAGGATAACAACCTTGTAATAAAGGGAGGATGTGACTTATTCACCACAAAGCCAATTGGATCGGACAGAAAGCTATTCAAGACAATCGATAAACACCTAGATCAAATTTTGGAAGATAATCAGTTGTCAAGATCGATTGAACGTGAGCGACATAATTCAGCCTCGAATATTCTAGGAACCAGTGCAAGTCCTCCATCCAGCGGATTTAACAGGAGAGGTAGTTATGCAGACCGCAGAGAAAACTCCATTGAAATGTTTAGACGTACGTCCGTTTCTTCAATCCCAAGAGATTCACTTTTGACAAGTTCGTTAAGCGCAAATTCGTTTGAGGCTGATAATCTAGACGAATCACCGTTTGGACCACTAAAGAACGTTACCACCAGAAAAACTTTCGCATATCTCATTGCTATTCTCAATAGCACTTATCCAGATCATGACTTTTCTAACCTTCAACCAACAACAGAAAATTTCCACCGAATCAATGATGCAGAAGATTTCATAACCAAGTTCAATAATATAATGATTTCATTAGGTAAGAAGGAAGATATTTTAAATTGGATTTGGGATACAGTAAATGTTTACATGGATTTAATACCGTCAAAGTCTTCTTCACCACACTTAGCAGCACAATCTGGTGGGTCGACATCGAGAAAGAACAGTTTTAATGGAGCGAATTCATCTATCCCCAGAAATGGATCAGTTTCGTTCAACCTAACATCTCCTCAGAATAATTTTGAAGGTTGCCAAATTTACCAATTTCAACCTTCTGACGAATCTATCTTAGAAGATTTAAGCTACCCCTACCAAACTATGTGGTCTTACTATTGGTTTGTTTACAATAAAAAGAAAAAAAGAGTCGCCTTCATATACTTGACAGCAATCAACAAGATTCACTATTCAATAATCAACAACAACCAATCAAGCATAGCCAGGGACAGCAACCAAAACAGCAACAAAATCACTAGTGATGGTGAAGAGGAAGATATATACATGGAAGTTTATGATGAGGACGTGATTTTGGATGAGCATGAATATAGCGACATTGTCGGAGATTTAGAAATATAATTCTCTTTTACCTTCCCTGGGGTAAATTTCACTTCAATTTTTAGACTAAATAGAGAAAGTTTATTTCCATACAAAAATACCACACATAACCAGGGCACATATCACCTTTTGAGCAACATCTTAGTAATCGAAATGTAATTGAACTATAAATACAGGTTCAATATCGTATGTTATACCCTACATTCGAGGCAGACGACACTGATGACTTCAAACACCAAAGCAGTTTCAAAGTATTTTTTATTGAATGATGGAAACCGAATTCCAGCTCTTGGCTTAGGAACAGTTCCCCCAGAGGATCCAAGCGAAGTGAAGCAACAAGTTATCACTGCAGTTAGAGCTGGCTATCGTTTAATTGATACTGCTTGGTACTACGGAACTGAAAAGTACATCGGTGAAGCATTGAAGGTCCTCTTTGAGGAAGGATATAAAAGAGAGGACCTTTTTATTACAACGAAGGTTTGGCCATCATTTTACCATAATCCAGAGAAATCTTTAGACAAATCTTTATCCGATTTAGGTATTGAATACGTGGATTTGTTGTTACAACATTGGCCAGTTTGCTTTCAAGGAGATGAAAACGGTTTACCTGCTGTTCCAAAAGACGACAATGGAAAAATAAAGTTTGATGATGACCCAGTTGAAGGTACAAAATTTATTGAAGCGTACAATATGATTGAAGATATTAAGATAAACACCAACAAGACAAAGTCTGTGGGTGTTTCAAATTATTCAATTCCAAGATTGAAGAAACTTTTACCACATGTTAAAAAATTCGTACCCACTGTTAATCAAGTAGAATATCATCCTCAATTGCCTCAAAAAGACTTGATTGAATTTTGTCAGCAAAAAGAGATTCTTATTGAAGCTTATAGCCCAGTTGGAGGAACTGGGGCACCGGTCTTGCAATTACCCTACGTACAAGAATTAGCCGACAGGTATGGTGTTACTTCAAACCAAATCGCCAATGCCTATCATGTGAATGAAGGTAGAATTTCCATCCCCAGATCTTCAAATTTAAAACGCATTGAAGCTAATGCTGAAGTACCAGAACTTACAAAGGAAGAGTTGCAGAACTTGTACGAACTCGGAGTGAAAAATCCTAAGCGGTATATTAACGATCCATGGGGTTATGGTCTTGGTTTCAGATTTTGGAAAGGTGATACTTTGAGCAAAGTATTTGACTAAATATGATTTGATTAAGAAACAATCCAGATATTTGTCGCTCTATATTTTTTTATTGATTTTTGACTCTTTTCATAGCTTGCTCGTCAGTCTCAATACCTTTTCTTTTGACGTCTTCAATCTTTCTAGTTTCACCAGCAACTTGTAGAATTCTAGTATTTTGCTTCTCACCATTAACAGTTCTGAAATATGGTTGGCATCTCCAGTATGGAATAGTCTTGTATCTACCACCCCACAGCTCAAGCTGACCTTCAGTTATAGAATCTAATTCCTCTATGTTTGACTTTTGAAAAATTTCATGTACAATTTTTTCAACTTCAATAACTATTTTTTCCCAGTCTTCAAAGGGTGAATGTACACTTGTTTTCCCAATAACTGGTCTTAATTCTCTATGCTTGTCCAAAAATGCATGCAATAATTTGAAAAAGTGAGCCTTCATTGCATGTCTAGATGCTTCTCCTGGGCAAGTCTTGACAATTTCAAAATATTCCCTTAATATTTTATCAACTCTAGGAAATTGTTTATCTTTATTGTCGTCTTTGGTCCAAAATACACCTGGATTATACAAGTTTCCTTCGGCTGACATGATTGCATCACATGTTGTTTCTTCAGTACATCTAATTAGATCGGATGGATACAAAATATTCCCATTGGCGAAGAAAACTTGATCAGGTGGAAGATTTTCACGAAGATACTTCAAAACTTTCCAATTTGCCAATCCAGTTGCTTGACCCTTCATATCTCGGGTTCTACCATGGATAGTCAAGAACTGTGCACCTGCATTTAAAACCATCCTTGCATACTCGAGTGACTTTTCCTTTGATTCATAGATGCGAATTTTGGCAGTAACAGGGACTTTTAAGTTGATATGCAAATTATTTATAAGTTTATGAATTAAATCCCAGTCCTCCATTAGAAACGCCCCATATTTTCCCTTCTTGGCAATACCTTGAGGGCAACCTAAATTAAGATCAACCGCATCACACTTATCTTCGACGAACTTTGCTGCGTCAAGTAAATACTCTGGGTCATTGGCACAAAATTGGACAATTAGTGGCCTATCCAACTCGCTGTCTCCATCCATACTAGACCACATAGTCTTACGATACTTTTCTTCATTTGCAAAGAGCCGGGCATGGAACATGGGCGTGTAGCACAAATCAGCTCCATATCTTCTCGAAAGAATTCTCCAAGCTAATTCTGATTGATCAACCATGGGTGCAACTATAGTTTTGGGCTCACCAATAGCCTTGTAAAGTTCTCTGCCTAAAAGCTTTTGAGCACCTTTCATATTAAGTTTATTCCTAAAAGATGAGAATTCACGGTACCCTGATACACCAATTGTTCTGCTCTGTTGAAGCATGATCTTGGCCGATTCGAACCAATCCATTTTGATGCGATGAGATGACTAAGTAATTACGTAACACAAGATATCAATGCGTAAAAACTTAATCGGGTAAATCACTGATAAAGTGGATAAAAAGATTTAGTGATTAATCGCGACGTAATCATAGAGTACACAATACTACTGCAAACTAAATTTTCAAGCTAGCATTTTCTCCATATTAAAGTGTTCCATGTAGGACCTGAAGACCTGTTCTAAAAAATTAGAAGAAAGCTGAATTTATGTAGTAACAGGACTAAACTTATTGGACCCTATTTTGTAGCGTTACAACTGAAGTATTAAAAAATTCAAGCTATTATTCTGCCACATTTGAGATGAAGAATAAGCAAAAAGCATTTGCTTAGCATCATGAATACAACGATGATACTATGATACTTTGAATCAGTTACAATAAGAAGTAAGTTGTTTGATCCAATGATATCTAAATGTTGGTAATGTTTTTCATCAAAATTACTCCACAAACATACTACAACCTAGTAATGAAAGTACACACTATCCCAATAAATACTAAAGGATAATAGAATTAATTGAAATTAATTGGAAACATGTAATTTTAAGTAGTACTGAATATGCTAATAAATACAGAATATTTAAGATAACACCAAACCAAAATACTTGTCAAGAATTGAGCACAACATCAAGATGTAAATTTTTGCAAATTATAGATCCTCAAACATTCTCAAGTACATTTATTTATGGATTACGAAATGGAACTATATATTTAGTCAGGTACAAAGATTGGATTCAACAGGCAATAATCACAATAACCCGAAATTGAAAATGGCCGTACAATATACATCATACAAAATTAATGAAACTTTCAAATACAAACTCCAAAATCCTTCATCTGCGGATAAGAATCAGTTTCATGAATCATGAATGTACAAATATGAGGCAAAATTACATAATCAGAACTTAATCAACTAGGCAGCACACGAAAAAATACTCTCAAGCTGTGAAGTTTATCCAATGCTTCAAATTTTCTAGTTCCTTTGGCGATCATGAACTTGTATGGGGATTAAATAATAGTGATGAATAAATGAAAAGGAATAAATGAAATATAAGATAGATCAAAGAATGTCATACTAAAAACAAAAACTTTGCTTTAGGCAAGGATTCGATGCGTTGTTGTCGAAATACATAAATGAAAAAAATTCACATATAATTTTCCGTTTTGCATCATTAAGAAATGTTCAGCAAGAACGGAAGGAAGTTTATGTTACAAATATGCTTAATACATTTCGCAAACAATATAATCTACCTACGTGTGTTTGCATCAAGGGATTCAATTCAGATAGCTCCGATCTCTTAATATTAGTGCAAAGGAGTGTTTAAAGGATGGATCGAAACTGCAAAAATGAATCTATTGATGATTTGAAACTCCTCATATATATATTCGACAAGATTTGCACCATTGATGGGTATCAAAGATTTGTAAGTTCTTGGTGCTAAGACACCAGTACCTATATATAACATAGAAGGGAACACATTCACAAGAATGTTGATTCTTGTAAGTTTTCAGATCATATATGTATGAGCAGCATTACTTAATTCTTGAGAATGATATGCATTACATTCATAATTCAAATAGCTCGAACCACATTGCAGCCTTTGTGACTTAGCAGCTTAGGACATATAAGTGGAAATCAACAATCAAACTCTGGGCAAGGAGGATGGAATGATTTTCAATCCAAGACGACCAACATAAGTTCAACCGTGGTGTATTTCAATAAAAATCTAATGGTTTGACATATTTACTTTTGCTATACAGAGGGTTATCTTTTAGATGAATGAAACTAATTTAATAATATCGCAGTTGATTGAAGCTTATCCAGATCACAAAGGATTAGAATTTTCATATCTTGGAGGCATGCGTTGTTACAGAAGTTGTGTGAGATATGTACAGTTCCCTCAACCTACGAAAATGTAATGTTGTGGTGTAAGGACTCATCTTTCTACTACAGTAAGATTACTGTTCTTATTTTTTATTTAGAAATGTTAATGCAAGCTAAATAATGTTTGGTTATCAAGACCAAATTGACGTGAATACGGTACGAAAAATGTTGAATATGTGATTATTTAATAGCTATTGGTGATAATATAATGACAAATTCTAATGCATTATTAAAAAGTACAACGATTCCATTGTTGATGAAGTTTTAACTAGAATTCAAAACGTTTGAAGCAATATGAGAAAATTGTGTTGATAATAATATATACTGCAATACTCCACAATTGGTCTTTACAATCTAGATTGAAGTCATTTTTCTATGGGTGCAGATATTGGTAGTTATGTAATTGATTCGATTATTTAGATTCTTATTGAATAGTTTCATTTGTTTGCATTCTTTTTCAGAGACTGTTCTATTTTAGATAAGATTGAAATGTTAAGAATAATGATTTTGTAATGATCGAATATTGGGCTTTGATTATTGACACTAGCAAAATTCTCTGCAATCTTAATCAAAATTTTTGCGATTAATTCTTTAGGAAATGCAACAAAGAAGGAATTATTTATTAAATTAATTTGCACAAGTTTTGAATGCTAACACTACCACTTATAAACAGTAAATATTTATAAAATCATGCAGAAATGATATTTTGTTATTTATATCGCATCTACAGTATTTCTAC
The DNA here is from genome assembly GCA_030565345.1 of Suhomyces coccinellae. Taxonomy (NCBI): domain Eukaryota; kingdom Fungi; phylum Ascomycota; class Pichiomycetes; order Serinales; family Debaryomycetaceae; genus Suhomyces; species Suhomyces coccinellae. The sequence continues at coordinate 130,997 of JAJMBP010000027.1, read as the reverse complement.
TTTATTATTTTTTTTGAATCCATCGATTAGTGGATAACTAGATTGATTTTACATGTAGGTATCATTTGATTTTCTTGAAAATGGTAGGTTTTTACTTGCGTGAATAGGTTAAAATTTCCAATTTGCACTATTTTTTTGAGCATTTTGAAAACGTTTCATAGGTGTTATGGATTAGTATGCGTTCTATTCTCTTTATGGGAGCTTTGCGTTCTAGCATCATTTTTATTTCCACTCCACAAATTCTAATAAACAGTTAAAGGAACATCATCTGCACCATTGCATATTTGAGGATTTAAAGGCATAAAAGGTTTTATTTTTGGCTTAGCAGTAATATTTTGTCTTTTTTTTGAGTTGATCATGTGCGAATTGGGGATAAGTTTTGGTAAGGTTCAGTATATTTTGATAATTACTATCGTATCAAATGCAAATCTTTGAATTTGCAATATATACTGAATGTATTGCACTGTATATATCTTCATTTCTCTTTCGCTGCTTTCTATATCACTGAAGTTACATGTTTTGTTTTCTAATGTAGAATATATATTTATCGTGATATACTTTCAAAATTCATTGAACTGATCACCTAAGTTTTGAATAAACATTGACTCAAATAGATCCACATCATTCATTTGAAATGGATTGAAAGAAAGTTCATTAGGTTTGTAAATTTCGGGTGATTTATCCTTGGAATTAGCTATATCTTGTAACCACTCTTCTTCCTTTGATAATTTGAGTGTTTGTATTTGTCTCCAAAAATTATCTAATTGGTATTCAGATATTAAGGAGTCTTCATTCTTTTCTTCTAGCTTAAATAAGTCAGGAGTTTCAAAATTCAATAGTTGAAACATTTTTAAAATATCAAACGGATTGTTATCCTCCGTGACGGCTAGCTTGTTATATGAACTTAGTATAGAGTCAACTTGGGCAAGTTCATCTGTTGTTAACGAAATCAAACTTTTCTGCGTTGTAGATTCATTAAATATTGGCTGTTTGAATAAAATGCAAATAGCGTGAAACATAGCTTTTTTTGACTTCCAAGCATAAATATATCGTTTACTCATCAACGACATTTTGAATATTAGATCCTTTGAACAAGTAGATGTGGTTTTCAACAAGATCTGCATGGATTCTATTGAGTTATCATCACAGTCTGAAGATTTCTTTTCACGGTTAAGAGTAGCCTTGAGTCTTATGTATAATGATAAAGTAACCATACAAGAAAAGCTATTTATTAAGTTGATAATCGGAGATGCAAGGAATGTTAATTTCTGTGCAAGCAAGTTATTGCCTTGGAAAAGAATGATGTCATTTATCTTGTTTAATTCATGAAATAGTATGAGCAATGTTTTTTTTAAGTAAAATAATTCCAAATGTTTAATCTGCTTATCATAATAAAATGTGAAAAGATAATAATACATCACTGCAAGTAACATTTTAGAGTGAAGATAGATGCAAAATTTTCTTATCAAGAATGACTCTATCTCACCTTCTGGATTTTTAAACATAGTTGACAACGTTTCACACTTTTGAGCAACGAGAATCTCCAACGAATTCATTTCCCTGGCAACAGTAGACAAAGATATACTTTCATTGATTGAAAGTAATCCATGCTCAAGTTTAGTCAAGTCAGTTACAATAGGGTTAAAGTATTGAAAATTTGCAGTCGCTTCCTTCTCGAAATCTTCATTTTTCATATTGGATACTCCTGGTTGATAGTAAGGAAGTCTGGTGTCATAGCGAGAAGGAGTCAAGGGAATCAGTGTTCCATAAATCAGAGTGTCCAATACTCCCAATGTAATAATATAATGCCAAATTTTACGTCTTAAGTGTTTCTCACTTTCAGACATTGTGTATTCTAAGTGAAAATCTGGATCTCGATGTAGTTCAAAATCAATGGCCATTTGAATAATAATTGATGTTGAAACGTGGTCTGGTGGCCTGTCTCCAACTTCGGGGCCATGCTTGTCATAAATGCAAGAGAAAATGCCACACTGCAATGAGGTTAAATCCTTAACCCTTAGCAAGGAAACTGATCGCAAGCATTCTTCTGCAACATCTATTGCTTCCAACATGATCGGGTTGGCCTCCACAAAGTCATTTCCATTTGAGCTGAGTACATCAGTTTTTTTCAAGGGAGCAGATTTGCTTGATGTTGAAAATCTGAACTGAGATATATAAGATAATCGAAGAACAAATAAAAATATTCCAATGATTGACAAATCTTGCTTTTGCTCTATTCTTATATTGTTCGAATTACTTTGAATAGCCTTGTTCTCTGTGCTTAGCACCCCTATTATTCTCTTGATATCCTCCATGAATTGCACTTCATCAAGAATCGGGAAAAAAACATGGAGAGAGCTAAAAAAATACAGAAGATAGTAATCACAAACTTCTTTGCAAGGCAATACTTCCTCAATTTTTCGAATCAACGGGTTCCTTGTTGAGAAGTTTGGAGTAAAAGATATGCCTATATTCTTTCCAAAGTTCGAACAACAGCTTTTGACTTCTTCCACCGAGAATCCGTCATCTATTTGCTTCACGTACTGCTCTTTAAGTTTTTCTCTGGCTAGTTGATCCAATTTAGATACACCCTTAAGATTACCTTTTACAGGACGCTTCAACCAAATACTAGCAAACAGATCTGCTTGTTGCTTCCAAAATAGACAGCACCCTGGATCTCGTCGCAGCAATGAACGAAGTGGTAATGGAGGAATTGATGGTCGCAAGGTATTGTTATCGTCTATGTAGACATGAAAGTTAACAAATTTTGGATCCGGTATTATTGGATTAACTCCTAAGAGCAAGTACTTGTATTGTGCTTTGATCCCATCATTCTGTATCAGTATTTCACTTCTTGAACTAGTGGAATTCTCATTCTTCGTTTGACCTTGATTCGAGCATGTTGAACTGATGCTTACATTTGGTAGGCTTTTCACATTGCGTAATGAATCTTCAATTGGGTGAGAAACATTGTGGTGATTTGGGAAATATTCAACCTTGCTTTGATTTGAATTTTCGATTGAAGTTAATGCAGCAGAGAGAGATTCTAATTGAGAAGATTGTGAAGTTTCGAAAGATTCATTTATCATCGAGAATTCTTTCGGATTCGTTGGATATTCGATTGAACTTTGTAGTAACTTAACCTTGTGCTTGAGTACTGCAAGCTCTTCCTTGAGTTCTATGGGCGCTTCATGTACCTCATGTTTCATATGAACTGACTTTTCATGATTGATATGCTCTGGAGAACTAAATGAACATGTGTGACCAATGCATAACTTAACGCAGTTTCCACATGGTAACTCTCGGTCACATTTTGTTTTCTTTCTTCTGCAATTGTCACAACTTAAAGTTATTCTTTTTCGTTTCTTATGTTGGTCATTCATCTCTTTCCTGCATCAACTCGACAGCTTATCGTAAAACAAGGTTGTATTCTGAAAGGTCCGTTCTGCGAACGACTTCATCGTTCCTGCGCCGCCATCTCGCACCTGCGAAATTCTTACATCTAGTGATTCGCTTACCTCTAAATGAATAAAATAAAATAACCGATACTATCTAAATAGCTTGCCGTCTGCCTCACCTTCTCTCCTCCATTGAGCTTGAAAAGATCCACTGTTTTCCATGTTGTACAATCTGTAAGCCTCAATTACATGGGTTGGTTGTAAAGGCTTGGGGACATCTCCCGAATATTCTAACTTTCTATCATCTACTTTAACTTCCTTACCCTTGTCTAAACTTCTCAAAATGTGCTTCTTTACTTTTTTCTTATCATCAATATCCATAATTAGCCTGGCCTTATATTCCTTTTCCTGTACCTCTAATGCCTTTGTGATAATTTCACCCATGAACAGTTTCGAAATACCAGCCAAGATAATTGCAAGATTTTGTGGTATGGACTGGCCAAGAACGCTATTGCATATCTTTTTAACACCGGGTTTATTAATTGTCATTCTTCGGTAAGCTTCAAATCGCTCCATTTGATCGTCCGTGAAATGAGTTATAAGTATTTTTTTTTTATCTTCTTCAGGCATATTCTGATCAACTTTTGAACTTCTTAGATTGATATAGCTTTGCACTAGTGCCTCATCTTCTATGTCAGATAAGTCGCTGATGGACTCAATATCATCATCATTATCTTCATCATCAAATTTTTTTAGTTCTTGAACTGTTTTGGTGCTATTTATCGAAGTACTATCATCTTCAGTCGGAACTTCTAATTTGCGTTCCAATTCGCTGTAGAATACTCGCCAGATTAGCTCCTCATCTTCTTCATCTAAACTAATGTCACTGTGAATTTCCTCATCCAGCATCGAAAAGTGATTAGATCGTGAATGATTATGTATTCAAGCAATCAATGTTGTGAACAGAGAGTGGGGTGCATTTATGTGCAGTATCACTTGGTTGTCTGTTTTTGTGCTTATCACGTGGTTCCTTATTCAATGTGCCTTAGTTGCGCTATCTTTTAAGACTAAGGAAATTGTTGGATCAGGTTCGTCTTAAAACGAGATCGTTAGACACGGTAAAAATTTGATTGTTGTTGCTTAGATTCACCGAATATGTTTTAAAGAGTTGTGGAGTTGATATTTACTCCTTCTGAGAAATTGACACCGAGAGATACAGCTGAAATTGAAAAAGTGCCAGGGTAGAATGAAGTGCATGTTGATTGATCCCAACTTTTGTAGCAGTATGTTTGGTTTACATTCCACTAACAAATAAACAAAGTTCGTAGAAAAAGAAATGATAATCGTTAATTCCGTAAACCCTTTGAAAGTCCATACATACATGATTTTATTCATCAGATTTTCTAAGATTTAATAGTTACTATGCATTCCACCAGGAGATTTATTCGTCTCTAGATATCAATCTATTTGATGTGAAATTGCCCATTATGGTGCATTTAGTTTGGAAAAAGCATGATTCATGACTACATATTATTATTAGATATGTGAGATTCGCATGGAGCATATACATTCCAGATTTTTAAAGTTCTTTATTAACTCTTATCATACTAAGGTATAATACAGGTCTTGCTATTCTTACCCATTAGATTGTTATGCCTCTTATTGACTTGATGTCAAATCATATCAAAAAGAATTTTTCAAGTTCAATTTGTTGTTGAATCAATTGTTAACTCTCGCTAATGTATTTCTGATCAAATATTTACATCTTCGCAATTCCATCCTTTCAATAATATACAGAATATGATCTGTATAAATGGTATAAATCTCATTTAAAGCAATCAAACTGACATACATGAGTATCTAATTAGATACCTCACAAAAATCTTTGAAAATTATTAAACTGAAAGGAAAATGTTTATTGAAATTTGTCTTGAACATTAAATCAATCCATTCTATTAATTTGAGGTTTCGTAGGATTGAGTTCAGATATTATCAAGTGGTCGACAATTGTTTGAGTTAATAAGAAAGGTAAATCATTTTTGTGAATAGACTCCAAAGTATAAAACAAGGTTGCAAACGAAGAATTGGCATCCAAAAGGATTGAATTTTCGTCCTTCAATACCAACTCAAGTTTGTATCCCAATCCTTCCCTCGAAATTGCAGACTCTGAGTTTAGTCTATTTAACAACTTGATTTTTCTATTGTTCTCTGGATATTGATCTAGAACGTATGCATCTAATTGTATCTGAGTAGATTCTATTAAATCTGGGAAATTGAACCCCCCATCTCCATAATGTATGGATACTTCTATTATTGGTAAGTTACTTTGCTGATCAAAGTAACCTTTACCAAATTCATTAATGTTACCTTGAGTATGATTCCAAGTCCAAGCTACCCAAAAGGCTATTAATGAAAAGAATATTGTTGAAATTCTTCCATAATTGGTCATCAGGACATGTTCGAAGGTAAGAAATTATAGAGCGGATGGAAATATGTTTAATTTTGTGCAGGAAAGGACTTCTTTCAACTTTTGAGCACCATGTCAGTTCCTTCCATAGCTATCAAGAAGGGTATTGATCCCAAGGAGCAGGAGAATGAATACGTCCACAGTGTCTACAATGAAATTGCCTCACATTTTTCGCAAACCCGCTTTAAACCATGGCCAATAGTGGAAAAGTTTCTAAAGAGTAGAGATGACTACTCGGTAGGTTTAGATGTTGGATGTGGTAATGGTAAGTACTTGAATGTCAATAAGAAATTGTTCATTATAGGTACTGACCGCTCAAGTGGATTGATACACTGTGCTTTTGGTAACTCGAAAGGCGAGTATAATTTAGGTGTGGCAGATGGAATGAACCTTCCACATCTTGATTCATCGTTTGATTTTGCTATTTCCATAGCAGTTATACATCATTTTTCAACAAAAGAGAGACGTGTTGATGCTATTGCTCATATCCTCTCTAAGTTGAAACAGGGCGGTGAACTTTTGGTATATTGCTGGGCCTTGGAACAGGAAAAGTCTAGAAGGGGGTATAAAGAAGGTGATGAACAGGACATACTAATTCCCTGGGTACTTCAAAATAAAGGTAAGAAAAAGAAAGAAGATCAAGCATCAAAAGTAGTTGAAGCTGTTTCTAATCAGATTTCAGTTCATGATGCAGCTGATACCGAGGACCAATCAGAATCAGCTTCTCAAACGAAATATAGGTACTATCACCTCTATAAAGAAGGCGAGTTAGTAGAAGATGCTCTTCTTACAAATATGTGCTCAGTGGTGGAACAAGGTTACGAGAAGGATAATTGGTGGGCAATACTTAAAAAGAATTGATTAGATTGTGTTATATTTTTTCTGTAGATTGACTAATAAATAATTGAATTGAGCGAAACTAGCTGTCAGCAATGTTTTCACCAAAAGAGAGAAGAGACAAGGCGATTAGGGCCACCGACCTAGATGCTTTGTCGTGCAGGTATAGCGCTAATGAAATGAAATATATTCTACCCAAAGATCCCTACATAGAGTGTTTGTTGTCTTCATACAGGTTAAACCTCCAATACTGCATTGGATACTCCAATCTTTCAGCTACTAGAACGCTCAAAGCTATACTGCACGACAAGAAACTTCCGATAATCAATCGGGGTACATACTTCAGGACCAAGCTGATAGATAACATAATAGAAGCATTCGTGAAAGAGTTTGGTGAATGTCAGATCATTTCTTTAGGTAGTGGGTCTGACACCAGAAGCTTCCGTTTGCTTGAAAAATACGACAAAGTGACATACTATGAAATTGACTTTCCAGAGCCAGCTAAAATTAAAAAGCTAGCTATTTTAAAGAATAATTCATTAAGGAAAGTTTTGAATCTTCATCAACAACCTGTCGAAATTAGCCATAGGTCTGAATTCGAAGAAATGTCTCCAAATTTATACACAGACAGATACAACTTACTAGCCTGTGATTTGAGGGGATTAGGTACCAAGCAGTCGAGTTCAGACTTTCTCAAAAGTCATATTCAATGTACTGGGCCTACACTCATACTAAGCGAATGTGCACTATGCTACTTGTCCCCCAGCGAATATGAAGCTGTAATCAAATTCTGGACTGAAAATTCCAAACAACTGGTATCATTTCTCATTTATGAACCACTATCTTTAAATGATTCATTTGGTGCTACAATGAAGAGGAATTTGATGCTGAGAGGACTAAATTTAGAAACGTTCAGTGAGTTTCCAACCTTGAAGAGTCGAATTGAATTTCTTCAAGGAAAATGTGGACTTTCGAATGTTAAAATTACTTCTATGAGTGATGTAGGGGGCTATTCATCAAATTCTATTCGATCAGAAGACTGGATTGGAAGACCAGAAATGGATAGAATTGATAAGATAGAATTGGTTGATGAAATAGAAGAAATCAAACTACTCTATGACCATTATTGTCTTGCTTATGGTGAATTTGCTGGTGGTAATATATCTTTTACTGGAATAAATAGGTGGCAGTGGCAGGCAGGTAGTTAGTGTATATATTTATTTACAGTTCTAAATAATCACTGATGAAATCATTGGTGCAATATTTTAAAAGAGTGTATTTTTTCAACGTCAGAATGATAATTGATCTCCCTTTTATGTGGATAAATCTTGAAATAAGAGCAAATGTATCACTAACTATTTTAGAATGTGTGAAGTAAAATTTGCCTCCATAATTCACTATCTCCAGTGGTTCTCTTGGCTCTGATTTGCTTGACTATACCCATTGAAATTTGTCTGGTGGTTGTTTCCAAACCCTGTGAATTGATTTGGCATTGGCGCATTGAAACTTGATTGATTAGCAAAAGACGTTTGATTGAAAGATGTTTGCTGCGGTGCAAATTGATCTTGCGTAAAGTTTTGGGGCAAGAGCAGCTGAAGTCGATTTTGTTCGATAGAATTTTGGAAAGTAGAATTCGAACCAAAGTTGGTCAGTTGATTATACAAAGACGTATTATTGCTTTGTTGGTTCAATTGAGATGTCATTTGTGGTTGCAACTGTGGATTCATTTGTTGGAACAACTGTTGCTGGTGTTGTGGATTATTTGGATCCAAATACAGCTGACCATTTGAATCGATATAAGAAATACTACCTGTGACTGGATCAGTATACTGGTAAATTTGGGGCTGCTGTTGGAAATTTGAGTTTTGGACTGATGAAGAAGTTTGAGCAGCATTTGTAGTACTATTGGACCACCAGTCATCTTGGACTTTAGTTTGACTTTGTGGTGCATTATGTGAAATGTTTTCGGGTCTTTTTGGAAGCTCGGGTGGTATCTCTTCTCTTTGAGGATTAACTCTGGAGTCTTCTTCTAAAATATCTAGTGCGAGGTCAATCACACCATTGCTTAGAAGAAGACTTTCTAGGACCGAATCTTTGTCATTATAGCCAAAAGCCATTACCTTGGACACTTGGCCTTGATACAAGGTATACTCAAATGTTGTAAGCTTTCTGTGTGAAAGTCGTGGAATATTTGCTCGTTTTGCACCCGAATCTGATCTCAGTCTACCTCCAATGTATGAATTCAGTCTCGATCTATTATTTGAAATGTACGAGTTCAGTCTGGATCGTCCACCACCTAAGTATGAGTTCAGTCTCGATCTGGAATTTCCAATGGAATTGTTGTCATCTGAATATTTGCTCAATCTGTCCTCATAGTCAGAAGCATCAATTGTATCATCCCTAAATAAACCCAAAATATATTTATCTTTGAAATACTTCTCCGCGACGGAACTGTCGTCGTCTGCATCAAATGGAAATGGAATCCGCTTTGGATTCCATCTCTTTTTAGCTTTTTTATTTCCAATGCGACGAAGATTTGCTATCTGTTCGTTAGACCAACTATCTAATGTTAAGGATTTGACCTTGGAGATGTTATCTTGAGAAGACCCTAATACCTTTTTATGTAAAGAGGCACATCTTCCACATAGAAAGATTCCAAGATTGTATGATGCCCAGGTTGGATAAGTGGCTCCGCATTCACCGCATTTGTTATCATTTGCTCGGTTATTAACTATATCAATTAACTGACTTTGAACCTGCTTTTGCTGCTTCTTGATGGACATTATGGGAGTTGATTCTTATTCCCTAAGTAAGGAGTAGTAAGTTGCCGCCACTTTGGTAATAATACGTGCGAAAGCAAAATGGAAACTACGGATGTTTTGTGCAGGAGTGTATTATGTACCTGAATTATGCTATTCAATTAATTTGAAGGGAATTATTTTTGTTTGATTCTGGGACCCGAGTCTACTGATCACAACTTCGGCCACATTTATTTCAATATTTTCAAACTTCAAATCTAAACTTTGAAGTTGTTTATTAATATCGTAGACATTTGCAGCGTTCTTCACCTTGGCTTCACCAGCCATGAAGCTGATATGGAACTCAGGAAGTGGGGGAACATCATCTCGCAATGAAAGAGATTGGGCGTTTTGAGATATTAATTGATTCAACTCATTAAACATTACCCCTGCAGCGCCAGAGCAGTCAATTACAGCACCAATAAAGATCTTATTTGCCCTTATACCATTAAATGCTCTTAGATGAGGTTTGAACCTCAATTTAACATAGGTTTTTGGAATTGCTGCTTGGCCCAAAACTTTACCAACTTTGTTGAATCTCTCGAGCTCAAGCAGATCTTTACCGACCATGGATTGGTTTATCGATAAGATTGTGAAAGAAGTTTCGAGATTTTCAATCAACTGGTTTATCTTATACTCATCTCCCTCAATGTTCGGATATAACGATATATGGTACTTCAAGGGAGAAACGCGGTTAATATCCTGCCAATGGTACTGAGAAAGAATGTTTAACTCCTCCAAGGCTTTCGTGTTTGCTGCTTGAATTATATTGAAAGTGGCTACCGATGGCCTCCATGGAACGTATAGAAAAATGGAACTCCTTTTGAGCATTATGTTGCTATGATTTTCCAGATATAATTCAATCTTGTAATTCAAATGATCATGTAAGTATAATTCGCCCACTTCTGTAACTTTTTGTTCATTCTTGTCATTTATAATTGAATCTGATTCTGAATCTGAATCTGAATCTGATGAATACTGTGCAAGTGCTTCCATTTTAATTTGCCCCGGAAGCTAAACAAATCTATGCAGGTATTAATTTCTGAAAATTGTTGTTGTTCTCGACGTATTATCATGCAATCATGGCAAGACTATATCTTAAGTCGAGACAAATGTTACCAATAGTGACAGTCAATTGTATCGTTAAAGTTGTGAAAATTTAGAAACTTTTACTTTGCGCAATATTAATCAAATTTACAAATTTATGTTTTTTTTGTTGAATTAATCAACCTGATACATGATTAAAAAGTAACTAAAATAAATTCTGTATCAACAATAAAAATATCAAAAGGTAAGAAATTCATAAAAATCCGAATTTCATAGCTGTTTATCTTCCCCTTGATCTATAATAACCATCCAATTCCTTACGCGGATATTCACCTTCTATTTTTATTTAAACAATCTCTCCAACCCGTAAGGATTTGAATATCTTCGTTTTTTTTTGGATCCAGTGGCTATACTTGGAAAATAGTTTCGATTTATTCGTCAGCAAATTCGATTTCTGTCAAAATAAATCCAAAGTAAAGCGGCTTAAAATCCAACTGTTTTATCTCAGGAAACCACAAGAATTTTTGACTATTAAACCTCCAACTTTACCAACTATTAAGTGTCTCTAACATGACTTCTCAAGGAAATTCTATTTCAAGTGTATTTTGTGAGCACGGTATGAACCAAACCGCTTGAATTATGTTTAAAAATGTAGTTTGATATGAACCAGAATATCTCTTAATCTCTAACAGGAAATGCTCAAGAGTTTTGGCAGAGAGCAGTTCCAATTTGGCTTTCTGATAAATTGTACATAAAATAATCGCTTCAACTCTAGTGCAATTTCTCGCTTGGATGCTTTGACTACATTTCAGTACTTAGGGCCTCTTAGAATTTGATCTATCACTAAAAATATGTTTTAGTATTGACTAAGTATAGTTTATTTTTGAAATGAGTACATATACAAGTTTAAACAGCATAGCCATTGTACCGAAACAACTTATTCTACCTATTTTTTATTTATGCAGACTGTATTTGAAGGATTGCAATGATTAATTGTAGAGATTGATCTCCAATGTAATAAAAATACGGAAACTTCCTAACGATTTAGATCTGGCTGAGGATATCTCCTAGAATTCTCTAAGGAAAAATCCGGGAGTCTGAGATAATAAATCTTATAGCCTGTGGATGAAGCTCAATGAATGATTGAGAAATGCCGCCAAGATCACAAAATGAAGGAAAATTCTATCTAAAATGGACAAACCTTTGAATGGTAATCAACAGAGAGGCATAGTGCATATACTTGGAATTCAAATAGTGGGCCTCTGGTATCACTGAATCACAGCAATCAAGAGTGATTCCTGGTTGGTAAACAGAAGATCTCATTTGCTTTTATCATGCAATATACTGAGTCGAATCAAACTTTCGCATGTAAAACCAGAGAATAATTATCCCACAGCGATTCAATGGAGTAAATTGAATAAAACTATGTAATTGACAGGTTCTTCGTGAAAGATAAAACTATCCTATTATTGTACATACGATTTCAACTTTGTGTATTGCCTTAAATCTTTGCTTGACATTATGGAGTCTCGTAAAGCACACTAGTGCAGCATAAGTAGTACTTCAAATTCTTGGTATCAATTGTATCATTAGTTGCAAGACCTGCAAATCCTATTGGACCTCTGTCACATTCACTACAAATTAACAAACGTTCCACCTTGACAGTAGTATCGGACCCTTCTAGATTGAACTCTCCAGAAATTTCGCTTGAGGTTTTTGAGACACCAATGTTGTCAAAGTTCCATACATCCTCAATCTGATAGAATAGAATAACTTTTTCATCTTCTTGCATAGTAAGTTCCTTGGCTTCTGCACTCAACATTGTTGGTGCTGAATTGATGGCAATTGTAGTATCAATTAACTCATTCGTTATAGGAATGACACGAGCATTGCACTTCGAATAGGAGCATCTTGCTAGTATTCTTTTGTATGTATGATTGTGTTGGATTGTACGAAACAGTTCGAAAGACATTTTAGATTCTTTTCTTGAGATTTTTTTACTCTTTCTAATTACGCACTATTAAAGTATGCCATAAAGATCATGCCGAAGCGCATGTAATCAAAGATTTCGCTATTGATTCATAAAATTAAATCCCGTGGACTCTTCTGACTTATACCCAATGATTCCCTGGAAGCTTTAAGGTGATCTTATCGTAAAGTATTCTTCAACCGTTGTTTCATGTTTCGTGCAGGATTCGAGGAAAACCAATTTCCTAAGTGGGAGAAATGGTCAACAAACCATCTTCTTGGTTGATCTTACCTGATTCCTAGAAGTGACAATGTTCAATTGATCCATCTTACAATTCATTATTATTCTAATACTATCTAATTTCAATACCAGAAGAGTTAGCAGTGAATTCAAAGCCGGAAGAGATAAGACCATGGCAATACAATCGTATTATTTGCTCATACATCTTGTAACTTTAGTTGTGGGATGGAATACGTTGTATTCCTATACAGATGGAAAAATTTACTTGCATTTGAAAAACAATGACTTGGTTACCTTGAATTTCACTATTAGCAGCCACGAAAGGCTCCTGAGTATCGAAAAGTCGTATCTAACGATTGAAAGCGGACAGCAAGTCAAAGCACTCGATTCACCCCCAGAAAATTCAACTTTGTTTTTAGTTGGACAAGAATTGTATGCCATAACAGGAGAGCAGTCCGAAAATGATAGCTGCGGAAATGGTGAACTAAAGTTGATTCGGTATGACAATCCGAGTGATTCTTGGGATCAAAGCATCCTGATTAATTTTGGAGGAATTTCCGACAAATCTTTTTACGTTTCATCAACGGTATTAACTATCCCCACAATTCTGGACACATTCTATCTCTATGGTGGTGAATGTGCAAATTCAAAGAGATTTTCTAATAGACTCTTATCCGTGAACATTACATCAATGACAGTGTCAAATATTTCAACAACAACAAAGCCACAGCCTTTTGCAGGAGCAGTAAACTTGCCAGCACCAATTCCGCAAAAACAATTGGTAATTGGAGGAGAGACTGATGGAGGATGGTTGAGTATGTACCAATTAGCCACTTGGGATTTTACCTCTGGATGGTCATTTCAAGAAATATCCAACGATGGTGCTTCCAATATCAATTCGAGAAGAGATGCCCTAGCTTTGCCAATATTCAATACTCTTGAAAATAACTCTATTCAAACAATTTCAAGCGATTTGAGGGTAAGCGAGGTCATCCTTATTGGAGGAAGTTCATTAGATTCACAAGCAACACCATTCTATTCAAAATTGATCCTTTCAAATAATGACTGGGCTTGGAACAGCTCATACAATTGGACTATGGGAACTGATGATATATTAGGTGCAGCTACCATAGACAGCACATTGATTTTGATCAATTCGTCCCGTTCTGGAAAAAGAGAAAATTCAATGTACCAATTGAATCTTTTTGATGTGGAGAGTTTGAAACCCGTTCCAAGCGTGCAGTCTAATATTCGTATGTCTTCAAAGGGAGACTCTTCTAGCAAATTTAAATCATCACTTCAGAAAAAGGCTATTCTTGGAACGGTTATTCCAGTGTGTGCATTGATTATTGGCTTGGTGGGGACAGTTTATTACAAGAGAATTCAAAGAAAGAATGAACAAAAATTAGATGAGGGAAGTGAACTTGAGTATCATTTCGGATCCTACCTTGATAATTTTTCCACTAATTCGCATGACGATTATTATCAAATAGAAGGAAAGACAAATAGAACTTTGATGCAATATAATGGTAACACAGACTCAAATTCCACTTTAGATGTGGCATCATTTAAGTCATGGATGAAGAAGAGGGAGGAATTTGACCAGTCGAGACTTAAGTTGAATAGAACAAGCTACCTAGCATCCAATGAGACATTGAGCAGCAATACAACCGACGACATTTCGATAACCGAAAGAAAAGCTAAAAATTCCAAGGCTATTTCAGTACCATATAAAACCAAATTGTTGAATAGCTCCGTCTCAATATTAAAGAAGTCCTTGCCTTTTCCCAATAATCAATCAGATCCGAAACAAGTTTATGGATTGATACACAGTAAAACCAGAGGAAGGCAATCTACTTTTGATAGGTCAAGTGAAATGAATGAGGAAATTGAGAATGTATTCGATGATCCTCATGATAATCACAACCAACAATCAAGCAATTGTTCACCTGGGCTTGATAGAGATGAAGACGAGCAGGTTTCTGATTCAGATCTCTCAGTGGATGACAAAATGGATGTTCAAGTTCTCGTTAGCCTGAAAAGAAGAACTATATTAAAAGTAGTGAATCCAGATTTGGATGTAAACGAGTCACTCCATAAGAAAAGCCGAGTATCAAGTAATGAAGAGATAGACATTACTAATATGAGACAGAGAATACCTTCTGGTGCAAAACTATTAGATAATGAAGAGTAGATGAGCTAAATGAATATCAATTATTTTCCGTAACATATCTCTTTTTGTTCCCATTTTCTCCGTTTAGACGGTACATATCGTTATTCAGAGCCTATGTCGTAGTAATTACTCTATTGGTGAAATCGAGCAGTGAAGGGAGGGCTTATTGTACAATATTATTCTTCTTGAGTTACCTACGTATGCAAATTTATCATAACCGAATGCTAGTCCTTATCCCACCCCGACACAAATAAACTTGGTTCAATGCGGCAAAGTTTTTTTTTGGTAACCATATAAATTTATCAATCTATAGAAAGGAATTGAGCTTACATATTGTTAAGGTTTCGAAAGTTTAAGATTCATTAGACATAGTGCATTGATTAATGAACAATCAGTGATGGATGAATTTGATGTCTTCGGACAGCATTCACAACAGGCACAACAATCACAATCACACAGTTTTTATCCTTATTCTGATGAACAAGCTCAAGATCTGAAGCATTCGAATCAAGAACAGCTCACTCAGCTGCTTGGCAATGCAGGAAATTATGCCCTGCCAGATATACCTAGTAATGTAACCGGGCAATCACAATATCAAGATTCGACATATCAGTTCCAACAAGCGATAAATGGCCCGACTTTGTTGCCAGCAAACCAACATCAACACCTTCAGCTGCTGTCACCTCAGATGACCCAGCCTCTACAATTATCAAGCCAGCAAGACTATGAAAGCATATTTGGAGTTGAACAATTTGAAGCAAACTTGAATCCTAGTCAAGTTATGTATCAACAAGGGTTGGAATCTCCGGAGCAGACGGAGAAGCCAGATTTTTTGGTGAATACTGTATCACTTAACATGCCAGGTGCCTTCAAAAGTGATACGATGGATCTAGATGAATCCCCCCCTTTTCCCGTTGATCTGGACTTGTACATCGAACCAACCATTGCAAGTGAGTATTTTCAAAAGTCTAAAAACAAGGAACGGAAAGCAGAAAGTTCTATGAGCCCATTAGATGATAGTTCACGTGTTTCATCTTATACAAATGTTAACTATGATAATATTATGATGTCAAACAACCAAGATAAATTTGATTCGAGCCAAGAAAACTATCATAGAGGATCCATTGATAGTCATTTTCAAAACGACTTTGTACATCATACCAACAATCAAACTACTAGAAATCATTCACTATCAAATGCAAGCTTATCAGTCACTAACAACTTATATAATGAGCTTTCTCCATTAACTACAACTACATCCCTCACACCATCGGTGAGTTCCATGCATTCAACTCAACCATCTTTCTTTTCTGCCCACCAGCATTTCACCAGGAGTTCTCTTGATCAACCTCCAGCTTCGCTACATCGTGCCTCGTTGGATTATTTTTCGAAGAACAGACCTTCCATCGATAGCCAGCATTCCTCGCAACACCAACGAAGCACAGGAAGTACAGGTAGGTACACCAGTTTCACCAATTCAATAACAAATATTTTGCCATTTATGGGGGATAGAAGTCAACGATCCCCAATATCCGGACCTCCATCACCCCTGGGTCAAGCCATTGGTAGTCCATCTCCTCAAGGTAATCAGCAATCTAGACACCTAATCAAAAGTATTTTCAAGGGCTCTATGGATAATGCCAACGCATTAACAAACAATTATGTTGATTCCAATGGAAATGATCAAGCAATTGGTAATTTTGAGAACCAAAATTATCCTGACATTAATTATTCTACCATGAACGATGGCGACACACCTATGAGTCCAACAAAGGAAGACATCGAATATGATATGAGTGATAATTTACCCACGAAGAAAGCGAGGAGATCTAAGCGAAGTTTGTTCACAAGATTCAAGACTCCAATTAAGGCTGAACCAAATGCAGAAGAGGAGCTTTCTCGAATGAGTAATGAATCAAATTCTTTATTCCAGAAGAGATCTATGGATAATGAAAGTTCAGACAATAGTTTAGCCGGAAACATTTCACTCCACGCCACCTCAGTCAGTCGTACTCCATCAGTGGCAAATTCAAGTCATGCCATGGATCAAACTTCTGCTAACACTGCAAATGTAAATTTGCTACACCAACCAGAACCAGATTATGCGGCATTGTTTGAAAATGTGGGTAAGAGAAAACATATTGTTGGCTCTTCAAGGAAATCAAAATCTAAGGTCAAGATTGAATCAGAGGGGATCGACAAGATTTCCCTATTGAATTTAGGTAACAAATCTAAAGTCAAAACAGAGAATGAAGACATGATAATAGAAAATGTTGATCTGCAAAATGCTTCACTGTTGCGGTCAGACGAAAATAGTTCTCAAAGTGATAGCAGAAGCGTTCTATCAGACGGATCATCTTTATCTGGGAAGAAATCAAATCCTCAAAGCGAAAATGGAATGGCAATCGCTTCATCTTCTCTAGCCAATGCTTCTAGGCGCATCTTAGGGTCTAAACTTTATCAAAAGAAGAAAACAAATACTCAAGTCAACATGCCGGCTGCAACAATGCTATCAAAAGGAATTGAAGTGGAAGTAGATTTGGAATCTTTGGATCTTCCTCCAGACACCCAAATCTTACCGACCAGTATGGTGAACACAAAGAGTCGGACCCGAGGTAGGAAAGAAAACAAAGAGGCAGATTTGCTGGACCAGACTAAAATATATTTGTGCAATTATTGTTCAAGAAGATTTAAGAGACAAGAACACCTCAAAAGACATTTCAGGTCATTACATACTTTAGAAAAACCCTATGATTGTCCTATTTGTCATAAGAAATTCAGCAGATCAGATAATCTCAACCAACATTTGAAGACTCATAAACACGATGAAGAAATGAAAGGATTTGAAATGGAATCTGATACAGAACTAGGTCAAATCAAAGAAGAAGTTTCTTGAATGCCGCTGATACACTTCTAGTTACTTTTTTTCCATTTTTTGATATATGATACATAATCTGATAATAGATTTTTTCGCCAATTCAAATTTTTATTGTAAACTGTCAAAACTATAAATTGTAATATAAACTTTGATTAGGTTAAAAAAAAAAAGAATTGTGGTAAAGTATTATCTTCGAGTTTATTAATAAATTTGAAAAAATGAAACATTTGACTAGAATTAAAAGCAAGGCTGCATGGCCCTTAAATGATCAAGTTGTTCGTGTGGTATTAGTATGCATGTTCGTTAAAGTTGGAACTGAGTTCTTCGGCTAACTTTTCAGAAGTTATGTCATCAAGGAAATCAGTGGAATCATGCCTCTTCTTTTGTGGCTTTGATATACAGTGGTTGACATTGCTAGCGATTCCTCCAACGCATATGTTTCGATTTCGATGCTTTTTTAAAGCATCTAGTCTTGCGAACTCCTTTCCACAAGCACACTTGCAATTTCTTGCTTCCAAATGTCCCTTTATGTGTCTATTCAAGTCATGTTGTCGAACAAATCTCTTGGGACAGGAGGAACATGCGAATGGGCGATCACTGAGGTGTGTTTGGATATGAGACCTCACATTGTATCTTCTTGTGAACTCTTTTCCACAACCTTTGAATGTACATATATAAATTTTGTTCTCATTTGGACCAATCCAGTAGTTATCCAATTCTCCAGGTGGTAAGAGTGAAGTTTTCTTGACTCTTCTTCTCACAGAAGTTTGCTGAATATGCTTTTTCAAGTCTTTCGAGGCTTTGGCATTTGGAGAAATTATTGGACTCCATTCTAGCTTCATACGGTTTCTTGCTGGAGTGTTTGGTAGAGTATTTTTCAAAGGCGTTAATTGGGTAATTGTAGCATTTGCATCAACAGTGTCATCATTGCTTGGTTGTAAATTACGCAATGGACTAGTATAATATTTCACTGGCGAAGAATTTAATGATTTTGTTGGTGCATAGATGGGCGATGATTGTAGTTGAATTCCCAACTGGTTTGAAAACTGGTTAGAACTGTTCAGCGGAGGTTGTATCATTCCCAGGTAATTTACGTGGCTAGATGGCTTTTGGGTAGATACCTGGTCTTGGTAAACTCCAGGGGCATAATTCTCTGACTCTGAGAAATATTGTGGAGTATAGAAATTAATCTTGCCTCTTAATTGTGGGTTGATTGGAGAAGAAAACTTTTGAGACTGATAATCATGGTTTATTATTCTACTGGGCGATGGTGATTGTGGCTCGGGAGAAGATTGCCATTCAGGAGAACCATTTGATAAGTGTGGAGGAGATGGGGGAGGAAGGAAAGAATTGAAATTACTTTTCAATTGGTGGTTACCACTTAAAGAGGTGGCTTGTTGTTGTAAGTCCAGATTTTCTTTCTTATATCCCAACGGCTGTTGTACTGGGATTGGGATGTATTTCATATTGGACAGATTATTATAGTTATTTGTCTGTACTTGCTGTGAAACACTTTCAAGTAAAGGCTCAATATCATCAACATATTCAACCTGAGTTTTTCTTGGTGATCTTAAGTTTTGCAAATACTTGACAGAATAGTTGTTCACAGATTGAAAACTTTTCTTGGAGTCCAATCCCTCAAAGTTAGATGAAACTTGAGATGGTGGAGGAGGTGGAGGAGATGGAGGAAATTTATAAGATTTGGGGTTCTCATTGGTAACTATAAAGTCCTTTTGACCCTTCAGACTTTTAGAAGACATAACCTGACGCTCCATCCTAGTATTTAATTTCTGTTTTTCGTTCTCTTCCTCTTCAATTTCTTCTTCCTCTATCAATAGAATTGGTTGCTGTGCATCCATAGATTTTGGAAAGTCAAAATCCAAAATTGGGGGATTATCTAATGAAATTGGATCATTTTGATTACTATGCTGTGAAGTTAACGATTTTAGTAAGTCCCCAGGAGAAATCGATTTTCCAAAATCAATGGAATGCTTCACCGACTTGTAAAGATCACTAGGTAACCCACCAATTGATAATTCCCGGGTGTGATCAGAAAAACCAAAAATTGCAGTTCCACTAATCTTTCTGCTGTGCTTGGATTGATGACTTGACCCTGAAGATGGAACTTGAGTTTTAGCAAAGCCCGATGGAACATCCAAGTCTTGCAACCCCGTTAAAGTTTCATTAAATAAATTGTCAATATCATTGTAGTCATTGAAGTAGTCGTCAATATTTTCTTCAGGAATATTGATGTTTTTTTCAATAACCTCGTCCCAGTTGTTATATGCTTCCATCGTGAACAATTGGTGCACGAAGAGTGGACCGGTAAGATATATTCTCTAGTTGTTCGTCCCTATTTAGACTTGGAACTTCTTAAATTATGTATTTCTTTCTTTGGATAAGTGATGTGAATAGCGATTCGTTTCCAAGCTATACGTTGCAACTTTAGTTGAATGATTATCAATAAGATTTTCAACCTTCTTTGCGTTTTCTAAAGCTTGATATCTTTCAACTAATGAACAACTGGCTTCTTGATATGATAAATAAATCTTGTAATTAAACCAAGTTTTCCCCTTCTTATTTTTCCTGCGGTCTTGTTAGTTATAATCCAAATTTGGAGATGAATCTTATGGTATGGGTTTTCACAACATGATTTCCCTATTTGGAAAAATGTAAATATTTCTAATTTGGCTGCGACTTGGTTCTATGGAAAACTACTTTTGCCCAAAATCGAAGGATACCCCGGAACAATTTACTACTCAAAATGAACTAGCTATCTTGCGCTTAGGAGACTACACATCCATGTGTTGTTTGCTTAGGCTGTGCTTTCAACTCAAGTTTGCAGAGCATTTTCAAATATTCCTTCGAGTTTAAATGAAATCGATTGTTTGTATTTCCCAATTTGGTTGAATTTGTGTTCTGGAAGTAGAACTACAGAACTATTGTGCGAGAAACTGAGTTGCGCAGTAGAACAACAATCGACTATACTCTTACTATTGTAAGTTTACTAATAGTCAAAATATTTACCTTCCTATTACCTTTTGAAGATTTTGAAATTCACTAGAGAGCAAGAACACTTATTCGATTTCGAACTGGTTCTGTTCTGCTACTACAATTTGTACATGCACTTTCGCTTTCAAAGTAATACGGGGGTAGTCTTGTAGTTAAATATCTTATCTATCGTCATCATTGCAACAACAACATCTTTCTTGGATCCTCAATCAATTCCTTGACAGTCTTCAAGAAAGTAACAGCTTCTCTACCATCCAAAACTCTGTGATCGTAAGTCAAAGCCAAGTACATCATTGGTCTAGAGACAACTTGTCCATTAACGGTAACTGGTCTTTCCTTGACACCATGTAAACCTAACACAGCAGTCTGAGGCATGTTAATGATTGGGGTTCCATACAAAGAACCGAAAACACCACCGTTGGAAATGGTGAAAGTACCACCGGTCATGTCTTCCAAAGTCAATTTACCATCTCTAGCTTTCTTACCCAAGTTAGAAATCTCCTTTTCGATGTCCAAAATAGACAACGACTCGGCATTTCTAACGATTGGGGTGACTAAACCCTTTGGAGTAGCAACAGCGATGGAGATATCAGTGTAGTCTCTGAACACCATAGTGTCATTGTTTTCAATAGATGCATTCACAGCTGGAATATCCTTAGCAGCCAAAGTAGATGCCTTAGCGAAAGCACCCATGAATCCCAATTTCACACCAGTCTTGTCCAACATTTCATCCTTGTATAACTTTCTCATCTCCATCAAATTACTCATGTCAACTTCATTGAAAGTAGTCAATGAAGCAGCAGTGTTTTGGGATTCCTTAAGACGCTCAGCAATTCTCAATCTCATTCTGTTCATCTTAACTCTTTCTTCATTTCTAGAGAAGTGGGTAAAAGTAGCAGCACTATCCTTTGGCGCTTCCTTCTTAGATTCTTCCTTCTTTGGGGTCTCCTTCTTTGGAGCTTCCTTCTTAGGCTCTTCCTTCTTAGGCTCTTCCTTCTTAACCTCGTCCTTCTTAGGCTCATCCTTCTTGGGCTCATCCTTAGGGGCTTCAGAGCCGGCAGGAGCCTCACCTTCTTCAATCTTTGCCAAATCTTGACCAACCTCGACAGTTTCCTCGACCTCAACTAAGAACTCGGTAATTGTTCCAGAAACAGGTGAATTGACCTCAACGTCAATCTTGTCAGTTTCAATGGTAGCAATAGTTTCGTCTTGTTTCACATAGTCACCAACATTCTTAGTGTAAGCAGACAAGGTACCTTCAGTAATAGACTCGGCCATGTCTGGGACCTTCACAGTATGAGAAGCGAAACGAACAAACTGGATGGCTTGAACATTTCTCGACTGAATGTCAGTGGCGGTCTTCAAAGACAGGAAACGACGGATAGAAAAAGGGGCAACATGAACAGATCTCAAGCTGGCGGCTCTTGGAGAAGCAGCAGAGACACGCTTTAATGAATTTCTAACATTTCTTGACAACATGTTGATAATCTCAATTTGGGTACGAATATATTGTGACACCTATTCGTTATAAGGTCCTTTCGATATTGAAGAATTTTAATAGCCTCTTTCCAGGCCAACTTCCGAGGGTATTTCTTGATTTCCGGGTGCGAAACCCCGCGTGGGGAGTATAAAAGAGAGACCGGAATGACAATTTGCTCCGGTATTTCGTAAAGACACAATTTGATTGGTCGCGCAACCCGGGATACTTCGGAAGTTGAAGGACACTTTGCAACTAAGTCAGAGTACTGGTGATGCAATTAGTTAACTAGGTGAATAAGGAATCATGTAGTTGGTGCTTATTCGTGAAAACATTTCATTCAAAAAGTTCGTTCTCGAGGAACCAAGTAGGACCACGTATTCCCGGCAAATAGAATTTTTACTATGCCTTTAGGCTACGCTTTACCGAACCCTTCAGACTAGACGACCAAGAAAAGTCATGACGTTTACTCGACTCCCGGAATTTTTGAAGGTACATTTAGATATTGGTTGCACATTTTTACAAATTTTCGCAACCGAAATGTGTGATCTCATTTTGAAAGGAACTTTTGAGCTTTCAATCGAGCCAGAAATGAGAACTAGATAGTTGTCCTCGGAATATTGTTGAAGAGCATACTCGGGCTGTATTACATGGCGAGAAAAGTACTCACTAATTCTTGGGATGTCTGCCATCTTTCCCTTCTGTCTATACCGCGATTTATTTGCCGCATTTTTGTATAATGAGTGACCGGCCTCCGCGCCCGAGATGCCCGGGTAAGTAGTGCATTTACCATGGAAGACGCTGGAGTTTTTTGTTGAGGATATAGGGAGCGAATGTCCGTGAATAGTCAGCTCAATTGGATTATCAATATCACTTCATTAAAATGTTGAGAAACAGATTTGTGAAAAGTAGCACTGCTGTCAGAGCTAGTGCTCTTCAATTCGTTAGATTCGCTTCTACCAAGTACGATGTTGTCGTTGTCGGTGGTGGACCAGGTGGTTACATCGCTGCCATCAAGGCTGCCCAACTCGGCTTCAACACTGCTTGTGTAGAGAAGAGAGGTAGATTGGGTGGAACTTGTTTAAACGTCGGTTGTATCCCATCCAAGGCCTTGTTGAACAACACCCATTTGTACCATCAAATCAAGCATGATTCTGCCCACCGTGGTATTGAAATCGCCGGTGATGTGTCAGTCAACTTCGACGGTTTGATGGCCGCTAAGGACAAGGCCGTGACTGGTTTAACCAGTGGTATCGAAATGTTGTTTAAGAAGAACGGCGTCACCTACTTGAAGGGTGAAGCCTCTTTCATTGATGAACACAAGATTAATGTCAAGCCCATTGACGGTTCCGAGGCCCACGAGGTTGAAGGTTCCAACATCATTGTGGCTACAGGTTCCGAGCCAACTCCTTTCCCCGGTATTGAGATTGATGAAGAGAGAATCGTTTCTTCTACTGGTATTTTGTCCTTAAAGGAAGTGCCAAAGAGATTATCTATCATCGGTGGTGGTATCATCGGTTTGGAGATGGCTTCTGTTTATGCCAGATTGGGTACTGAAGTCACCGTCATTGAATTCCAACCAGCAATTGGTTCTGGTATGGATGCCGAAGTTGCCAAGCAAACTCAAAAGTTGTTAACTAAGCAAGGCTTGAAATTCAAGTTGGCTACTAAGGTTACCAAGGGTGTTAGAGAAGGTGAAGTTGTTAAAATTGAGGTAGAAGATGTCAAGTCTGGTAAGAAGGAAGATTTAGAAGCCGATGTTTTGTTGGTTGCCATTGGTAGAAGACCCTACACCAAGGGATTGAACTTCGAAGCTGCTGGCTTAGAAGTTGACAACCGTGGAAGATTGGTGATTGACTCTGAATTTAAGACCAAGCATGATCACATTAGAGTTATCGGTGATGTTACATTTGGTCCTATGTTGGCTCACAAGGCTGAGGAAGAGGGTGTTGCTGCCGCTGAGTACATCAAGCATGGACACGGACATGTCAACTACGCCAACATTCCATCTGTTATGTACACTCACCCAGAAGTCGCTTGGGCGGGTCTTAACGAACAGCAATTGAAGGAGCAAGGAATCAAGTACAAGGTTGGAAAATTCCCATTCATTGCCAACTCCAGAGCCAAGACTAACTTGGACACTGACGGTTTCGTGAAGTTCCTCGCTGACGCTGAAACCCAACGTGTTTTGGGTGTTCACATCATTGGTGCCAACGCAGGTGAAATGATTGCTGAAGCTGGATTAGCTTTGGAGTATGGTGCTTCTACTGAGGATATTGCCAGAACTTGTCATGCTCACCCAACTTTGTCTGAGGCCTTCAAGGAGGCTGCCTTGGCCACTTTTGACAAGCCTCTTAACGCTTAATCTGTATGATATATATTCAAAAATATGGCTTAAGATCGATAATGAAAGTCCTGTGCATTCTTCGCATGGAATATCTGATTTGAGGTATTTTGTAGTTGTATTGGAGTATGAAGTCTACATACTGAAATGTCGCACAATGTCGTACAAGTACAATATGTTGAAAAAAAGTTTGAATCCAGGTCAACTCAAGAACACATGCCATCGTTACAGAAGTTCCATGCCAATGTGGCACGTCATATCAAGCTGATGGACAAAAACTTATGTGCCAGCTTGATCCGCCATGAGAATATTATTACCACAAGGGCTAAAGCAAAAAGAGCACAAGTTAAGATTGAAAAGTTTTTAGCGGATGCCATCAGAAAGAATAAGGAGTTAGCTGGAAAGGACTTTGAATACCGCTTAGAGAACAACATAGCCTTGAACTATTTGCAACCTCCTGATAGGAAGATTATAGGTTCTAAAGTCATTAATGAGTTAGCAACAAGATATCCAAATAGATCTTCTGGTTTCACCAGAATCATTAAATTGGAACCAAGATTGGGAGAAGACAAAGCGCCAATGTCAGTCATAGAATTAGTTGACTCAGACTATGAGATTAAGTTCTGGTATACTGCTAAGATAGTCGCCAGATTACAACTTCAAAACATCCCTATTGATGACCTTACCAAACACAATGTTAGAAAGTTGACAAAAATGCGTGATAATGGCGAGAAAAGCTTTGAAGAAGCCGTTGAAATTGCCAAGGTTGAGTTTTTTAAGGTAGATCCAGTTGATGGCACCGTCAAAGATGCAGAAACAGAGAATAATTTGAAGAACTTGCCCAATATGAACTACCACGACGGCCCAATGGTGGGAACATTATTGAAATCCAAAAAATTCAATACTGTTGCCAGACCCGCCAAGGAACAAGCTGAAATTCCTAAGTCTCCATTTTTATCTTAACCATGTACATAGTTTAAGTCACTTAGGGTTGTAAAAGCATTCAAAAACTTAAAGAAATAACAAAAAAAGTAGCAGTATCACGTAGATTATTACCATTGGCTGTGGATGCTACCTGGGAATAAGCTTGTTACATTGGGAGATGAAAAGAAAGCGTACTGAGTTGGAAGAATGCATTAGCTCATTTTTGCACTTTTAAAAAATCAAGTTCTTTATCCTGTATTAATCCCAATTTTAGGCTGTCTTCCACAAATTATAAGAAAAGAGGATAACGCCAAACATAAATTAATAATTAATTCAAATAGACTTACTGTGTTTTATTTTTCAGTCCCTTTTACCCAACTCGTAGATTTCATCAGAACGAAAATCTTAGATTACATAATATATTTTGTGTAAAGAATTTTGTCCCTCCGTAAATATCCTTCTTACTATCCATCACATAATTTAGACTAAGCTGTATTCATAATGTGGTTCAGTTCCAAATTGCAGGTTGAAGGGAAATTGGCATTGGTAATTGGTGGTTCGCAAGGACTTGGTGCAGCCCTTGCTTCTAAACTATACCAACAAAATTGTTCAGTGATACTTGTTGCAAGAACTCAGGCAAAGCTCCAAAGCCAAGTAGATAAGATTATTTCAGTCCATGGTTCCAAAGAAGACACTTCAATTTCTTACATTGCAGCCGATGTTTCTGATTACACCAAATCTGCAAATTTATGGGAAACAATCTACAAAAGGAAACAAGATCCTGATCTTATATTTTGCTGTGCAGGGTCGGCAGTACCAAAATTATTCAAGGATTTGAATGAGCAGGACTTGCAAAATGGTTTGGATATTAATTACCTGACAGCTCTCAATGTCTGCCATTCTGGATACAAGAAAATATTGAAGGAAAACGAAGGTAAATCCAGGAAGGAATTTAAACATAGAACAATTATCTTAGTTTCCTCCGTATTGAGCTACTTCCCTATCATTGGATATGCTCAATATGGCCCTGCAAAGTCTGCACTCATTTCTTTGTCGGTAATTTTGCGTCAAGAAATGAAGCCTTATAACTTCAGAGTATCCGTTGTTTTTGCTGGAAACTTCTTAAGTGAGGGTTTTGAACAGGAAGAATTATCCAAACCAAAAATCACCAAAAAAATCGAGGGTCCAAGCGACCCTATCACTTCGGAAGATTGTGCAGACATTGTACTTAGGGGATTGGCTAGAGGCAAGGATACCATTTACACGGATTTTATTGGGTGGTTCTTAGCTTGCTCAGCTTTGGGTAGATTTCCAAGGAATTGGTATTTTGCTCAGATATTCTTCAGCTTCTTATTTCTGCTCATCATGCCTATAGTTAATTGGATGCACGATGGAGAAATTGTTGAATTTTACGACCAAGAGGAGAGAGAAAACACATTGGAGCAATCTGAACAACCCGTAGTTGATATTTTAGACCTCGATAGTGTTAATCCTAGTACAAGGAAGCAATAGTTTTCATATTTCTATTCTTGATAAATACATAAATATACTATTCTAGAATTCATAATATCGTTCACGGATAGTACTGCCGAAATGTAGGCATTAGTCTTGCTAAATTCACTTCTTTTCAACAATTGAGTTGGCTATTTTGTCGGAAATGCTAAGCAACTTCTTGTCGAGAGTAAGCCCCCATTGATACCAATTGATTCCATAGACCCAATTAACCATCTTGATGATTTCATCATTCCAGATATCCTTGCATGTTTCCGAGAAGTTCAACCGGGAAGTATGTCTGATGTGAGAGCTAATGGGGACTAATGTATCATTGGGCTCATTTGAAATAATTCTGTTTGCTGACACTTGGGATGCTTTGAGTTGTTCCGAAATGAACTGTTGATTTCTCTTGAAGTATTGTGCGGTGCTATACGTAACAGCAGATGTCAATAAGACACCACCTAAAAAGCTATGTATTCTTCCTCCCATGGCTTGCTTTGGTTAGTTATATGTGAACTTTTTCAGTATCAATTTTGAGATTCATGTCGCACTGATTGGATTACCAAATCAGAGTCTACCAAAAGGTTAGAAAGCAGATGAACAAATCTACACATAGTCCGACTTACAAGGGAGATGGTGTTGTTTATATACAGAAGTTATTAACTATGAAACTAATCGGATTCTTGCATGAAGTTGGCAAGGGAATTTTTCAAGAAAGGGAAGACCTCAATCTTGTGAAGAGTAACATTTTGACCAGATGCGCGCAATTCTTTCACTTCAGCAACAGCTTGTTCAGTATCACGTAAAAGGAAGGGGAGTTCTTCCACAACGCCATTCAATGGCAAGACTGACTCGGAGTTTTGCTTAGAATATCTTTGTGCCTTTAATTTTGCAACGTAACTCAAACCTTCAACGAACTTTATGTTCACATCTTGTTCAAGGTCATAGTCTGCCAACTGTGGTTGGATACCGAAGAAGGCATATTGTAATCTAATAAGCTTCTCATTGTAGTCACCAATTTCGGCTTCAGAGCAGTTGACGTATCTGTCTTCGAAATCATCCAAATACGTTTTCTGTTCAGCTGTGAGGGTTTGTACTCTTTCATATGCAACTTGTCTCTCCAACAACACTCTCTTAATTCTCTTTTGGGTCTCCATCAACTTATTGTCAACGGAATTGTGTTGGTCTATCTTCTTGTATCTTATTGATTCAGCTAGTCTAACTTCTCTTGCCAATATATTTCTCTCCTTCAAAACAAGATACCACAATCCGTGCAAATCCTCAAAAGACTTTCTTCTTAATTCTGAAATAGTCCATTCTCTCGAGTTGGTGTCGAGTTGCTCTGAATCTCTTAAAGATGTTTCTGTATTACTTCCTTGTGGAAAGAAGGCCCACAATGGGTGGTCTGGAGACACATCGAAGTTTTTGTGACTAGGCACGATGGGTTCTCTTAATTTGATTTGCTTTAAATCACCGAATCTCAATGGCTGGGTACGAGAGAGACGCGAGATGCCATTCAGGAAGGCTCTGACGGATCTTTGAATAGTCATTCTGCAATTAGATCGATTTCAGATTAGCTCTTAATAAAGAATTCATGAAAAATTTTAGCACGACATAGCACGACACGCGACATTATTATTTCAAGTCAACATTACATTCAAATTATCGAGATAGAAGTCCAAGTATATCATGTCCACCTTAAATACAGAACAGCAACAGCAACAAGAACCACTTGACTTGATTCGTTTTCAATTGGATGAATTCGTGACGGTAAAATTAAGAGGTGCCAGGGAAATGAAGGGTCGTCTTCAAGGATTTGATTCCCATTGTAACATGGTGTTAAGTGAAGCTCTGGAGTACAAACTCAGTGAAACTGACGAAGAGCCAGTCGTTAAGAAATCAGAAATGGTGTTTGTCCGTGGTGACTCTGTCATTTTGATTGCTCCAACTTCCGAGTGATCAGAGGAAGAGCAAGAATCCATAAGGAATAGGTCGAGATTTGAAGGCGATTTTCTA
Source organism: Suhomyces coccinellae (assembly GCA_030565345.1). NCBI lineage: Eukaryota > Fungi > Ascomycota > Pichiomycetes > Serinales > Debaryomycetaceae > Suhomyces > Suhomyces coccinellae. The sequence goes on along the minus strand of JAJMBP010000027.1, from coordinate 101,923 downwards.
CGTTATTTCATCTCCAAAGAGTCAACCTTTCATAAATCGAGGTCGCATGATCAGTGTACATTAAAATAGTAATTAAAAGAATTTTCAGTCAAAAAAATCACATACTTTCCGTAACATTGTAAATTTGCAATGCATCCTTAATAACTTCCAACCTCTTGGCATTGGCAGACCATTTCTCTTTTGTCCGGGCACCATCTAGGAAAAGGTCTTGTATTTCTATGAAAGTCTTTTCGATTGCCTTATCGTAGTCTTCAAGAGATGAAAATCGATTTGCCTCATGCAGCTGTGACTTATTAAGCTTGTAGCAATATTTATTATCCGCGAAGTTTTCCAAGACTTTCATGTTTTTGATTTGATCTTCCACGTTTTTAAGTGTTTCTCTTTGGTAGACTTCACTCGATTTGTCGTTAAATCTAGTGCCAATTTCATTATATATTGAAGTGAGCAGTGCTTTATCGAATATTACCAAATTTGAATCTATGTGAGTAGAAGCACTGTCATATTCCTTGATTGTATTTGGATTCAAGAGCTTTGCAGTTTTTGCAGTGGAGTTTGCATTGAAGCTATTTGTCAATATTCTCATTTGATCAAGAATTGGTTTTTGAATTTGTTTAATATCACTGATTCTCAGCTGAAGTCCAGACAATGTTTGCTTTAATACGTCAAGGCTTTGATTTAATTCTGATTGGTAGACAGGTGGGAATGTTTTCTTTATCTTCAATGCATTTGTGATTTCTAATATATGATTTCTGTATAGTTCAACTACTCGATCTAATTCTTGCTGTAATTGCTCGATTTTGAAATAGTTCTCATTAGAAACCTTTCTTGTTTCTGCAAACTCAGTTCCTATTATTTCATTCAATTGGTAGATGTCTTGCCTAAGTTTGAGATACTGCGTAGATATTTTGTCATAAAACTTGACTGAATTATATATGGACTCATCTATTAGCTTCTGTTGCTTGTTACTGACGAATGACATGATTTGAAGTTGTGTTTTTTCTTAGATGAGTAAGTGAGTTTGTCCTCTCCAGAAACTTGTCTTAGATCTGGTTGTATAAATTGGTTCAAGGACTACCTCGAAAGATCATACTTGTCAAATCTCAAATTTATTGTGACTAGAGCTAATCAGCTAGCAATGGAAACTTTATCCAAAGTTGATGATGCAAAGCTCCTATGGAGGTTGCTTCAACTTATTGCCGATGGAAATTTCAATAATTGCACTGAATTGTTACCTCAAATTGGCACAATCCTTGAAATTGAACCTAGCTTGGAGTTTTTGAACTTGAATAATGTTATGAACATCTTACTATTGTACACTTCGCCTGCTTCGACAAGCTCCAATTTGCTCAAAGAGTATTTGAGTATGATATTCTTCAATCACATGGAAGTTAATCAAGAAGAAATCGAATCTTCTATTCAAAATGCCTTTGGGCAAAGTACAGTCCTAGATGAAATGGTCGTGGATACAGTGACAGAATTGGTGAAAGATTGTGCAACGAGATCCAGACTTCATATTGAGCCAAATGATTTACCTCAAGAGATTATTTTCAAATTTGTTCGGGCCAAATTACTGCATTCTTCAAATTACATCATCCAGATCGAATCTCACAATCCAGTTTTCGAACTTATTCAAAGTTATGAACCATTTTCCAAATGGAAGAGGGGAGTTTTGGACCCATTTTTATATTTATGGAAACATGATCCACCAACTAAAGATTCGATTGATTTCGATCATATTCTCGACTCAGACCACGAACAACTGTTCAAACAATTAATCAGCCCATTAATTAAAATGGACCGAGTTGACAAGATAAAGGTGAAAGATTGGATGGTCAATGCTATTTTGCCTAACATACATTTTTATGATAACGATTTTAGCCAATTGTTGAATTGGCAGTTCTTTCTGGCAAGTTTCAAGAGAGCTTCCAGCAAATACGAATTATGGGATGCGACTATTGCATGCTTAATTGAGAGCAATTTGTTCAAATTTGAAGATTATGGAATGTTCATCAAGTATTATATTGCTGCATGCTATTATTATTCTCTTCAAGAAGCCGAAGGCTTATCCTCTATTGAAACTTTGAATATTTATGATATAATCTCCAAAACATTGAGCCATGTTAAGAGCAACAAAGAGAAACTTCTTGAATTACCAGACCCGGAAGAATTGAAAACATATAGCGATTTTGCTGAATTTATCAACGACTCTTCAAATCCACTTGCATGCATTTATGAGCCCAACGGTCACTGTGTCAACACCTTGAAGAATATCATTGACACATGCCAGAGGTTGTATCCTATCAACAAACTTACAATTTACAAATTTTTGAAGTTATACAACACGCAAGCAAACACGAGCGAGGCTAAAAGGGAAGTTATTAAACTTACCAGTGGTCTTAATCTGAACAATTCTGCTGCAATTCTATCATCCATCGATATTTTCAAAAAGTCATTCATCAACTTTAAGGAGTCATATGATGTGAATCTATTTATTATAGAAAGATTTCTTGCAGTTGGCTTGTTAGACGATTCGTTGAAATTGAGTAAGCTGTTAGATTTAAATTCAAATGAATTCACAAAAATTATTTTAGACAGGTTCTGGGATTTATTTAATTCTGCTACAAATTTTGATGAAACACATGGAAGATTTTACGAATGTTCGTTATGTGCTGGATTGCTTGACAAATTATCCCAAGATAATGTCAGCGTAGAGAATAGAGATAAAATCGTTGCCATCAAACATCTTTTGAAGTGTGCATCCAACTTGAAAAATTTCAAGATAATGCTTGATCACAATCTGCCATTGACTCCAAGAAAATTGCTTTCAAACTTCAATTTGGAAGAAGATAACGATACAATTAACCTTATAACATTGATACTAGAGCTCAATCCCAAATCATATCTAGCTTTTGAAAAGTTACACAAGATCTTGAATGATTTGAACTTATTTTTTGACAAATACTACGATCTTGATTCAATCAGCCTCGAAAAGATCAACTCGCCCACCTTCAACAAGTTGAAGGCAGCTTGTATCGAGTCAGCCTTAATGGATAACAATTTTTTGTTTGCTTATAAACAGTGCAAAGAATTATTTGAATACAGGGAAAATTTAGAAGAAATTTGGCTAACCTTTTATCAAGTGGGAAGATATGTGAGCCCAAACCAGCCAGATTCTATCGAGACATTACCCAAGCAAAGAGAAATTCTCACTTTAACAATTGAAAACTTGAAGTTATCTACTAATATCAAATCAATTTTAAGTTTGTGGCAATCAGTTAACGAGAAAATAAAATCGTTCAACACGGACTTGGAGGTTGATGAGGTAACTCAGTTCAAGTCTTACGATTTAACTACTGAAGTTAGGGAAAATATTGGAGCACTCGCTAACGAAATAATCAATGAGGCTACAGCTAGTACCAATAATGCAAGCGAGAAATTATCGAAAATCCTTGTTTCAGGCTTGGGATGGGCAATTGGAGCTAATCAGTAATGCATGATCTAGAGAACAGATAATGTAGTAGAACACGTGATCACAGGTGTAACGCGCAGTTCTAATTTTCACACCTTTTACGTATACAAAAGAATAAACTTCATACAATTAACGCCTGATTTACCAAATAGAACGAACGCAAGAGAACAACCTCAGGTTCATATGATTCGGGTTGAACTTTCTAGATCAAAAATCTTGAGAAGGTGGATTCATCGACTTGAGTTTAGTGGACAGAAAATGATTGACAACGCGCATAATTTACGTGTTCTAGGGGGTGTCGAAAGGGATCCTGAGATAATCAAGTCGCTAGAGTTTGTTGATTTCGACTCTTCATTCAGCGAAGAAAGCCAGGGTACTTCAATTTCACAATTCAACAAGTACACGTTGCATCGCAAATTAAGCAATCCAATAATTACTTTAGCCAATGAGCCGATCAATAATCAAACAACTATACTAGAGAAGGATTCAGCACATGCATGCCAAACAACGAAATCAGATAGTCAAACCTCATCTCAAGCTCATTCGGATATAGACTCAATTAATTTTAGTGATGATGAGCTTGTGTTCGAGGCAGCAGCATCGCACAAGGCTTTTCAGGAAGAGATACATGCGAAGAGAATAGCCAACTCTCCTTTAAAAAATGACATAAAAAGGGCCGCACCTCCAAAACCGAATATTCTTGGCTTTTACAAAATAGAATTAGAAGAAAAATTTCCAAAGATCGAAGTACAAGAGAAACAAATGAAACAGGACTCGTCTCAAGATAAAGTCGTTGTTGACTTGGACGAGTCGAGCCATAATACTTTGAAAACCGGTCCTGAAACAATTCTGGTTAGTGAAGGTACAATGAAGAAACCCTTTAGCAGGGCGAATGCAAATACAGGCTTCAATCAGATGAGAAATTTCGCTACTACTACAACCAATTCTGCCAGAGAAAAGAGAAACGGAGATTTAAATCACTCTATCCAGTTTGCAACTCAAAAAAAAGATAATTCCGAAGAGTTCGTTCCTTCTGCTTCACATGTAAAATGTGTGAAGCCAATAATTTTATCTTCAGAGCAAGAGTATGTACTTAAACAAGTTCTAAATGGAAATTCACTTTTCTATACTGGATCTGCTGGTACAGGTAAGTCAGTTTTGCTAAAGACAATTATTAAAGGATTGAAGGGAACACACAAGGAAGGAGGAGTCGCTATCACCGCTTCTACTGGATTAGCTGCATGCAATATTGGTGGGATCACTTTGCACAGTTTTGCCGGAGTTGGGTTAGCTAAAGAACCAACCGAACAATTGCTCAAAAAATTGCGTCGGAATAGAAAAGCGGTTGGAAAATGGCTAAGCACAAAGGTTTTAATTATAGATGAAATATCCATGGTTGATGGAGAATTACTCAATAAACTAAATGAAATTGCAAAACGAACCAGAAAGAATAATTTACCTTTTGGTGGAATTCAGCTAGTCGCATGTGGCGACTTTTATCAATTGCCACCAGTGGTTAAAAGGATGGGACATGATGGAAGTGAACTAAGCCAACCCCTAGAAACATTGTTTGCATTCGAAAGTAGCGCATGGAAAGAATGTATTAAGCAAACCATTATATTAAAGGAGGTATTCAGACAGAAAGGGGATCAGGTCTTCATTCAAATGTTAAATGAGATGAGAAACGGTATTGTATCGGAAAGGAGTTTGCGGGAATTTTCTTATCTTTCAAGACCCTTGAAATGTCCAACTGGTATCGTTCCAACAGAATTATTTGCAACTAGATCAGAAGTTGATCGTGCCAACAATTCTAGATTGGCAAGAATTAACGGTCCTGCTCAAGTTTTCAATGCTATTGATGCAGGAACTTTACCAAATCCCCAGAGGCAGACCCTCTTGTCCAACTTTTTAGCTCCTGCTCAATTATTTTTGAAAAAAGATGCACAGGTAATGTGTATTAAAAACTACGATGAGACTCTAGTCAATGGTTCATTAGGCCAGGTGGTTGGTTTTATGGATAGAGATACTTATCTGAAAGCCTATGGCGACGAGAAAGAAAAAGGCCAAGATTTTATATTTCTGCAAGGTAACGGAGATGAAAGTAATGCTTCTCATACCTCACTTTCACCCGTAAAGATCTCAGATACCATAATTTCAACACTGCAAATTCCACAGCCAAATTCGAAAGAAGAGAATAGACAAAGAAAGAATGAATTGTTAGACTCAATTAAAGAAGATTCTAAGAATAAGAAGTATCCATTAGTTAAATTTCTTTTACCAGATGGGGTAAATACAAGAACAGTCTTGGTTGAACCCGAACAATGGACTGTTGAAGATGAAATGCAACAAGTCTTGGTTTCTAGGAGTCAGTTACCTCTTATTCTTGCGTGGTCTTTATCAATACATAAGTCACAAGGACAAACGTTGCCAAAAGTTAAGGTTGATTTAAAGAATGTTTTTGAGACAGGTCAATCTTATGTGGCTTTATCTAGAGCTACTTCTAGAGAAGGTTTGCAAGTCATGAATTTCCATGAGAGCAAGGTTCGATCACATCCAAAGGTTGTTAGCTTTTACAAGACCTTGGTATCTGCAGATCATAGTGCCAAAGCTTTGAAAGGGCAACAAAAATTGAACTTTGGAATAGACAGACATGTCTCAAGAAATGAATAGATGATATGAAAGTACATTGATGATTTGGCAGTAGCAAATCACCTAGGGTTATTAATTGCATTATTAGGGATAGGATAGATTAATTATATGTTTATTTATAATTGTATATACAGGTTGGTTCGTTACTTCATCTTCGAATTGTTTGTATGTAGAGTCTCCACATAATCTTTGTCAAGACCATATGACAAATTAACCTTATCAGAGAAAAGAGAACGAGCGTTCACTTTTTCCAACAAAGTATTGTACATCAAAACTTGACTGAATCTTTTTTTATCTTGTTCAAGAACAGACGAGTAGGCTTTGGAGTCATCATTATTGTATGAATCTAAAATGAAAAATATGTTCTTTTGTTCCGAAGTTGGAAATGCTGAAAGTTTAGACAAGTAGTAGACACTTAAATCATTTATAGGATCTATTATTCCCAGAATGGTACTTTGAGATTCATCCAAAACCTTTGAGTTGAACGCTAATTGGGGCAATAAAGAATCTATTCCAAACACGATCATGTTTGAAAATCCCAAGAATTCGTTGCCAATTATTTGAGAAGCGTTGATGATTAAATGATGCAGATCTTTGAACGAGTTGCAATTTTGCATATGAGAATTGTAGCTAGCCAAATTCATATAATTTTCTGTTTTGGCACTGCCCAGAAGTTTCTTAATTAATTTTGAAATATTCACATATTCTGGTACAACGATTAAGAACAGAGAAGTGTTTGCATATTCCAGGGCTTTGAAATGTGAGATTAAAGGTTGAAGATACTTTCTAATGTTCATTTGGTTACTTTTCAATCCTTGAGTCTGTTTGAATTTGAAGTAAGACTTTTCAAGATTCTTAAAATTGGATTTGGATAATGCCATATGGTCTTCAATGAACTGCACTATTTCTGTGGTTGAAGGAAATGATGATTTGACATCTAAATCTGAAAGTTCTAGGTTTGTCTGGCCTTGTTTTCTTGAACCAGAGGTAAAAAATGCATTGACTTTGGAGGTTTCATCAAACTTTAGGTTTGATCCATTCGCCACAATAACTTTTCTTTCCTTGTTCTTTAAAAGACGTTGTTCGTCAGTATATCTAATAATTTTTTCAAGATACTTAGTTATTGGGTCCTCAATTCTTTCGGAAATTTGGTCAGTTTTTTCTATCAAAAGTCTGGTGTATTCACGTTGAAAATTCCCATCCAGTGTGAACTGAGACAGAAACTGTTCTTTAATCCCATCGCTTGCTTTTGAAATCTTTGATTCTTTCAGTTTCAAATTGAGTAGCTTTTTGTACGTACCCTCTTGTGAATTTAAGAAACAGTACTGGATTGGTTTGTAAAGAAATTTTCTCTTCTGTTTTGTCAATTTTCTCTCGAGTTCCTGATGCAGTGTATTATGCATGCCGCCAATTTGATGCTTATCTTTTAAAGTTGATAATCTCTTTTCTAAGTCAACCTTGTATGCTCGCATGTGATCATTTTGAATCTTCCTTATTATATTTTCAAGTTTATTACTGTATCTTGACTTCTCTCCAGATTTAGTAATGATGCTGTCTCTATTGATATGGGTGGTCTTCAAAAACGTACTGAACTCATCTACCACAAGTAGCTTTAAATCTAAAATATCTGCATACTTTGTGAAAGTCTTCTTTCGATTATTCAAAATATCTTCTAACCCCCCCATCGTGGAAACAAGTATTTGAGGAACAGAGTGATTATCGGCTGTACACACTATCTCACTTTCTCTTTTAGAATATGAGTATTCAATAGCCAAGGGCTTCCTGGTTAGAACGTAGGTTGAGTTGAGCTTTTGAAGTTTGAGCTCATCAGGGCAACAGAGTGGCTCGATATCTTTTGTGAGAAAGGTGAAAAATGCTTTATAAGTGTCAACCAATTCATCTGTAGGTACTATAATGAGACTATCAATACTGGATCTTTTCTTGATGCTTCCATATTTGGGGGTTCTTGATAGAGTTAAGTTCAAAGCATAAAGTGCAGAGGCCAAAGTTCTTCCACTTCTTACGCCACCATTAAGAATTGCACTATGTTCCGATTGGAGAATAGATAGAAGCTTTCTTTGATCCACAGTGGGTAAAATATTCACATCGGGGATATGCTTATTGTTGTGTAAATACGTCTGATTCAAGCGATGTTGTAGGAATGGAATAATACCATAAGCTGTGAAATCTCCAGACAAGTTGGTGGGATCAAACTTTAGGATCTTGTCATTTTGTCGGGAATAGCTTCTCCAGAATATACATCGAGGATTTGGAAGGTTCAAACGTAGCCTTAACACTTGACCTATCATATTCTGAATTGCATTGAAGGGTATTCCGATGCCTGACTATTTCTCACCAAAAATTTACTAGGCGATGGTTGCAAATATCGGTTTTGGCACTACAGTAGCACTACAGATAGGCTCAGTGTTAGTGAAGACATTCATATTAATGGTATTATGTATGATATTCATAATTAATGTTATTTGGCATTACCAAAACTTAAATAGAGTTCCTTCTAAAGCGAAGTTTTGTTTGATCCAGGCTCTTTGACTTGTCAACCATTCCATAAATAGGTGGGAGTTTTCCCTCGCTATCCCATTTGGATAGAATGGAGGTAGCATAATCCAAACCAACATGGTAAATTTCATCAAACTTGGCGAAGTCTAACGTAGCGTAGTTGTCAATCGGAGGCCGCATATATATAACTCCTGGAGTTCGTTTGGACAATTCAAGAGCGTTGACACTGGCAACATAGGCTAACCGCATCTGAATATCCATCATGCTGGGTACGTCAGGGTGTTTGGAAAAGGGGTTATACCTATTGAACAAGACCCAAAATCCAGAAAGTGTATCACCATAATTCATCGGTGTTCTGTCGTCTGCAGATCCAACATCCACCGCAATAATATATTTGGCACCCTTTTGCTTCATTTCCATTACAGGTAAATTATCCAAGTAGCCACCATCAAGTAACATGCATCCGTTGAATGTGATTGGAGGCAAAAGACCAGCTAATGACATCGAAGCCCGAATGAATCTCCACAGATATCCACTTTCATGGACATCCATAGTAGAATTGGTAATGTTCGTTGAGTTACAGAAATACTTGATCCAAAAATCTTCGATTTCGGTTGAGCCAAAAATTTTCCAGATTCCTCTGTTGAATTCATATCCTGTGATATATGAAGTGACCGGATATGTCAAATCTAATGCAGATCTCCAAAGGGATGCAATTCTTCTGGAAAACTTCTTGGCTCTACCATAGATTGATACCAAGTTATAATCTTTTGCATATAATCCACCAACAAATGATCCGATTGAAGTACCTCCAATAAGATCCACAGGAATACCATGCTTTTCCAAAGCATGAACCACTCCAACGTGAGCAATTCCTCTTGATCCTCCTCCTCCAAGCACTAAGCCGACAGCTTCATTAGAAAGTATACGTGCTAATCTTAAGAAATCATTCTTGTGCGCTTGGGGTGACTTAATATGGTATCCTTCATTTCTGTTGATTTTGTTATTCAATTTGAGCAAGGAAGTAATTGCCCTACTCTTCACGTTTTCTAAACCTTGCTTAATTTGTGGATTTGTTTTATCGCTAATTTTTGCAGCTAAATCCTCGATTAGGCTCGATTTCTTCTTATCTTGTTCACTGGAAGCACGTGGAATCTCCATTTGGATGTGATGATGACCATGTACCCAGAGACGGTTTTTTAACCAAATACTTGTAGATCCAGGAACGACGAATTTGTCTTGATGAATTAAACATAAATCTGTCCTTGCAGTTGTTTTCAATTGAATCAACAATCTTTCGTATTCACCCACTCCTGTAGCAACCAATTCATTCTCAGCATCTGCTAGAAGCAAAATACACTCACCTTGGGAGATGCAAGTCGATGTCCACTTAGATTTTACTTGAGTGTCACAGATATAAACAATCGTTTCATATCTTTCTTCCAAATAAGCAAAGTAGCCAGAGAGTTTCAATTGTGACAATCTTTCATCGAATGCGTGCCTCCCAAGATGAGTCAATGTAGAAGCTTGGTCCAAAGCAATGACATTACGACCAATGGTCTTTAAGGCCTGTACCAATTTATCAGCAAATTCTCTGACTGGTAATCCAGAAACAGTTGGTAGGATCGTGATTGTTTTATAGTCATTCGAAATATAAGGTGTTGTTGAAGTTGAAACAAGAGAGCTAGAATTGGAAATACCATTTGCATTAGATTTGCCCGCTACCTTATTAGCAACAATTCTTGAAACTTTGACCATAATGGAAGGATTTTGAAGAGATAACATTTCAAAAAGAGTTCTTGGAATTCTAGTTGTCTCCGAGTCACGAATAGCGATCAATGAATTAGTTCTCCGGGAGGCTGTCAATACTTCTACTTCTCCAATTGACTCACCATGCCCATACTCACCCAATACCTCAATACCGTCCTCATTTTGATTCTGAAAATGTTTTGGACTGTTGGTATCATCAATTAAATTGGAATTGTAAGACTGCTCTTCAAAGTTCTGAGCTTTCTTGGAATGTAGCTTAGCCTTGTGATTGCGTACCAGTCGAAATCTTCCGCTTAGAACTATATGAAACCCATTTGCCCAATCTCCCTGAGAACATAAAACATTACCAGCAGGGATATGACACCATTCCAAAGCAAAATCAATTGTAAGAACTTGTTTTGAAAGTAAACTTTTCAACCTCGAGGCAACTGGTAGCAATAAGAAATGAAAATTATCCATCAATCTAGTATATTCGCTTTTGGGCAATTGTGCAACGATTACACCTTTATCACTTGAAGCTTTAACTGTGACCAAAGAACGCATTCCGATAATTGAAGTCAAGTAACCGGTAAGACCCCCGGGATTTACAGTGTATGCTATTTTTGTTGACTTCTGACTATTGTAGGTGCTTCGATTTTGAGTTTTTGAAGGACGTGCCAGAACGTCAAGATATCCATCAATGACAAAGTACAATCCAGAGTTGAAAGTACCTTGTTCAACTATAACAGACCCAGGTTGATAGTACTTAATTTCTAAGGAGTTCGCAAATTCATTTTTGACATTTGCAAATTCATATTGCATAGAGTTATTCCCAGAAACTGTATTCCCATACTTGCGTGGATTATTCCTCGATTCTTTAATTTTTAAGGAGTTTCCATTCGCTTCGAAATCATTCGGATTTATTGAATTGAAGAACTTTGTCTTGGCTGGAGTTTTTGCATCAACTATCAGCCCCAATCCAAAAGAATCAAACCTAACTTTTCCTGTCCTTGAATCATAGTGGCTACCTGCATATTTTCTTTGGTCATTTTCGTCCATTAGACTTGATAACCCTATCAAAGATGAATTGACCGATGAGCTAGTTGAAGTAACTCGCAATGGATTTAACATGGTCAAATTCTCTTTGATTCCGAGTAATTTGAATATATTCTCAACAATAGCTATCCTTAAAGAAGTTTCTTCTGTCTCTTCTCTCTCATCTGAAAATGTTCTTCCCCGAATATTTTCTATATTTTTCGTAGAAGCCTTGGAATCATTCAATTTTAATGAACCAAATGTTGGTTTTGAAGTATTCAATTCTGACTTTTTACTGTATGAATCCAGAAAAAATGTTGAAGTCAATGGGGGATGGGAATGATTTTGATAATAATCAGCTCTTCTTGAGAGTGGGACAGAAGATAATAAATCACCAGGATGAGATGATTTAGACCGCGAATTGAGGACAACATATCTAGATGAAGAGTTCAATGAAGAGTTCTTGTGCTTCGAGCCGTTTGCATTTGATACGTTTGAATGATTTTTTTGAGTCAAGTTATTGGAAGAAAGAGGATCGGTAGTTTTGATATCATTGTTTTCCTGAAGCCTTTCAAGTAACCCTTCGTACAAATAGCGAGGGAAATCTAGGCCACCACCTTCATGATCTTCCAATTTATTCAATAAAACTTCTGTCTCGATAATTTCTTTGGTCAAGCCCAAATAATTGTGAATTGTATTGAAAGTGACCTTGTACAATCTTGTCAATACCATTGTCACAATGTGAGAGGTTGCTTTGGGGTACTTTGCTTGTACTCTCTGGAACGCTTGACGAGGAATAATAGCTATTGTTGCGCCACCATGCAGATTCTCATCGTCAGAGTCAAGTGCTTTTGGTCTCACCACTATATGAGGATATACTATACTTTCATTATGCTGGACATCAAAGCTTGTTTCTTCGGATGGCGAAACAGACCCTGAAGCTATCGATGATGATTTCGAGTTCTCGCTTAGAAGATCCTTAAAAGGAGAAATAGTTCTTTCTTTGTCTGCTGGTGGGGAATTTGATTTACTTAGTTTGAATGCAGCTAATGATGAGTTGAGCTGAACATCTTGAGATGTCTCAAAAAGGTCCAAGGTACTCACTAAAGAGCTGAGTGGTGAACCGCTTTTTACTTCATTCAACAATTGATACTTTTGATCTCCAATTAACAAAGCATCACCTTTTTCGAAATTAAGTTCATTTTCATCGTCCGAAATATAGTCCAAAGTGGAATCTATATCGTATTTCTTCTTTTCCACTTTTGTATATACTTGAAGTGTTCCCTCTACCACAATTGAAAACCCCAATTGTTCATTGGGGTATACGATCTCATTTTTGGAGATTTTTTGCGTGGTCATATTCTTAGTTAACTCGTGAAATACTGGTCTTTCCAAATATCCAAATACTTTGATTGCACTCAAGAACTCATCGAGGTAATTCGTCGAGGAAGCTTTTTTGTTCTTTTTGGAATTCAAAGAGTCTGCAAAATTCATACCATCATTGGGACCCTTTTTTGGATGACCAGACTCGGATGTATTCTTAGAATACCTCGTCAAGTATTTGTATCTGACTATCAAGAAGCATACTCCACTGATAATAAAGAGATAGATTAGAATTGACGATAGCGACAACGATATCTCATAGTTAGTGCTAAGAACACTCATGACGATGTTGGGAACTCTAAGTAGTATCCAATTGCAGATACTGCACAATATTCTGTAACAAAACTGTAGGAATGATATGAGGATAGTCGAAGTAGGCGACTTTAAATCAATTGAAACTGGTTCTTTTGTGGGAAAGACGTCTGAAGCCCTGTCGATTGAATTCCGAGTTTGGCTGAGTACCAATTTGTACGTTTCTGCCAAAGAACCCGAGGTTCCATCCATCTGTATGAGATTTTGCTAAGAAGAATCTACAGAAGTTGTAAGTAGGTGATGATAGTTTGTTTGCCCCATAACATATCCAACTATGAATGACATTGAGCGACATTACGCGACATTTGCATTGTCCTGTGCAAATTGATGATTCACACACAGGGTCCTACAATAGTGCGTTGTGGCTACTGCACGACACATTTTATTTCATAAACATCAATACTAAAAAAATCTAAGGTTCGTATGGAAGACATCCGAATCTGTGCAAGATACGCTCAATTCCATCCATACCCTTCTCCAACTGGTGGATTTCAGGGCCGTAACTGATTCTCACGTAGTTGTACCAAATGACATCCTCAAGCCTAGACAAATTCTGAGGGTTGATAAGGAAAAAGAAACCTGGAACAACGATAACCTTCTCGTGCAAACACTCGTGGAAAAAGCCCAAACAATTAGACAACTTTCCGGGCAAGTGCGAAAGGTTCAACCAGAGGTAGAAAGTGGAATTGGGTGTGTTCTTCTCATCAAATTTGAAGCCCATCTTGGACAAACGACCAAGAATGTAGTCTCTCTTCATTTTGAAATGGATTTGAAGTGCCTTCATCTCCTGTCTGACCTTCAATGGGTGCAGCAAGAAGTCCACTGCAGCGTATTGGAAAGGAGCATTGGAACCTCCATCCAAGAAAGAACCAGCAGAACTAAGAGCATTGACATACTCCTCTGGGCCCAAGATCCAACAAACACGCCATCCAGGCAAACGGAACTCCTTGGTAAGACCATTGAGAATCAAAACAGGATCTTTGTTCACATCTTCAACGTATTCGGCAGAAGAAATGGAAGATCCAGTACAGCCATCGTCATAGTAGTAATGAGAGTAGAACTCATCCATAATAAGCAAACAGCTTTGGCGGCACAAAGTGTGCAATCTCTTCAATTGCGTTGGTGTCATACACTTACCCGTTGGATTTCTAGGGTTAGAAGTAAGTAAGGCACTGACACCTCTAATGAGCTCCTGCTTGATGACATTGAGATGGACCTCGTAGTTGTCTGCCTCACTCAATGGCACTGGAATTGGAGAGAAATTCTTGAAAAGAGAAAGCATTTCAGCATAAGCAGTGTAGTCAGGGAGAAAGAACGATAAGTAACAATCGCTGATAATCGACGCAATTCTGGTCAAACCAGCTCTACCTCCAGGAACAATACAAACGTTCTTGTAGGTGTACTTGGAGGCCTTGCCTTTTCTGTAGTTTTCGTTGTACAAATTGGCAACAGCCTCACGCAAGGGCTTGACACCAGCGGTGGGGGCATATTCCTTAGATTGGTCAGTCACAGGGATAGATTCTGGTCTTTTGAACGAGCCTGGGATGGTGTCTCCATGTTCTGGCGCACCCTGGCCCAAATTGGCCCAATCGAGGTTGTTTTCGGAGTTGTATCCGTACTCGGTGGCACGCTCAGTCACCCAAAGCACACCAGTGGAAGACTGCTTAGTGTTCATGGCAGGCTTGTGGATGTCCGCATTGAACTTTGGCTTGGGCATTGGCACGGGCGATTGGACTCTTCCATGGTTGGACTCGTTGAGCTTTTGCACCAAATGGGCCTGCAAAGAGGCACCGCCCTGGGGTTCGGGCCTGATGGGTCTGGAAGTAGGATAGCCTGAGTCTCTCGCGCTGGGCAGGTAAGGCGAATTGGTCAAATTGCCCACATTGTGGTGGATGTGGGGACTTTGGGCCGAAATGTTCATGAGCTCCAACAAGGAGGTGGCCGATTGCTTCAATGAGTCAGGCAACGTGGACTCGAGGCGCTCGAATTCAGACAAGGACTCGGTGTCGGAATCGAGGTCGGCATTGGCGGTGGCGTTGACCGGAGGCGGCGTGTGGTCGGGTTGACTGGCCATGGCTGCGTTTCTGGAGAAAGGGCGCTGGATATCGGGGGTTCTGGAATGGCGATGCATTTATCTTTATCTGGAGAGATTAGACATTCCGAACGGATCCGGAGGATGCGAGTTACGTAATGGGAGAGCTGGTAGTGGTCGGGAGCACGCCGGACAAGGGATCCATGGGTGCCGGCATTGGGGCTCAAGAGACGTCGGAGTTTCAGGCCGGAAGTACAGGCATATAAATAACGACGACGGCGGCATCGGACCGAAGGGCTACACGAGACGCATCGGGCCACTGCCGAAAATAGCGGCGCTGTCACCCCAGACCTGGTGGACAGGTTGGACGGGCTCGGGCTTCCAAAGTGACGCGACAACGAAATTCTCCGCAATCGTCTCCATGCACTCCACCTTGCGGCATTGTCCAGGTGGTGTCTCCTTTTTGAGGCAGGTCCAGGGCGGAGGTCTATATCCGCAACGTGGCAAGAGATGACCCAAGAATAAAGTTAGACAGGCAAAATAGAAAGTTAGACAAGGAAAGTGAGAGAGAGGGCGAAAAAGAGAAAGCGAGACAGAGAAATGCAGAGGCACATATCATACCGAGAGAGAGGCTCTCGCTGGAGATTGTGGAGACAGGCCCTACACCCCCAGATAAGCCCACGTTGGAGGAGACAGACACCAATTCACTACAACAGACACGATCCACGTTGTGACCCCACAATTCACCTCCTCCGTACCTCACAAGGCCCTGGCACAATGTCGCCCCACCCGCCGCTCTGGCGCACCTTTCTTGACCGCGTCCTGCACCCGCGCCCCATCACCTCCCACCATCTCGCGGTTAGCTTCGGGTTTGGTGTGGAGTCCTGGATATGCGAGCTCGGAGGGGTACACAATAGCCGCTACATGCCACCCAGGTCACGGTGGCTTTCAGCACCCTAACTATATAGGCTCTCGAGTATCCACACCCTGGATTAACGGTGTAAACGTCTTCCACGATCGTGTAAATCATCATATCTCGCCTTAGGCTAGCTCCTCTGCCCTCGCTTCCGCACCCTCCCCTCCCTTCCTCCTCCCTCCTTCCCTCCTCACTAAGCCCAGGGCGCTTTTGTTCCGATGCTCGATCTCACTCCTGTTCATTTGACAAGGGTTCCCTACAGCACTCCCGACTTGTTTTCCATGGGCCAGACCACCTCCAGAGACCAGCACAGCCCCCGGGGCTGGGACTTGCAGAGCAAGCGGCTGGAGAGCCCCTCCGGCCTCGGCTTCCGCCGCCTCTCCCGCCACCACTCCCGCTTCGACCACTCCCACTTCCATCACCAGGGAATCATCTTGAACACCGAAGAAAGACACCCCAGATCCCACTCCCTGGACAGAGAGCGCAAGCGCCTGCGCTCGCGCAAACTGCACCACCTGCCCCTGCAAAAGTACCTGATCCCCTCGTCCTTTTTCCTTTCCCCTATCACATCTCACGAGGACCTGTTGCCTGAATCCTCCAGGCCGTCCCTCGACCTCAAGCCGGCCTTGACCCTGGCGCTTCCCGCGGTCTGCAACCAGGAGTCCCTCAACGACTCCAAGTCCGAATTCTACGACCTTCCTTTGCATCGAAGTCACCACGACCTCTCCTCCCTCCAAGAGCCCCAGACAGAAGAGACCCAGCCCGACCCCGAGGAGCCATTCTCGCCCCTTTTGTCTCTTCCCTTGGAAATCTTGTACACCATCATCGAAATCGTCTACTACGATGACAACTCCATCAGCATCAACTCCAACTTGGAGAAGTTCTCCAACACCATCCCCCTTCTCCTGAAAAAGATCCACCAGCTATCCTTGTGTTTCTTGTACAAGTACGCCATCTTCAACCGCCCCCATGCATTTGACAAGTTTCTCAATAACTTACTCAACAACCCCACCATCGGCAAGTACGTCGAGTACATGGATTTCCAACAGTTTACTTCCATCGGTTTGGGTAGGACCGGAAGAATGAACCAGGAGATCCAGATGGTCACAAGCTCAACCATTGCCACCGCTTTAACCATGACTCCCAATTTGATCGAGTTCATGGCTTCTGAAAACATCCAAGATGACATGGATGTCAATGTTCTTGATTTGTTGTTCAACCAGCTTCCCAAAATTCAAGCCCTCGACTTCTGTGGTGCTTCCTCTGACGCTTTTGTCAAGGCATTCCAAGAATTAGTCATTGGTTCCGAAGAAACGTCTCCAAAGGATGTCCAGATGAGCGAAGAAATTCAGGAGGAGGATTTTGAAATGGACGAATTAAACAGCCCTCCTCCTCTCCCAGCACCAGAAAACGTTGAACCAGTAAAGAGCTCTAGTCTTGACAACTTGATGAAAGTCTCTTTCCACGATTGCTCAAGTCTCACTCCTGATATCTTTGTCAAGTTACTTCCAAATTTTACTTCCCTCACAAGACTTGATCTTAATCATACTTCAATCACATCTATAATTCTTTCTAATCATTTACTGCATGGTGTAAGACTCACCCATTTATCATTAGCACGCTGTTCCAAATTAACCACAAAAGACTTGATCAATTTCTTGACACAGCATCCAGCCGTTGCAAATAATTCACTTCAGTGGCTCAACCTTCAAATTGATAGTAACGTGGTCTCGCCTCTAACAGATGTGTATTTACTTTACACTCTCCGTCATTTAAAAGCGTCCAATTTGAAATATCTTAATTTAGGTGGTCTTCCCGTGAATCAAAAAGCTTTGATTGTCATGAAAACAAAATTCACTGAACTTGAGAGTCTTTCGATTGCTCATGCAAACGTTTCCTTCGAAGACATTCTTGCATACCTCAAAGACAATGAAAAGCTCAAGTATTTGGACCTTTCTTCAATCAAAAACTTGACACGCTGGAATCTTAGTCTGCTTCTTAAAACCGTATTTGGAAGCTCATTGATGGCAATTGAATTTGATTACAAGGTCTTGTTTGACCTAACAAGCAAAGGGCAGCATATTAAGATAACTCCTGCTCAGCAATCTTTCTTGGATGAGGTTTCCACCCCTGAGGTTTGGAAATTCTACGACAACGAAGGAAGAAGAGCTTGGATTTATAAGATTGATGAAACTGACCCTGAATTCACTTCCATCATTAATTCTACCTCATCGACGTCTTCGATGGGAAACTCTTCCCTCTCATCCAATTTGGTTTACTACGATTTGGAGACAGGAAACAAGATCGTCAGCAAGGTGAAGAAACCAGAATTTTTGAAATATGCGTCGAGAAAGGTAAACTGTTCCATTGGATACTACAATTTGCAAAATTCTAAGAAGCTTAGAAGCAAGTTGGAGAAATACCGTGAGGATGTGTGGCCCCTGGAGTTTTCTCAGCGTGGCATTTTCAACTATTATTCGCTTAATATCAAGTGAATCAAACGAAAGCATAAAAACCAATTTTTATATTCATAAATATGAATTTGATGAAACAATTGGAAATGAAATGGTCTTACAGTAGAAAAGGTTTACGACTTTGATTAAAAAGCTAGACTAAACAAATAAACAAGAAAAGATCAACTTCTCGTGTTGGTAAAAAGACGCTTAGTTAACTTCGGCAATTGGCTTCAGTGTTTCATCAGTACTTCTTGGAATTTCAGAATTCTTTCCATTGGAATTGCCGTTGCCATTTGTAGCCTTCTCTTCTTCCTTGTGGTGACCGTTACCATTCAGAGAAGTTCCAGATTCCTTAACAGGTTCTCCTTCCTTCTGATTTGGGTCAAAATAAGGTCTTTCACCAATCACCGTGATTCTGAAGTGATGTCTTGGACCAGTTGGTTGTCTCAAAAAGTCTGCAATGGCACTATGTAAGACAAGTCTGTTGTCCCAAACAATAACAGTTCTCGCATCAGTGCCCTTGTGTTGAGCTCTGACTTGAATCTCCGGGTTAGTGGTGACATGCTTTTCAATGAAAAGCAAGAGAGCATTGGACTCCTCACGCTTCAAGCCTTTGATACTGTGAGTGAAAGCCCTGGAAAAAAACAAACTCTTCTCGCCAGTAACAGGATGAGTTCTAACCAATGGGTGCTCAGTGAAATAGTCACCCTTGACCCTTGCTGGGTTGCCGCTAAGAGCAGCAGCCTTGTTCTGGTAAAAGTTGGTGTGAATCACAGTCAAAGTTTCAAAGAATTTTTGAAGGGTTGGAGATAACCGTCTGTAGGCTTCTCTTAAGTCAATGAAAACTGTGTCACCTCCACTCTCGGGAGCCTCCAAGGCAACGAAGTACGAAAATGAGGCAGGGTATTCCTCAAAACTAATGTCGGAGTGCCATCCAAAAGTTCCAGTTCTGTGACTGAAGTTCTTTTCGTATCTGGACTCATCACCTCCTGGTCTAAAAGTAACCAAAAGCTCAGGGTGATTGTCGGAGGAAAAGGCCACAGGATGAATGTGCAAGGGACCGAAATATTCTCCGAATTTCTGGGCGAAGTTTGGACCCTTGTCTCTGAAGTCTTGGTCCCTGAAAATCACCAAGCCTCTGGTTTCAATGTACAAAGCCAAGTCATTCTTACCGGCATCGTCCAATTCACTCAATTGAATACCTTTAATCTCTGTGCCCAAGTTAGGGGACAAGTTTTCAGTGGTGTACTTGGAACCAGCCTTGAATAAATTCTTGAAGGATTTGTCACCAAGGTGTCCCTTATCCTTTTTGGCTCCTTCGGGGTTCTTGAAGTTATTGTACTTTCCCTCTTCTTCGGTTTTGAAAGCGCCAAGATACTCAGGATACTTGATAATCTTCTGGAATTTCTCCACTTCGGAATTGGCAAGTAAACCAGAGGTATTGTTTCTAGTAGGAAGCTGATCCACATAGTATGGATCAGTGAAGTCGGCTGCGAGGGGTCTGAAGGACATGTTTAGATTGAATTGATTTGAATTGAATGATCTACATATTTCGATCAGGACTCTCCTTTTATAGCTAGCTTGATGCTGTTGGATTATCACAGGAGTAATTAAGTTCCCCAGTTTGTTGATGCATCTTGAGATTCTATGATGCAATTATTACATTAGTCAAATCTGGCTGCAATTTCGTGATTCTTAAATTTAGCGTTTTAAAGCCATAGCGACCCACCTATTCTGGCATACTGGCCTACCCTAAACTATGGTTCGAATCACCTAATTGTATCCTTTGAGCCACGGAGACAATTGGAGAGTACCAATATAATAGCTTTTGATTGCGAAAATAAAGCTGAAATTTGTCAAGATCGACAGGGGAAAGATCGGCATCCCTATTTGATCTCATGTCTATTTTACTAACTAGACCCTTGTCCTGGTCTGATCCCAGGTCGCAGATCAAGGAATTTCAGACCCTTGGCTCACATCAACTTATCTGTGGTTGTGATTGTGGCACATCGCGCCATATTCAGGATCCAGGGTCCAAGAGCCATACTTCGAGATATAACAATAAAGATCCCGATATTTGGCGATCCAAGCACTTCATAGCTGCATGTTCTTTGTCCAAAGACCTGGCCCCATCAACGAGTCTTCCTGGTGCTACTCTGTTGCTGAGTAATGCGGAACACTCGGGCAATTCTTTAAGCGCAAGTCCACCCTCCGCAAAAATGTTGCTTAGCAATACTCTAGCAAGAGCCTCGAGACATGGAACACAAACCGCCACAACGCACCTGTTACGAGCGACCACGTTTCTGCTACATGTGTATAAGAACGACACTGTTGCTCCGATAACAGCCCTACATAGTTCTGCTTGCTCCAATGTAGCACAGCATGCACTTTTGAGCTGACACTATGGAATGTGGGGAGATTCCAAATCTACAATCGTGTCCAATGTAGCATACAAAAAGTGATGGGGAAGGTGCATCTTCTTCGCTTATCTGGGTGTCGGGTAATTCCAGCATACATTGGGGTTGGATTACCAATTATATGGTGGAATACGTCGGAAAATCTAGTTTAGGGGTCGATTCGGGCTTGTTGGTGGGCTAGGCGCAAAAGTGGCTAGAGCCTTGATCGGGTTAAACAAGCGCAAGCGCGAGCGCGTGACTAGAGACTGAAGCTATATAAGTCGACCCCATTTCGTGATAACTAGCCAGCAACATGTCACAAGTTAGCGTTCCACCAACATTCAAGGGATTCGGAGTCGACTCCACCACCAATTGGAAACAGCCCAAGTTAGTTGAATACGAGCACAAACAAGTCAATGCCCACGACGTAGTTGTCAAGACAGAGGTATGCGGTATCTGCGGCAGTGATCTTCTCACTATCAATGGTGCCTGGGGCGACTTGAAGAGAAACGACTTGGTGGTGGGTCACGAAATCATCGGTGAGGTTGTCGCCATCGGCGACAAGGTCGAGCATTTCAAGGTGGGCCAAAGAGTGGGGATTGGCGCTGCCAACAGCGCTTGCAGATCGTGCAAGCGTTGTGAACAAGACAACGAGCAATACTGCAAGACCCGTTCCTCCACATACAACACCCCAGACATTCGTTCTGGCGGTTATGTCACTCAGGGTGGTTACGCTTCTCACGCAATTGCCGACGAACAGTTCGTCTTCCCAATCCCCGAGAAGCTCGAATCCGTGCATGCTGCCCCATTGATGTGTGCTGGATTGACCGTGTTCTCTCCATTGGTCAGATCCTTAGGAATTGATGCTAAGGGCAAAACCGTTGGTGTCATTGGTATCGGTGGTTTGGGTCACTTGGCCATTCAATTTGCTAATGCTATGGGCGCCAAGGTCGTTGCATTCTCTAGATCTTCTGCTAAGAAGGAGCATGCTACATCTATGGGCGCCCACGACTTCGTTGCCACTGGTGAAGTCGAGAATTGGAGCTCCAAGTTCCACGACACTTTTGACTTAATCTTGAATTGTGCATCTGGTGTTGATGGCTTGAACCTTAACGAGTACTTGAGTGTATTGAAGGTCAGGGGTGAATTCATTTCTGCTGGTTTGCCACCACACTCCGATACCTTCCAGGTGAGTCCATTCTCTTTCTTGAAGACCGGTTCTTCATTTGGATCTTCTTCTCTTGGTAACAAGGTTGAGGCCATCCAGATGTTGGAGTTGGCTGCAGAGAAGGGTATCAAGCCATGGATTGAGGAGGTCCCAATTTCTGAAGAAAATGTGTCCAAGGCCTTGATCAGATTGGACAAGGGTGATATTCAGTACAGATTTGTGTTGACCGACTTCGACAAGGCTTTCCAGTAAAGTTTCCATGGAAGAATCACCCTAATGTTCAATACGCTTCATCTTAACGTATGGGTTCCCTGTATAGGTTAACTTCGATGTAAATTGGAATCCTTAAAATATATATATTATCCCAATAACCTCGAGGGTGGATTAATCTAATATTTCAGATATAACACGGAAGGGCAATGACGTAATCTTTCTGCAAGCCATAATCAAATCAGTCCGATGTCTGGAAAAATAGTCAGGTATCGTTACTTGCATATTTCATTTTGTAATCTTAAATACAGTCAGCTCTCATTGAGGTCAAGCTTTATCAAGTTGATGTATTTTCTGTGGATCATCGAGCAAAAAAAAGGCTTAAGTTTCTAACACAATTGATTTTCCCTGTAGGTAAGTATATCTATAAGGATACGCTGCATCAATTTGCATCGGTTATCAAATACCGAATGCAGGGATAGCTCGGGAATGTTTCAAAGACACAGCCTATCCTAGTTGATTAGATTATGTTACCACTACCTCAATTTCTATCATTTTGTAGCAAGTGAGAACTACACTAATTAACTGATCAAGTATTAGGTTGCTTGAAATACATACTACACTATATGTACCTCCACCTACAACGAAGACTGTATTATTTGGACAACTTGACCCCACAAAACGCTGCTACTTATTTAGGACATTCTTTTAAATAGTCGTCCCCTTTCACACTCACCCGAGGTTATTTACCCCACCTTGTCAACATGTAGGATCAAATATAAACCGAACAGAATCCACCACTTCCGACACTATTCCATACAACTACATTCAATTCGTCATGGCTCCCCCTGAAGTAACTGCTGTAAGACATCCCATAGATGTGGCCAATTTAACCAAGTACTTGCATCAACTCAACCATTCTATTCCCGAAGGTACTACTAGTGGAGTCACTGTCCCTAAGACCAACTCCCAGAACATAGACATTCAACAATTCTCCTTTGGCCAATCCAACCCCACCTACTTATTGAAAGATGGAAACAGATCGTTTGTTTTGCGTAGAAAGCCATCGCCAAACAACAAATTGGTGTCCAAATCTGCCCACGCCATTGAAAGAGAGTTCTTCATCTTGCGTGGAATCAATGTGTTGAACCAAGGAAATAGCCGCCAGGTCCCTGTGCCGGTGGTGTATGCTTTGTGTGAGGACGAGTCGGTCATTGGGTATGTGTTCTACCTCATGGAATACATAGAAGGTGAGCAGATCAAGAATCCAGAGATGCCTGGAACTAGTGCCGAGGACAAGGAAGTGCACTGGAAAAGTATCATGGAAACCATCAGTGCCATCCACTTATTGGATGCCCACAAGCTAGTCAAGGAGCTTCCTGTGAAGCATTTCCCCCAATTCCACAATTTGGAGAAGATCACCCTGACAAGCTACTTCCAACGCCAAATCAAAACATTGTCAGGGGTTCAGAAGTTGCAGAGTAAGGTGGTTGATCCTGTGCCCAATTTTGAAGCTATCTGCAAATGGACTCTTGACCATGCGCCAAAGGATCCCACGCACTTATCTTTGATCCATGGTGACTTCAAGATTGACAATGTGTTGTTCCATCCCAAAACGAAAAAGGTTATGGCTGTTTTAGACTGGGAACTCTGTACCTTCGGACATCCCTTGTTCGATCTTGCCAACTTCTTCCAGCCATTCCAATTCCCCAACAAGCTCAACCGGTTGTTATACCACCCACAAGATACAGATGTTGGCATGGAGAACCCAAATTCCATTGCCGAAATGAAACTCAGATTGAAACAATACCACGAGGCATATGGCCAGCCATCCTGGGATCCAAAGGACCCCACCAACAATGCCCTTGACCAGTGGACCTTGGGGTACGTTTTCGGCTTGGTCAGATTATGTGTCATCAGTCAGGGTATTGCAATGAGGGTCAAAAAAGGTAGCGCTTCTGGTAACGCTACAGGCTTCTCAAAACTCTACATTCCCTTGTCGGGATTGGCTGACGATGCTATTGCCGCAGTTAGTTCTAAGGCCAGCAACGCCAAGTTTTAGTTACCTTCAAATAGACACAGCATCACCATACTGTATCTAGTATAATCGTACTCCTGCATAAAAATGTACTCTTTTCACGTGATGCGACTTCATCAGATATTACTCACACTGATTTCTCGAGATTTTCATCATCCAACTTTCACTCTCCAGCTACAATGTCCAGTTTCGGTACCCTTTTCCGTGTCACTACCTACGGTGAGTCCCACTGCAAGTCCGTCGGGTGTATTGTTGACGGTTGTCCTCCAGGTTTGGAGTTGACCGAGGCTGATATCCAACCTCAGTTGAGCAGAAGAAGACCAGGCCAAAGTAAGTTGTCCACCCCAAGAAATGAGAAGGACCAAGTGCATATTCAATCCGGTACTGAGAACGGTTTGACTTTGGGCTCTCCTATCGGTATGTTGGTCCAAAACGAAGACCACCGTCCTCACGACTACTCTGAGACCGATTTATACCCAAGACCATCTCACGCAGACTGGACCTACATACAGAAATACGGATGCAAGTCTGCTTCTGGAGGAGGCAGATCTTCTGCCAGAGAGACCATCGGTAGAGTTGCTGCTGGTGCCATTGCCGAGAAGATCTTGCAGAAAGCCAACAACGTGGAGATTGTAGCTTTCGTGTCCAGTATTGGTGAGATCGCCATGGACAGAACTCCCAACAAGCCTGAGTTCCAAGAATTATTGAATACCGTTACTAGAGAGGGTATTGATGCCACTGGTCCTATCAGATGTCCAGATGCCTCAGTGAGAGACGAAATGGTTAAGGTCATTGAGAAGTACAGAGATGCCAAGGATTCCATTGGAGGTGTGGTGACCTGTGTGGTCAGAAACTGTCCTATCGGATTGGGAGAGCCTTGTTTCGACAAGTTGGAGGCCACTTTGGCTCATGCCATGTTGTCCTTGCCCGCCACCAAGGGTTTCGAGTTCGGTTCGGGTTTCCTCGGTACTCAGATTCCCGGCTCCAAGCACAACGACATGTTCTACTTGGATGAAGAGCGCAATGGCTTGAGAACCAGAACCAACAACTCTGGAGGAGTTCAGGGTGGTATTTCGAACGGAGAAAACATCTACTTTTCTGTTGCTTTCAAGTCTGCTGCCACCATTTCGCAAGAGCAGGAAACAGCAACTTACGAAGGTGCTGACGGAGTCTTGGCGGCCCGCGGCAGACACGACCCCAGTGTTACCCCCAGAGCTGTTCCTATTGTTGAGGCCATGACTGCCTTGGTCTTAGTAGATCAACTTCTTATTCAAAAGTCCAGAGAGGCTGGCAGACTTATTGTGAGTAAATAGTTGTGAGTGAGTTAGTAGAAACGCAATTCTAGAAAAGTCCACTTTCGATTTAAAAATTTCGTAATTGAAATTCCCAAAATGTAAATTCAAGTCGCACCAAAGGATGGGGAAATCTCCGTTGAGATCGGCTAAAAATGCTTTTGTGTTGGTAACTGAACGATGTAAGAATAACACATCACTGACACCACTTCTTTTTTACTTTTTGATGTCGTCGTACAGTGATTCTTTCCAGCTAAGATGGGAGCAACTCGTTCGGCGTGGAAGCATCCCTTCATCCCTATTGAGAAACCCTGGCTTCATTGACTTGCTTTACTCTGACAAATTAGGGATACGCAAGGCTGAAGCTAAGGAGGTGCTCCATTATTCAAGGGATGAAGACTTGCAAATTAGCAACACCATGAAGTCTGCCCTGACTATAAAGGCCAACATTGAGCCTGGGGTAGACTTATCTACTGGCTATGAAGATTTCCACAACCTCAGCAAAGAAGGGCATCGACACGTTGCATCTATCCAGGCAAGCAAATTGCTTGCCATCAAGGAGTGGGAAAGGGAACACGGCACCAGAATCAAAGCAGATGTGATCGCATCAAGAAGAAGTATCTTGCAATTGCTAGAAATTCCCTTCAAAGGTCCCAGATGTCTTCTATATGCGAGTGTGATTGATGGCCAGATATTTCTTGAATCGGTTAAAGATGATGACCAAAAGATCACACCCCCTGGAATGTGTGGATACAACTTTGAAGCATATGCTACCCTGGATACTTTCCCGGCCAAAGACAATAAGGTGAAGTTCAACTCGATGATTTTGCACGAATTTGATTGGGAGGAAAAGATCTCCCTATTACTTTCCTGCGAGGTGGATGCGGTTGATGACTTTGACTACAGCAAGTGCGATGAGTACAGCATATTGGACCATTACCTCGAGCTTAAAGCTTGGGGAAAGGTATTCAAGCAGAAGATTGATCGAGCCAAGATGCAATGTTATTTGGGAGGAATCCAAAGACTACTTTTGGCCAAAAGAAGTCCAGAGTGCATTCTTGAATCGGTAACTGAAATGAACTTGGATTTTGACCAGGATCGCAAACCTAATTCCCGTACTCTTACAAAGACTTTTCTAGACAATTGGTTGTGTTTCATACTTCGGTTTGTCGTCGACATTGTCCAAAACTCACTAACGCACGACACCGACGAGCCACAGATCTTTGTCATGACATGTGATAGAGCCATATATTTCAATCGCAGTCATCCAAAGTTTCATCCCCGGCCCAACTTCATGACCCCGGATTGGTTCGTAAAATGGAGATCCGAAAACAACAAAAAACAAGATACTGGCGAGCTTACTAACATGCAAGCGTTACGCAAGAAAATGGAGCAGAAAGAAAAGGCTGCTGCAGAGGAGAATGGCCCAGTTATCGAACAAGATCATCAGGAACAAATCGAACAAGAACATAGCCAAGGAACAGAGAATAAGGGACCCGTACAACAATCTGCCGATAACCCTGATGTACAAGAGAAGCGTCCAGTCGAATCTAAGCAGAAAGAAGAGAGCAATGACGGCGAGGAAAGTATCAAGAATACTAACAACGAAGATGAAACGGATGTTAGTAATAGTGACGAGAAGACTCAAGACAAGCAGAAGGATAACAAACAGAAAGAGCCTGATTCTGAACTTTCTCTGGCCCTTCAAGAGTTGCGTCTTGAAGAATAACTTCAATGCTTAATCAATAACCTTGATGTGGACTCTATTGCTGCAAATTCCACAGAATATCGGAGGAAGATACACTCGTATCAGTATTCCCCGCCCTTATGAATTTTACCTATAAATCCAATTAACAACTCAGGAATACTGTACATATAGAAACGTGAGCTGGGTGTGTAGACCTCTAAACAATACTAGGCAGCTAAGAATATCAGTGGTACTGCCTTACTACCATGACCACCACGCGTAGGTGTGAAAAGTCACGTGAGGTCGTGTGCGTGTTTTTTCTTGACGCGACCGGACAGCAAAGACTGTTTGGAAGATCAATCACAAACCTTCACTTCTACGACACTTCAATCATGAGAACCAGTGTGTTTTTCTTCATTGCCGCCCTTTTGCAAGTGGTGGCTGCACACAATGTGTTGCTTCCTCCTTATTCCAAGCAATGTTTCTACGAAACCTTGAAAAGAAACGATGAATTGGCTATCAGTTACCAGGCGGGATCAAGAAACCCAACCAATGCTGAGCAGTATACCGTGGACTTCTTCATCAACACTCCTTCTGGACAGGTTGTGTTGAAGGAAGAGAACAAGGACCACGGAGACGCCAGAATCCAGGCCCAAACCGACGGTAGATACGAGTACTGTTTCTCCAACGAAAAAACCGGCAGAGTCGACTTGGATGTCTCCTTCAATGTGCATGGTGTTGTCTACGTTGATGTTAACGACCCTAAGGCTGACACCTTGGACTACGCCATCCAAAAGTTGAGCGAAAAGACCAACGATGTCAAGGCCGAGCAAAGTTACTTGGTTATTCGTGAGAGAACCCACAGAAACACTGCCGAGTCCACTAACTCCAGAGTCAAGTGGTGGTCGGTCTTCCAAATTATTGTTGTTGCTGTCAACTCCATCTTCCAAATCTACTACTTGAAGAGATTCTTTGAGGTCAAGTCGGTGGTTTAAATGACCTGCTGTGTGTACCGTAGGTTAAGAGCATATACACTACTAAGATTCAATGTAGATCAAAATTTGAAAAGGATATCAAGTGGGTAACTGACCGAAAAGCTCAGTTGAAACAGACGCATGTACTCTCATTTCTACGAAGTCCTTTCATACAATCTAGATGCAAAAATGGTAGATATGGAAGAATTCACTTCTTCCTCCAATAAAATAAGTGTGAGGGATATGGAGAAATGAAACCTGGATACTTTCAAGAATGTGCATCTTTATAAAGATAGTTTCAAAATAGTGACTAGGATATAAAATTCATCTCAATTGTAAGATAGTATTGCTCTGGAGACTAATGTTTGACATTATTCAAATTGTGCGTATTTAGAATTGGGAGTGCAAACCAATCAACTATACATCTAGAAAGAATTTCATGGAATTGATGTGTACTAGTGTACGTTGAGAGGACAAAAATTCCTTAAAGACCCAAGGAATTGAAATCTTGTATTTATTTGAAAAGAATCAAGATTGAATAATACGGTAATTGCCCATTTCGAAGAGCTGAATTTATGAGGGTCAAATCCACAGTAGAAAAATAGACATATATTTAGATGGCACTTTTGGATGTGCTTTGGTATAGAATGCATGCAAAATAGCAGTAAGGATCACCTGAGCATTTGATTGAGTCCTGTAGTGTTGGGGTCGGAAATGTCTTTTCTTGACAGAACAACCGTGAACCTGTAAAAGAAACAGGAAATATTCTGGAAGCCGATCTAGAACTCCAAAAAATGTATATGCCGATTCTTTGCTTCTTTTGCTGTTGCTACAGTGCTGCTTCTAGCCGATTGAAGAACTGGCATATTTTCTGTCGATTGGCTTCAGTACATGCTTGAAGACGAGAAATCGCGTGAAGAAATGGCTACAAACTCAATGAAGGACAGATACAAATAAGTGGTTGCACTACTATTTAGTACTAGTACTAATATCTGTAGCTGTAGCGCCTATCAAGTCACGGATCTGAAGATCTGAACACTGCATATCCTGCCGTGGACGTAGGATTTGCCCATGACCTCCATGACCTCTCCAGTCGGATCGACTGAGGCAAGAGGGTCTCGGATCGAGCGCCTAACTCCAGGCGACTCTCCGCCGACGTGGAAGTCCGAATTTAAGACCAGCAATGTGCTTAAGTCCTAGTGCCTTAATCCCTCGCTGTAGCCCGCAGCGGAGCGAGCCATTGGGGAAACGAGCAGATGCCCAAAGAAGAGGCTACGTAGACAATAAGACAATAAGACCGACGACAGACCAGTCGGTAGTTTCCTTCCGATCCCATAATTCCAACACACTACCTGCCACTACTAACATACTAATATCTATCCATACGAATAATACTTTCTATTCTGTCCATTCTGTCCATACTGTCACCTTGGACCCACCATTTCGCTCCGGTTCACTCCATTCGCTCCAGTTCACTCATTCACTCCAGACTAATAGTGCCGTACGGTTGGCCGCTGGACCACCACAGCAGAATGCGCAAAATTTCGGGTGGGTGCCGATCCCCCCGCCTGAAAGAAAACTGCTCTGCCGCCAACCACCGACACGGAGCCATGCACCCCTCCGATGACCCCAACTTTCCGTCAGGAACCCGTAGGCTGGAGATTCCCAGGTCATTGTCGGAGAGCACCGTCACGGCTGCCTCCCACATCCCGTCCCTTCCATTCCATTCCAGACCAGACCAGACCATGCCATGCCAGACCAGACCAGACACGCCAAATGCCAAACACGCCAAACACACCAGACCAGACGGACGGACCACATGACTTCTCGCGTCGGCACGTCGCCTTCATCGGCCCAGCGTATCTCCATGTAGTTTTACCCCGTGAAAATGAAAATTTCGCGCCTATCGGTCCACCACCACCACCTCCTCCTCCAGCACCGCGGCCGAAGCCGCCATGCTCGGTACTGGCGGGTTTTCTGGCTGCCTGGCGGGTTGCCTGGCTGCCTGGCTGGCTGACCACCATTGGCTCCACCACCACCACCACCACCACAGTGCACACAAGCGCAATGACACGCGACAGAGCCCGGACGGCGCCAAAGCCCATGAAACTGCTTGTCTTGGCCCTACCTCCGTGCCCTTGCTCTCTTCAATCCTGGCCGACCCAACACACCACCCACCGACCCTCCCGCCCGCGTTCGTTAAAGCCCGTGTGTGTTTGTTGTGCGTGTAACCAGTTCCCCTCTATGTAGCGGCCTGACACACTACGACCACAATCAATCCACTACTGCCCTACTTACACTACCTCCCTACTGCCTCTCCTTCCACAGCAGCACACAGAGCCTGGCGGTTCCCCATTCCCGCTCCCTTCCCGTAGTCCAGCCCCTCAATTTCACCTCCACCTCCGCTACAACTCCCTTAACCCCAGAGTCGCCCGAGTTTACCCGCGATGGCGCGGTCACGTGCAGCGGCCCGTTCCTTCACATGGCTTCCCCTCCCGCAACTCGCATCAAAGGAACAGGGCACATCGGCGTTCCGCCTGGCGCCCGTGATCTCCTGCCACCCGACCCTTACTGCGGTTGCCGTTTTGAAACCCCACCCCACCCAAAATCCTCCCCCATGCCCCAGAAACCCCGAAAACACCAGTTTTCCCGTGTACGTGTGCGCACCACCATTCCTCGGCTGATATGCACCTTTTCTCGCCCGACCCATATATATAAGACTACAAGTCCGACGGTGCTGGGAGTATCGCTTTTTCCCGTCCCCCCTCCACCATGGCGTCGTTTTTCCCCAGCATCAAAGAGTTGCCCCCAGACCCCCTCTTCGGCTTGAAGGCCAGATACACCGCCGACCCCCGCGCCGACAAGGTCGACTTGGGCATTGGCGCCTACAGAGACGAGAACGGCAAGCCCTGGATCTTGCCTGCCGTCAGACAGGCCGAGGCCAAGTTGGTGGCATCACCCGAGTACAACCACGAGTACTTGTCCATCAGCGGCTACGAGCCCTTCGTCAGGGAGAGCGCCAAGGTCATCTTGGGCCCCGACTCCGTGGCCCTCGCTGAGGCCAGACTCGCCAGCCAGCAGTCCTTGTCCGGCACCGGCGCGTTGCACTTGGCAGGTCTTTTCCTCAAGACCTTCTACTCCGGCGCCCACAACATCTACTTGTCCAAGCCCACCTGGGCCAACCACAACCAGATCTTCTCCAGCCTCGGCTTCAACGTGCAGAACTACCCCTACTGGAACAACGACACCAAGTCCTTGGACTTCGACGGCTTCCTTGCAACCATCAAGAGCGCCCCCAAGGGCTCTATTTTCTTGTTGCACGCCTGCGCCCACAACCCCACCGGCTTGGACCCCACCAAGTCCCAGTGGACCTCCATCTTGAAGGAGTTGGACAACAACAACCACTTGGTGTTGTTCGACTCCGCCTACCAGGGCTTTGCCAGTGGCAGTTTGGAACAAGACAACTTTGCCATCAGACACGCCATTGACGACAGACTCATCACCAGCCCCATCGTGATATGTCAGTCGTTCGCCAAAAACTGCGGCATGTACGGTGAGAGAGTCGGTGCTGTGCACGTTGTGACTCCTCCAGGCACCACCGGCGACGACGCCGCTCCCTTGCTCAGAGCCATCAAGTCCCAGTTGAACAAGATCATCAGATCGGAAATCTCCAACCCTCCAGCATACGGTGCCAAGGTTGTCGCCACCATCTTGGGTGACGCCCAATTGAAGGCCCAATGGCAAAAGGACTTGACCACCATGAGTTCCAGAATCAACAAGATGAGACACGCTTTGCGCAACTTGTTGACCGACGAGTTCAAGACTCCTGGTAACTGGGACCACATTGTCAGCCAAACCGGTATGTTCTCGTTTACCGGCTTGACCCCAGAAATGGTGGCTAGATTGGAGGAGAAACACGGTGTCTACTTGGTCTCCAGTGGACGTGCTTCTGTCGCTGGTTTGAACGATGGAAACGTCTACAAGGTTGCCAAGGCTATCGACGAGGTGGTGAGATTCTGTGCCAAACCAAAGTTGTAATTCTATAGATTTTCATACAACCTCTCAAGTTAATTAGGAACGTTCTACACTGATGACCTACTGTAGATGCATGAGTGTGGCTAATGTGCTCATTTCTTGAATTAATGGCTCATAGAGCTAATAAAGACTTACCAAACAGCCGTTAATGAGTTATGAACGAAGAGAAGTAGATACTTGATTGTGATTACTTCAACAGCTTGCAAGTTATCATGAAGTGATGAAGTATGTAGTTTACTGGATTTTCAAAACTATTGCAGCTTCGACGACTCATATAACTCTTGCCTATTAATTGGAGCACTGTAAACTCCATACTGCAATACTCAACGAATGACACAACCCCGAACTTGAAAGTATTGGGATGCCCAAGAACATGAAACTACATCAGGACAATTACTTGTATATATTAGATTAATATATGACGAGGTTTGAGTGGTTACTGTAGGGATGGTTGTACAGCGGTCTTAGACCACTTGTGAGTGTACTTTTATGTGTGTAAAGTGATGAAGTCCGCAGATTTACTTTCTTCTGAAAGAACAACCTTCGGTCAACTTAGCCTTACCACCAGCAGGAGTACACAAGACTTGGGAACAAGACTCACAGGTGACAGCACTTTGGGCGTGGGAGAAGATGGTAGTGATGGTCAAACAACCTTGACACTTGACATCCATGAAGTAGGATCTTGGGGCTTGGACCAAGGTCTTCAACTTGTGCTTTTGAGCTTCAGAAGCTGGAGTTGGGTGCAATAAATCTTGAACTAAAACCTGCAATGTTAGTATTCGCTCATTTTGAAGAATTGGGGGATAGTGAATCTGTTGAGAAAAGCTTTTCCTGGGCCTGTGGGGAGGTATCACAACTCGACATGCATTCAACTTTCTGGTACATCGGTGACGATGGCCGGTCATCGGTGGGCCTGGTTATAACTGTTGGCTGATGTTGGCTTCATTTGCTAAATGTCTGAAGGTACAGCTGGCATTGCCGGATCTGAACCTGGGTTTCAACAACGACACATCAATTTTTCATGGGGTTTTCATTCTTGTATATCTGGGTGGATTCGTTCTTCATCTTGGTTGCCTCGTCTCATACACTATCACTGTTCCCTCTCTGAGTCTAGCTGAACATACCATGTTGTCTGTCTTATGAAGGTACTGTCTAGATAACTACTCGAACTTGTAAATTTTTTCATACACCAGGTCGCGCAGTGTGTAGTCGTCTGCAACCAGTGTTTTGTCTGCAGGAAGATATTGAAATGAAAAATTTTTGCGCGTGACTTGAAGACTTTTTCACGTGATGTGACTGTGTATTTCAGTGTGCAAGAATTGCCTAACCCCACACTTGTCATCGCGGCTAACTGGATCGGTTAGTATGTGGAGTTCACCTGATTCAATTCATAGAATGCATTGGTCCTATGAATTGAATTAAGAGACCATCAAATTAGAGGATCCCATAGGGTGTAATGATTGCTGTAGTGATTCGTCATATGAATTGAAATTTTTCACTGGTGAACTGAATTTCTTGTAATTCGAAATGAGAATTACTCCGCTCAGGACTCCAGTTATTATCGAAATGAAACAATAATTGAAAATGAAGCAATTGATCAGAATTGATTTTTTAAATCCCACTTCCCCTGAAAGAATCACTTCTCTTTGGTACTCGCTCGATAATTTCCCTCTGTTACGCTTCGTACTTTAATACGTTCGTTTATTGAACTGTAGAAGAAAACATACTTGCACCAAGATGCTGAAGTGTTCACGAAAGACAACAGCGCAAACACTCCAAGATATA
Organism: Suhomyces coccinellae; assembly: GCA_030565345.1. Lineage (NCBI taxonomy): Eukaryota > Fungi > Ascomycota > Pichiomycetes > Serinales > Debaryomycetaceae > Suhomyces > Suhomyces coccinellae. Next base: position 67,820 of record JAJMBP010000027.1, on the reverse strand, counting down.
AACTTGGCGTGGGGTGGACATATTCGATATCTTAATATAATTGTACTACCTAGCTAAATATATAAAAGCGTTCCTCGTCTTCTTTGGCTTTCGCAGACAAACAATCTCTTTTTCGCAACCATCAAATCACAAATATATTCATAAAACACCAAAATCAACAGCAAAAGTCTTCAGCCATGCATCAATATCTCCATCCGTAAATGGTATCTGACGTTTCATCAGTTGCGCTATTGATTGCATCTTCTAAAGATAATTATAAAAGACTAAATAACTAACTAATAATAGAGTCAAGAAATAAAGGATTATAGAAGAAAGTAGAGGAGACTATACTAAGGAAAGTTAGAGTAACCATGTCTATATAACGATCCAAACTAACTATCTTGATCTCTGCAAATTCTTCTTCATTCTGAGTGTTTTTGCGCGTACGTGTGGATAATCTATTGGAGCAGGATCAGAAGAGAGATCACAAGTATGTCTATATAGTCTTCAATCCTCTAACATTCTTTGTATGTACAAATGATTGTTATTTTGGATTGCTTGATGATTTGTTAATGTGGTGAAATCATGGGACAATGAAAAACAAACATGAACTCTTGCACAAGCACACTGATTATTTCGTCGTTTTGCTGTCTGGTGTGTCTGGTGTTTTGTGGATGTAGTTGTGAATTAATGGGTGGAGGGGGGATCTATCCAAGATAGATGGACTTGTAGCAAAATACAAATCATGGAGGATTTGAGCATGCTGGTAGTAACAAATGAAATAAAAACAAACTAATAAAAAAGGCGCCAAGATCAAGAATCACGATGGGCTTATTTGCCCGTCTTCTTAGGCTTTCTTGGAGTTGACACTGGTCTGTTGTTAGCGACATTAGAGGCGGGGAATCTTGGCTTCTTATCAGCAGGCTTCAATATTTGGAAGGAGCATAACAAACTTTCGTCAACACTCATCATAGCACCGGCGTTATCAAATTCACCACAGTAGTTAGGGGCAGAGAAGAGAGTGACAAGCTGCCTCTTTGAGAAGAATTCGTAACCATCTTCCACCACTTGATGGGCTCTGCAAATAAGATCCATATCATGCTTTTGTAAGAATCTCGACACGACATCAGGACCAAAGGTGAAAGAAACACCTCTATCGTTTTCGGACCAACCGGTAATATCCTTGTCAGGATCCGACCACAACAAGTCACATAACAAACCCACATCTGGAATGTCGGTTGGTCTCATGACTCTTCTAATTTGTTCCATAGAGTTCAAGTCGGGAGACAAACCACCGTGCATGGTGAAGATCTTCTCGTCGATGATGGCGGCAATTGGCAAACAGTTGAAACAGTCGGTGAAAGTCTTCCACAACTTGATGTTGTATCTTCTCTTACATTCATCGTAGAAACCATAAATTCTGTTGATGGAGGCACACTCGTGGTTACCTCTCAAAATGAAGAAGTTTTCGGGATACTTGATCTTGTAGGCTAACAACAAACAGATGGTTTCCAAGGATTGTTTACCTCTGTCGACGTAGTCACCAAGGAATAAGTAGTTGGCCTCGGGTGGGAAGCCTCCGTACTCGAAGAGTCGTAACAAATCGTAATATTGGCCGTGGATGTCACCACAGATTTTGATGGGGGCCTCTAATTCCAAGAGAATGGGTTGTTGGATGAAGATTTCTCTGGCCTTGGTACAGAGATAGCGGATTTCGTGCTCCAAGAGGGTGACTTGCTTGCCGGGTCTGGAGCCTCTGACCTCCAATAATCTGTCGACTATCGAGTCGATGTCGGCTTCCTGGTGTTCTGTCGACATGCTATGCAGTGGCAATGGCCGGTGTAGTTACTGGGGAGAAAGGATTTGGTTGGGCGCGGTGGCGTGGGGCGTGGAGGGAGGTGGTGATACGTGTCACAAAGGAAGTGCCTAGGGGTCAATCAATTAGTGCCGGGGCCGGGACGGGTTTCGAGGACACTGCTAAGCAAGGTTTGTGGGTGGTGGTGGAGGATACTCGTCGTATGGTGGGAGTACGCTGGACAAATACTGACGAGAGGGTGAGTAGGGGCGTGTCCGAGGAAGGGGAGGAGAGACGTGGGAGGGGAGGGTACAGCGGGTCACTGGACTGGGGAGGGTTAGGACGCAAGCGTGGGGGAGGAGGGTCTGGCAGTGTGCTGCGGGCCCGGGTAGCTGGTGCTGTGCTGAAGGAGACTTACGTTTACGAAGGGAGGTAAAACAACAAATGAGTTTGCAGAAAGAAGAGAAAGGAAAAGTTTTATTGGTGCGCGCACGCGGCCGGGGGCTAGACCGGCTGAGGGGGCTGCGCCCAATGGCTCCATTTAGCCCCAAACCTGCCAGAGTGGGGTGGGTGTGGCCCACTCCACTCGGGTTGTGGGACGAGATTGTGGAGAATACGTCACAAGGCGTATTTGTGGTGGTGGTGGTGCTACTCTGGCCATGGGTTGGGGTGGGGGATGGCGTGGGGTTGGCGGGTTGGGGTTTGGCCCCAGGTGGGGGGTCCTACTGGGCCCAAAGCAAAGCACTCCAGGGACCGGGGGGAGGCGTGGTTGAGTGAGGGCGTGATTGCCCTACGCAAGAAATGACCTCTCTTTGTGGACCCGGCGTCCTCGGCCAATGGGAACGTTCGGCACAGGGAATGCCGGAATTTGCACCATGCAAACGAAGCCTTGGTGCGTCGAGGCACTTGTCGGCAACTGGCAAGGGCCCGTTGCCAGTTTGCGGCTGGTGGTGGAGGAGGTGCCGTGTAGCAAGGCCCCAGTCCCAACGCAAGCAAGGGGAGGGAGTGTGTACGGGCCGGAAACGGGGTACTGTCTGCCGGTTAGGATCTCGGGTGCAGGGTGGATATATGTCTCGAAGCCAGCCAGCGGCCACTTCACGTGAGTGAGGGCGTAGATGAGACGACTCAGGTGATAGGTATGTGCAGAACAGGGATGGAGGTGTGTGTAGGTGATAGAATAGTGGGCTGAAGATCTACCGCCAGGTCCAATCTCACATGTAGATAGGCATGCGGCTTGAAGGAGCCCCAAATATTGTACTGATAGTGATGGTCATGGCGAATATTCACAGGAGAGATAACGCCTGGCAATGGCGTGTTGCTTGAGTATGGGGCACGAATCTGTTGATCTCGTTAGCTTGTACAGAAGTGTATTTTTGCTCGAAGTTGCACTATCGAGAGATAGCAATTAGAAATCTTCAATATGTATGGAGTATTCTGATCCGAAGTACTTTCAATTGTATTGGGACATTATTGGTGAACGGCATGCTATTTTGAAGTAGAATTGAGTAAAGAAGTAAATTAGTCTTACCAGAGATAGAATAATTATTCATAGTGGTATAGACGGTACAATTATTGAACCAGGCAAAGATCTTACCCTGGCATCACCACGCCTGAAATATATCATCATATATCATAAATCCAGCAACTTCACGCCTACTCTGTCTATTTCATAATATTAACTTCTGCTATGAAGACCATCGGTCTATTCTCGGAGTTGGACTGTGTACGCATAAAGTCTGTTCTTGATAAGTAATGTTTCGTTCTCCATTCAGGCAGTATGGCTAGTACAAAATAGTTCTGTTCCAACTCCGTCACTCAGAAGACTCGAATTAAATGCTAGCTTAATACAATAGGATACAAAGTATTCTCAAGAAAAGCACATGTGAACGTTGACCTTCTTTGGCCCATTCTATCGTGAATAGTAAATCTAGGTGCAGCATATAATTAATACGATAAAATAACCTTTGATTGTATCCTTGTTCAATTTAATTGTTGTCTCTGATAAGAAATGGGGTGAAATTGAATATTTGACCTAATTTCCGACTCATAGATCGCTGTAAATAAGTTGTATGAGATAATCTATTCCTGTTACCACTGTGCTACTATTTTAATCGATAACCTGTAAGTAGTATCTCTTCCTTTCCCACTTTGTCAAATATCTCGCCTTCCACTCTGTTTTAGTTGTATCGCTCTTTCATATCAAATGAGAAAAAAAAGGATCTGAAGTAACCCCCATGAGTGTCTCTCCACAGATAGGCCCCCCCTTTCCCAATAACTATCTAGTTAAGAAGGTGGCTGCTTCAGATTCCAAGTCATGCATCATTTGCTACAAATCCACCTCTACAGTTCTTCTCTCGGAGAACAGTGTCGACTTCTTCTATGTGTGTGATTCCCATCTTAAGGATAGTCAATTTGCAACCAGCATTAAGACCGACGAATACAATGACTTGATTAAGCTGCAATCAGAATTAGAAGGCAAGGTAGCTCGTATGAAGGAACAGGCAGAAAATGTGAAACCCTACAAAATCACCACTCTTATGTCTGGTTACTGGAGCGGGTCCAAGAAAGACACTCTGGACGAAAAGAAGGAAGGGGCCGAAGGCAATAATGACTCCAATGACGTTAAGTACAAGAAATTGGTTCAAGAAATCAAAGATGCTACTTCAGAATTGAACACTAATTCGAGCAAAATCGCCGGCTTTCAATTCAAAAATTACGAATTGGACAAAAGAATTTACACCTCACGAATCCAGAATTACAACAAAATCAAGTTCAACCGAGCCAGAACTAAAAAGATACAACTGGACTCTTCATTCTTTCCATCAGCTCCTACAAATAAACTAGAGTAGTCTGTAGATCAGGTCACGAAATCAATTTATGTATATTAGAACTTAATCTCGCATAAGTATTACATTATTTTACTGTTTCGGCTGAATTTGATATAATCAGCAAGGAAAGAGTCGTAGTCTTTGATGTATGTTTAGTTCACAACTTTCTCGTCCATCCAGTTTTCCCAAGCTTCAATTTTGGCTTTCAAGACACTTCCGCCAACAAAGTCAGTATTACCTTCAAGCTTGTCGAAAGTGAACTTTTCTCTTGAAGAAGACACCACACTCAACCAGAACTCTCTCAAAGTTTCATGGCCAACACTTCCGTCTTCCTCATCTTCATCTTTGTCAATACCAGAGTTCTTGTCGACAGAGTTCAACTCATTTTGGATCAACTTGTCAATTTCAGTCTCCAAGGTAGCTCTAATTCTGTGAACGGGTGTGGAGTCGAACAAGTCTGTCTTGTTGATGGCGAAAATTATATCCACTCCATTTGGGGTTCTTTCGGTAGTGGAAAACAAATTGAATAAGAACTTAGCAATCATGTCAGTGTTAGCACTGAAGTTTGCTGACGAGGAGTCAATAACATAAATGATTCCGCGGACTTTGTTCAAGGTTATGTCTTCCAAAATTAACTTGTTAAGAAGTTGAAAGTACTTGAGATGACCAGGATAATCCACCAATTGGTATTTCTTGCTTATGCTGGTACTGGCAAATGGTAAGGTGATTTCGGAGAAATTTGGCTCAATTGAAGAAACGGTGTTGGTTATTGACTGCTTGGTGTCTCCTTGTGAATTTTCAATCAACTTATAGTAAAGAGCGGTCTTACCTGCTCCATTGTTGCCCAAGATCAAAAAACTGGGCTTGTGGTAAGGTGAGACGTTCTTCGAGGCAACCCTAACTCCATTTTGTAATGCAAAGGATGCCACTCCGAGGATCAAGGCTATTATTACTGTGAGGAGTAATTTTTGTACCAAATCCATGATGCTGACTCTGTAATATGAAAGACTAGAAAGTTTATTCTATCAAAAACTACTTGAAAAGCAGTTGAATGAAATTTTGTCAGAGATTTCAAGATAAAGTCTTCGCCACTTTGCTTCGGATGGGACGCTGCCAGTTGGACTTGTCTGATTTGGAGGGTCGTGCACGGCACATCAACTACCAGACCCCGAGATTAGTAGGTATCGCGTTACCACTGTTTAACAACATGGAGAACCCACACGAACAGGCCCAAAATGCGTTGCTTTCCAGAATCATCAGCAACATGGTAAGTAGTACCTTTTTTCAATGCTAGTTCTTTCTAACTTTCAGGAAAATTTGAACGAATCGGTAGTTACTGTAAACAAATGTTTACAAGAAGTTGCAAGACACAACTTGGACACAGAAGTATTGGCTCAAATGTGGGAAAGCTACTTGAGGAATGCTGAGTTCAACTTGGAAGCCACTGGGCAGAAGAAGGAGCCCTTGTAATACATTTGTGGTATTTCGGCTTGGGGAACATCTTTGTTATGAATGATTAATTGAGATCCCAAATTTAGAAGATAGCAGTCAACTACAGGAACCCGATAACCCAGAAGTCCAAGCACAGAAGTCCAACATCTTCGAATTCCACCAACATAGAAGTCCTCAAAAGACAAGTGTTCTTTCTTTACATTTTTTCAATTGAGAATGTTCGAAGCACAACCCTTGAGACCGTCACCCCTGGGGTGAGACCTTCAAAATAACAATCTACAAAGAAACAGCCAAGATTAGGTTGAATTCAGTCAATATAAAGTCCAAATGTGGTTCAGTTTGTGACTGCATAATATTTAAGGATTGGTTCCTTCGAGTGTAATGTGGAGGTGTTGCTTCATTTCTTATTATTGTTTTCAGTTCCAAAATTTGTCAAGAGACAAAGCCTACTAGTTTATCCATATTTTAATGCCTTGTATTCCTATGTATTGAAAGAGTTTTATAGTACACAGATCGAAATTATGTGCATAAGTCGCCTTGAATAACTCGATGAGCTCCGTTAAATGTAATAACCAGGCTTGGGAAGATAGATCTTTTCTCAAATAAATTTTCGTTCACTTGTAGACTTTCATTAAGGATCTACTGTCGTAGTATAGGTGTTATCCCTAGTTTTGGGTTGGCAACAAACCGAAACGCTTCTTCAAGGTAACTCTTTGTCTAGAGTACTTGTCATCTGGAGAGAAACGAGCTGGGTGAGCAGACTTGGTGATCTCACCCTCTTCATTGATCTTCTTCAATGTGTAGACTCTCTTTCCATCTGGACCTAATGTGTACATCAAATGCATCTTGAAGTGATTAGTTAGTTAAGAATACAGTTAACCATTTAGATAAATTTTCACCCGATGGGCGGTGGGGGCACGACTTTTTGACTGCGAAAACAAGATGAGAAGGTCTAGATAAGACATGCAAGACAATTGTCAGGGAGCACTGTAGGTCCAATTTTGCTTCAGTTTGGAAATTTTTCACAAGACTGGGTTTCTAATTAATAGCCTATTCTCTCTCAAAGTGTTCAAATTTTTTTCGGCTCTACTCATGATTTTGAGCACCTTTTGTCTAAAGAGAAAAGAAGTATGGGTGAAAAGGACTGTTGACAGTCTTAAGACGTACGGAAGTATTTTCATGTCAATATCTGGTTTTTGGTTTGTCAGAATTGTTAGTACCGAAGTAACGAATTTTGCATTCTTATATTCATGAGCTTATTGCTGTGTATTTACAAAATTTCAAAATATTTCCAAAAAATTCAAATCATATGACACTTTGGATATAACTCAAGGTTCAATTAATTTGACCCTGATCACTTGAATTCAGAAATAGCCACCCCCATCCAGTTGTGTACTTTCTTCTACTCGTACTGATAGTTCCTACTCTATTTATTTACCTACCAGTTGGAAATAGCATATATGCAGGATTTGACCGATCTGGAACTTCATAAACTTCATCATTTCCACCACGTATAGCTATTATCATCCAAAGGATGCCACCCAAAAATGATGCATTTGCCGACCTTTTCCTGTCAGCGAGTAGCGGTAGAAAGCTGAACACCATGTCAATGGCCGAGAGACAAAAACAACAGCAAAAAACCCTCCAGAAAGGCCTGTTACTGCTGTTGCACAACCCCAAATCGGACAGTTGGTCACAACTAGACATATTTTCCAACTCTTCTGGAACTTCTACATCGTCTATGGCCCAGTCAAATGATATCCTAAGCCCATCATATTCGATCCCCTTAAAGACCCCATCTGCTGTCTCGTCGACAGTGTCGTTGCCATCCAACGACGACCCTTTTGCATTCTTCGATACGCCGACCACCAAACCAATTCACCAAACCAGCATGCCCACTGTCAGCCGTGGTGAATCATCCAGTCAGTCGTTGTTGGATGACGACTTCACCGACTTGTTTCCCGAACAAGCTCCTGCAGCGCCCACCGCCAAACCCCAACCAGTGCAAAGACAACCATCCTCACGTAACGACTCTAGACCCAATTCCTCAAGACAGGACTCCAGAACTTCATCTAGATCAGGAGCAGAATCTTCTGCTTCAAGATCAGATTCAGTAATTGCCGAGTTGGTCGATATTGGATTCACCATTGAAGATGCAAATGAAGCCATACGGAAGAAGGGCCCTAATCTCCAGGAATGTGTAAATTATATTATGAATAGAAATTCCGGCCAAGAACCTTCTGCATCAAACGTTTCAAGACCTTCAAGGGGCTCAAGACCTTCTGATGGTATCAACTTCAACGAATTGGGCCAGGATCTCTTCAAGTCCGCAAACAGTCTTTTCAATAAGTCCAAAAAAACAGTCATGAAAAATTTGGAACAATTCCAGAATCCAAGTGCCAGAGGCGGGTCTTCGAATATTCCCGAGTGGATGAAGAATCAAGAGAAGTACAAGGCAGATGCCATCGAGAAGAAGTATTCAGAGGCAGACTTGGACTATGGCTCTGATTCAGAAAATGTGGATCATGAAGAAATTGAAAGATTTATGAGACTTCAGAAAGAAAAGGAAAGGGAAAGAAACAAAAACAGATTTGGTAATATCAAAGAAGCTGCTATTAAGACAATCAGGGGCCCTGGATCCGAAGATAGCAGAGGTAACCAAACAAACCAGAGGCAAAACCCAAGAAGATCAGATCTGTTTAACAATTTCGAGCACGAAGTACCACACAGAGGTCGTCAAGAAAGCCCCACAAGCTTTGCCCCCCCTACGAACAAGCCTTTCTCAAAAGAAAACACTCCTACAAGGACAATTTCTCCCCAATTTTCAGGGGCATCTCGTCAAGCTTCCAGTTCTCCAGCACCAGTTGTCGCTAGCAAGGCCCCAGCGGCCCCAGTTAAGGCACCAGAACCAGCAATTGATTTATTGGGTCTTTCTACACCAGATACGGAGTCTTCATTAAAGTCATCCTTGAGAGATTCTACCCCATTAAATCAATTTGAAGAAACAGACTTCAACACCCATAAATCAATAGCCCTGGAAGCATATAGGACAGGTGACTATTCAGGTGCTCTTGAGGCCTATAACCTTTGCTTGAACAAACTAGGTGCCAAACATGAGAATAGAGTAATCATTCTTTCCAATTTGGGAAATGTGAACAAACAATTGGGTAATTTGAAGCAAAGTTTAGAGAGCATTGATGCTGGCTTAAGTTTAATAGGCGAGGATGAAATTCAAAATCCTGGTTATACTATTGCCAAGAAACCAATCAAATATTGGTATACAAAATTATTGACCACCAAGGCCGAAGTCCTCGAATTGCAAGAAAAGTATGAAGCCAGTTTCAAAGTTTACACCATTTTGGTTAAAGATCTCGGAGTTGTGGACAAGAAAATTATGGATGGAAAGAGAAGAGTAGATAAAATCGTTAGCCCACAAAACTACAAGACTAAGGTTGCACCAAAGGTTCCTCCGCCAAAACCAAGACCAAGACCAAAACCAAAGGCATCTTCACCTGCGAGAAAAATCCAGAACGATGAAGTGGATACTTTGGTTCAGGATAGAATCAACGACAAAGTAGGAAGTTGGTCGAAACCAAAACAGGGAAACTTGAGAGCCCTCTTGTCTAACCTAGATGAAATCATTCCACCAAATATTAACATGAAGCCTGCTTTGAGAAAGTTGTCTACGAATGATTTGATGCTTTCAAAACAGGTAAAAATTCAGTACATGAAGGTGATTAGTTCTATCCATCCAGATAAACTTGCATCCCAATGCAAAGATGACAAAGAATCCGAATTGATTTGCAAGACGGTGTTTATTACTTTGAACGAATCTTGGGAAGAATTCAAGAAGGCGGAGTCAGTATAGTTATTATTGAGATCACCAAAAGGTACCAGAGCACATTTTAATTTCTGTAGTATATTCTTGATAAAAGAGAGAGAATGTGTGTGTGATTGACATCGGCTACAGGGGTAGATCCAGTGAGAACAATTTGGTTTGTCTTTCCATTTCTTCAAAAACCTCGAATTCTGACATATATTCGTGAGTATTATTTGCAAAAGAAAAACCCATGCATAAATTATAACTAATTTCTAATAGATGAAAAAAACCACTCTCCCAATTGTTCTTATCAGTTTGCCTTCACTACCTTTGGGCTGCATAATTTAGTGTGTCTAGCAACTTTTACAACTTGCAACCTTAACCGAACTAGTGCACGACCAATATTAACGGTCTTATTGATTTAGCGGCAAACAGACCCCAGTTCATGTGCAATGAGTCAGGATATAGAAGAATATAAAGCGTTGACGTCTACTCTTCTGGCATTTTACAATTTGCATTCATGGGAATACGAACAGCTCATTACACCCCGTACGATCAAGTACAATTCTTTGACAACTCAAGAACAGGAGTTGCTTCCATGGTACCTCAAGCACATTGAAGATATCAAGAAGTGCATTGCCATCAACCAAGAATTCACACAGAACTTGGCATTATCCATTTCGAAAGATTGGGGAGTTCCATCAGACCCTAAGTTATGGGAGCCTGCTTCTGATAATGAATACGAAAAGGTCAGATCAACATTGTTGCAGTTCGCTAGAGAGTGGAGTTCCGATGGTGTTGCAGAGTTCACCGTCTGCTATCACCGGATCATCGAAGAATTGGAAAGAATGTATCCGATTCTTGAGGAGAGACAACAGATCAAGATCTTGAACCCTGGATGTGGGTTGGGCCGGTTGGTGCTAGAATTGGTTAAGAAGGGATTCTGGTGTCAGGGAAATGAATTCAGTTACCATATGCTCTTGGCCTCTAATTTGATTCTTAACCATTGCAGCTATCCTCATAACTACTCCATTTTCCCTTATCTTCACAATGCCTCACATTTGGTCAAAAGAACCAACCAGATTAGACCAGTTACTATCCCCAATTGCAATCCAAACGAAATCCATGAACTTGCAAGCAAGAATCCCGGAATTCAGTATGGGGATTTGATGTCTATGACGGCTGGATCCTTCGTAGACTTATACGGACCTGCCAATTTGGCAGTATCTGAGACCTATAGTTCCGATCCGATTGCAAATGACTTCAGAGCCTCGAATAAAGACAATTTTGACGTTTTGGTTACAGCGTTTTTCCTTGACACAGCCAGCAACATCATGGACTATATAAAGACCATTCATTACTGTTTGAAGCCAGGAGGTACCTGGATCAATTTCGGTCCTTTGCTTTGGCATTTTGAAGATGATCTCAAGATGCTGTACATTCAGCGGAAGATTGGAGAGTCGTATGAAAAGGTTCCTTCAATCATGACAGGATTGGAGCTTTCCAGAGAGGATTTGATAGAACTCATAAAGAAAATGGGATTTGTTTTTGAAAAGAGAGAATCGGAAATAGAGAGTGGATACAGTGGAGATATCCGTGCATTGGGCTCATTCGTGTATAAATGTGAATATTGGGTATGTAAGAAGGTCGAATGATTTCTACTAGGTTTAATTTGTAGAACTATATATTTTACTTTCCTTCTTTCCAAGATTCCACAGCTAGCATATAATTGCTATCTAAAGGTTCTTGATGACACCTTCATTCAATCTTTGGTCAATCACTTCGGCGGAGTCGGTCAACACACCAGCGATCTTCAACACTTCACTGGTGTTCTTCACGACCTTGTCCCAGTCAAGACCAACCTGACCAACCTTGGTGTTGAACTTCACGGTCTTAATCCATTCAGCAGCATCCTCGGCCGAGTAGTCGAGATTAGTGCTGATGAAGTTGATGGCCTCACTGTGGTTTTTGTTGAAGTGCTCAATACCCTTGTTCAAGCCAGCCAAGAACTGCTTGATCAACTCGGGCTTGGATTCAATCAACTTGGCGTTACCATTAATGATCCAAGAGGGCCATGGGGTGTAGATCTCACCAATCTTCTTGATCTCTCCGCTGTCGTAGTACTTTTTGGAGGTAAAGTGCTCCCACATGAACGCATCACTGTTCTTGTCTGGCTCGTCGGAGTACTTCAAGTTGACGGAGTCTCTCAAGTTCTTGAAATTGGAGAGAATAGGGAAGTCGGCGAAGGCCTGCTTGAATTTCAAGTCATGTGCCAACACGAAACTCATGACATAGGAGCCCGATCCGATTCTGGAGACTCCGATCTTCTTGCCCTCCAATTGAGAGGCATTGGTCAATTCGTCACGGCCAGCTCCGGTGCTGACGGCCCAGCACAAGGGTGAATCGACGTAGGTGTCAATCAACTTGTAGGAGGGGTTGTTACCCTTGCCAATGTCGGCAACAAAAGCCTCGGTCAAGCCAATGGCGATGTCCACTTCGTTGGAGTTCAACAAGTTGATGAGTCTGCCGGAGCCCTCGATAACAGGGGTCAATTCGACATCGAAACCAAAGTACTTGTGCTCGATGGCAAAGAACAACGGAGTGGAGAAGTGTTCGGGAATGTAGGCGACTCTGAGGGACATGGAGGTGGAGGATTTGGTGAAGAAGGGAAAGTGGAGGTGAAATATGTTAGTGCGGACTGCAGGTGTGGAAGCGAGAACTACGTGATTGTGACCTGGGCATGAAGACGTATATAATAAGGAGGAACCCAAGGAATTATGGAAGAACTAAACTGTAGATGCTTGGTATGTAAGAGAAAGGGGGATGGAGGTTCTAGCAGGCACAATCGCCCTGGCCGCCGGAGGCGGCAGCACTGTTGTTGGTCAAGTCGATTCTGCCCTGGTTGTTCTCCCTCACAGCCTCGGGCTGTGCCGCCGAGGTGTCGGGGATCTTGCTGCCTATGCCAATGAACACCTCATTGACGTTGTAGGAGGTCTTAGCACTGGTCTCGAAGAACAACAACTTCTCCTCCTCGGCCAAGCTCTTGCCCTCTTCCACGCTGACCTTTCTCAAGCTGTCCTCCTCGTCGCCTTCCACCAAGTCGTACTTGTTTCCCACCAATGCAATAGTAATATCCTTGGACGCCTGCTCGTGGAGTTCCTTGACCCAGTGGCGGGCCTTGATGAAGGAGGCGGGCTTTGTGATGTCGTACACCACCAAGGCCGCCTGGGCGTTCCGGTAGTACATGGGGGCCAACAGCGCAAAGCGTTCCTGGCCGGCGGTGTCCCAGATCTCGTATTTTATGGTTCTGTCGCCAATGGTGCATTTCTGGGTGAGGAAGGCTGCTCCGATGGTGGGCTCCTTGTTTTCCTGGAAGTCGTTGCTGACGAAGCGCAACACGAGGGACGACTTGCCCACGGCGGCCTCTCCCAACAACACCAACTTGACCGACGTGGCTGGATTGGGGAAACTCATGGTGTAGATCGGATGGAGATGTAAGGAAGTGGTATTAAAGTCACGACACTCCCTAATTGTCGTTAAACCGGGCGCGCACGACCAAGGGATGGCAAGTCAAGCGGTTAGGCGGAGGTCATGGCATGGAGGGCAAGTGACAAGGGCAGGATCATGGAGCGGAGCAGTGGCGAGGATTGTGCCCGGAGTGACCTCGCCGGCACGGCGGCAAGATACACGCCTGAAGCCGGACGTTGCTAGCGTGCTGCTGTTCTTTCTGCTGCGATTTCTTGGTATGGACGCTGGGCTGGTGCTGGGTGGAGTCCGTGGTGGTACAATTCCGCCAGGACTTACCGCGACACTACTGCCACCACACGCCACCGCGGGCTTGTGCGCGCACTGATAAGTGTCAAGGCCGCAGGGACCAGCCATGACAGCTGTGCACCCACAGGTGCCATAAACACAGGTGCCACCAGTTGTTTTGGCGATGAGTTGTCGCATCAACAGCAAGCCTCCGCTTTGTGCCAGGATCTGCTCTCCTTCCCAGCATCTGGACCGATCCGACTCGACCTGGCATATGGGCCCGTTGGTAGTTGCCCTGTTTGCGGCGGCGCGCGGCCAGGCCGGGCCCACCACGTGAAAGTCCCTATTTGGCAAGGTTCCGGCTGTTCCAATGGCCCCATTGCACGGCTTGCTGGGGGAAGCAGCCTGAGCCTGGGTGAAACAGGCCCTGGACTCCCCGGCAGTCCAGTGAAACACCACCTGGCGCCAGCGCTCCGCACCCCGCCGTGTCTCATCCCTCTCTCCTTATAATCCCTGCCCAGTCCGCTGCCCCTGCCTCCTTGAACACTACACCTAGTCGTGTCCTCTGGTAAACGATGGCCGGGCCCAGTTTGCAAGACCCTCTGTTCATTCGGGAAGTGCTTCCTCATATCCCCAAGTTCCAGTTGCCTGCGCTCTTCAGACGAATGCCTCCCATGCCGCTGTTCCTCCGGGCCCTGACCCTCAACCAGCGCGAGAACTTTGGCCTGCTCAATGCCATCGAGATCAAGCGCATCACCTCCGGCCACGACGCCAGGACCATGGTGTCGCCCTCGCCCTCGTTGCTGTCGTCGTCGGCCGCGTCCTCCACAGACTCCCCCTCCCTCTGGTCCGTGTCTGACGCCATGGCCGGCCCCAACGTCCCCAGAAACAGATACTCCAACGTCTTTCCTTGGAACAAGAACCGCGTGGCCCTTCCCGTCAAGCAAGGGGCCTCCGACTACATCAACGCGTCCTACGTCAACCTCCAAGATGCCGGCGGCAACACCGACCACTACATCGCGTGCCAGGGCCCCTTGGAGTCCACCGCCCACCATTTCTGGTCCATGGCGTTCAACGAGGCCGAGACACAGGGAACCGACACCATCGTCATCGTCATGGTCACTCCCTTGGTCGAGAGCGGCGTCGTGAAGTGCAGCAAGTACTGGCCCGACTCCGAAACGCCGGTCTCGGACTACTCCAGACTCGTGCAGAGCGACCGCATCGACCTTGGCCTGTTGACGGTGAAGTACATCGGCGAGGACTACAACGATGATGGCGACTATCTCTTGACCAAGCTCGAGTTGACCGCCGACAACAAGAAGAAGGAGGTCTACCACTTCTACTACTACAAGTGGGCCGACGCAAAGGTGCCCCCTTCCATCGTGCCATTGTTGCGGTTGTCCGAGGACGTCCGTGCTACCGTGGGTGCTGCTGGCGGTACCAAGAGTCCCGTGCCCATCGTGCACTGTTCCGCGGGCGTGGGCAGAACCGGCACCTTCATAGCCATCGACCACTTGTTCCACGACCTCAACCGCCTCGCGAGTCTCCCCCACAAAAAGAGGGAGTACGACCCCAACCAGGACCCCATCTTCAACACCGTGTTCCAGCTTAGAAGTGAACGTATGATGATGGTTCAGACCGTGTACCAGTACAACTTTCTCTATGATTCTGCTCGGTTTTTGCTAGGCTATTCGAAGCAGTGAGGTTTTCTTTTCCAAAACCTAGTACATTTTCCTCTAGATTGGCTAATTTCCCCTTACCCTCCATCTACCTAACGAATTAAATCACACCTTTAATAGTTAATAAAGTTATTTACCTTTTTGCCTTGGCTGCGAAACTTCGCACGTTCCGAAAATGGTAAGGATACGAACCACTCCATGTCAGATACCGCCAGCTAGTCGATCTGGGCGAGGACCAGCTTATCTAGTCTGAATTAAGGTGTGCATTGTAAGCAATTGGTACCGTTGTAATTACGGCGGAAACGCAAAGCTTGAGCCTTTCTCCGCGTCAATTGAAAAGTCACAACCTACAACGAGAGCAAAGGGGGAATCACCTTCAACAGAATCAAATTGAACAGAATCGATTCCACTATTCGAAATGAAGTAGTCAATGTATTCCATTGAAGGGCATTAGAATGTTTAGTGAAGCCAGATGGATTTGATGATGTGCCCTACCCAACTCATTTCAAGATTGGATATGAGCGAAGTATGGGGTTTGCCCCATAGCACAGGCAAAATATGTGCTTGAATTGCAAGCACGGAGTTTAAACTACATCATTCAGGGTAAATTATGACCAGAGAACTACTGGAACAAAGTCTTAATGCTTAGAGATGGATCCAACAAGCACGACGGAAATCCTAGGTGCACAAGGGCTAAATTAGATAACGAGCAAATTATATCTAATGATAAACAAATTTCCAACTTCTTCAATAAAACATTTCTCCACAGCTGCATCTGATACATCTCGACTCTGTCGATTGCACCCAATTCATTATGCCTTCAGAGCATTGGTGTGCCTGTGTCCTAGCAGCTTTTGAATGACATTTTAAGCGAAGCAGCCTCAATCTCACTAGGGCGTTTAATGGAAGATAAAAAGTCTAAATAATCACCACATCTTCTCTTGACCCCCCGATCGACTTCAACTGACACCTATCTGTTAGTGGATAAAAGATCAGACAATGATAGTTCGGTGGCCCTCAAAGAGAAGATCATCGCATATGAAACGTTGGATTATGACATCAGTGCTCGAACACGCCATCTGGTGTGATTAGACCATCAAGGTAGAGCTCTACCACCAATTGACCCTTGCTACAACAACCAATGGGCCATTCAGCCCCGAATTGCACATATAAGAGGCCTTCCCAACCACCCTACAATTTTGCCTGCTACTGGAGCGGTTGCAATGGCACCTCCCCTTGTTGCTGGCCAGATCCCTGGCCTGGTACCTGACGTTGATAGCTGCAAATTATACGGCCGGGTAAGTGGCGGTCTAAAGAGTAATTTCTCTCCCGACACACATGTCAGAACGCACCTGCCCAATACGCACTCCCCAGCGAGGAACATTACTTCCTAAAAAGAAATTGGGGTGAAAAATTCATCGCAGAGCCCATAGAGTGAAAATTTTTTTGATTCTATATATTGAATAATTTTCCTCTTTACCAAAAAGTTTTCTTTATTCATTACTTAAGACAAAATGGCTGACGGTGTTTTCCCAGGTGCTATCGGTATCGATTTAGGTACCACCTACTCTTGTGTTGCTACTTACGACAGTGCTGTTGAAATCATTGCCAACGAGCAAGGTAACAGAGTGACTCCATCTTTCGTCGCTTTCACCAAGGACGAGAGATTGATTGGTGATGCTGCTAAGAACCAAGCTGCTTTGAACCCAAAGAACACTGTCTTCGATGCCAAGCGTTTGATCGGTCGTGCTTTCGATGATGAATCCGTTCAAAAGGACATCAAGTCTTGGCCATTCAAGGTTGTCGACTCCAACGGTAACCCACAAATTGAGGTCGAGTACTTGGAGGAGACCAAGTCTTTCTCCCCACAAGAGATCTCCTCCATGGTCTTGACCAAGATGAAGGAGATTGCTGAGGCTAAGATCGGTAAGAAGGTCGAGAAGGCTGTCGTTACCGTCCCAGCTTACTTCAACGACGCTCAAAGACAAGCCACCAAGGATGCCGGTGCCATTGCTGGTTTGAACGTTTTGCGTATCATCAACGAGCCAACTGCCGCTGCCATTGCTTACGGTTTGGGTGCTGGTAAGTCCGAGAAGGAGAGACACGTTTTGATCTTCGACTTGGGAGGAGGAACTTTCGATGTTTCCTTGTTGAACATTACTGGTGGTGTTTTCACCGTCAAGGCCACCGCTGGTGACACCCACTTGGGTGGTCAAGATTTCGACACCAACTTGTTGGAGCACTTCAAGAAGGAGTTCCAAAAGAAGACTGGTGCTGACATCTCCGGTGACGCCAGAGCTTTGAGAAGATTGAGAACCGCTTGTGAGCGTGCTAAGAGATCCTTGTCCTCTGGTACTCAAACTACCGTTGAGATCGACTCTTTGTTCGACGGTGAAGACTTCTCTGCTAACATCACCAGAGCCAGATTCGAAGACATCAACTCTGCTTTGTTCAAGTCTACCTTGGAGCCAGTTGAGCAAGTCTTGAAGGACGCTAAGATCTCCAAGGCCAACGTCGACGAGGTTGTCTTGGTCGGTGGTTCTACCAGAATTCCAAAGGTCCAAAAGTTGTTGTCCGACTTCTTTGACGGTAAGCAATTGGAGAAGTCCATCAACCCTGATGAGGCTGTTGCTTACGGTGCTGCTGTTCAAGGTGCTATCTTGACCGGTCAATCCACTTCCGAAGACACCAAGGACTTGTTGTTGTTGGATGTTATCCCATTGTCTTTGGGTGTTGCTATGCAAGGTAACGTCTTTGCTCCAGTTGTCCCAAGAAACACCACTGTCCCAACTATCAAGAGAAGAACTTTCACCACTGTTGCTGACCACCAAACTACTGTGCAATTCCCAGTTTACCAAGGTGAGCGTGTCAACTGTTCTGAGAACACCTTGTTGGGTGAGTTCGACTTGAAGAACATCCCACCAATGCAAGCTGGTGAGCCAGTCTTGGAGGCCATCTTCGAGGTTGACGCTAACGGTATCTTGAAGGTCACCGCCGTCGAGAAGTCCACCGGCAGATCCGCTAACATCACTATCTCTAACTCCATCGGTAGATTGTCTTCTGAAGAAATCGAGAAGATGATTGACGATGCTGAGAAGTTCAAGTCCTCTGACGATGCTTTCGCCAAGAGACACGAGCACAAGCAAAAGTTGGAAGCTTACGTTGCTTCCGTCGAGTCTACTGTCACCGACCCAGTCTTGTCCGCCAAGTTGAAGAAGTCTGCTAAGGACAAGATCGAGGCTGCTTTGTCCGACGCTTTGCAAACTTTGGAAATCGAAGAATCTTCTGCTGATGACTACAGAAAGGCTGAATTGGCCTTGAAGAGAGCCGTCACCAGAGGTATGTCCACCCGTTAGGTAATTAAATGATTAATCTGTTGTACAAAATCTTTCACTTTGTTTATTATTCTCATGGGTATTCAATAAATCTCGTTATATGACTACTTGTAGAACCGCTTCACTTTACGAAGTCTCAGTACATTTAAATTTTGATATTTTTTCTGTTTATGTCTATGTTATGTCTATGCTTACTCAAGAATATAGTTACCTAATTTGTCCATCTTGAGAGCTTTACCCTCGGACAATGCCTGAATGATTTGCTCATTTTCTTCTTGGTGATCTTCCTCCTCTTCTTCCTCTTCCTCCTCAAGGTCATACTCATCGCTATCGTCACTGTATTCACCGTCTTCAGAACCTTCATCCTCCTCGTCGTCTTCCTCTTCTTCACCAGCATCGTGGATTCTCATTCCTTGGACAGCCTTTTCCAAATCACTGGCTTCTCCGGTTCTTTTCTTCGCGTATCCCGATGCTTTGACTTCGACATCCAAGCTTTCGACTCTTTTCACATCTCTTTTGAAACTGGGGTAAGCATACTTGTAACCGTCACCGTAACCTTCTGTGTCGAACATACTAGAGTCGTTTTCAGGCTTGTATCTGAATTTCTTTTCAAAGAATGCCCTTATACCCTCAACATCTCTATCGAAATATTGCTTTGCGTCTTGATGGTCAATAGAAACACACTGTGGAAAATCAATAACCACGAAGTCAAACTCGTGATTCTTGGCGTCTTCTTTGTCACGAATAATGATGTTGAACTCATTGAAATCACAGTGAATCAAGCCGTGGTTGGCCAACTTAACGATAAAGTTCATGAGATCAGAGTAGAGTTTTTTGTAGTTGTCATGTTTGCGCAAATGCTTCATGGGAATACCTCTGATCCACTCCATCATAACACAGTGACGGGAGTAATCGTATGGAACTGGGACATTGAAACCGTTGTTGTACAAAATCACCATAAACTCGTGTTCCTTTTCAGCAGCGAGTCTAGACAAGTACATCCAGTTGGAGGTGCTCTTGTTTTTCAAGTAATCTCTATTGTTCTTGACAGTCTTGAAGGAAGTTCTTCCGAGACGATGGATCTTCATCACCTTCTGAACACCTTGGGGGTCGCTGACGGAATAAATATCCGATTCCTTACCCACACCAATGGTGGTTCCCACAGAGTAGAGCGATTCTCTGTTCAACATGGATTTCAACGCCAAAAAGTCATAGCCAGAGTATGTCAAACGAAATCCGTCATACTTGGCGTTCCTCAACCTGGATAAGAGCTTGAGCTTGGCTAAGTCTCCAATCAGTCTATTGGTACCAGTAGGAGATTTCATGCCACCCAACGAGTGGATCATTTCAGTGGGAACCAACTCGTGGTTTCTAGTTCCGATTTCGACTGCCTGGAGGACCTTCCAGTCATCTGAGGTCAAGTACCTCATATGAGCTGTGTCTAACTTCATGGTGGTGTGTTCTTCAGTACTGTAGTGGTATTTTTTTCATTGGCATCGCGAATATTGATAGAGAACATCGCCAGAATCTGGAGATTCAATGAGGCTAGCATTCACTACAGGAAATGAGAAGAGCACGAAAGCGGATGTGGAAAGTGTCCAAACCTACACCTCCACAATCATCTATATATGAAAGAGAACAGATCTCAAAAATAGGGAAGAGTTTGGCACACAATGATTCCAATCCCATGCAGACGTATTCATGGACCAGAATGGTGCCTGTGCCACCTCAAAGAATGGAACAACATCGTGCAAATGGAAAAATGCCCAGCTTGAAGTCAATATGTGCAAGTGTTCTTGCAAGAAATTCGGATAAAATCGAACCAGACTACTTGGACTATGCTCCGTGGACATGTTGGATCTTAGTTTGGGAACAAGTGCTTCGGTCCAGAATCGATTCCATACGAAGCTATCAGCTTTTTGCTTCAAAGTTTGGAAGGATTCGAAGTTTCAGAGCACATCTTTCGCCCGAGGGAGACGCAGCCGCTGGTCAGTTGTGGACTCTTCTGAAGCAAGACCAATTGTGCTATCACCGAAACAAGGCAATAGAACTCAACAAACCTCCACACACCAAGAATTACAGGCTCGAAAATCTATTTGTGAATGTGATAGTATCAGATCTTGTCAAACGACTAATTCACCCATACAACCTGAGCTCAATCATTCTTAATCTTTCATTGGCTGCGAATCACATTCCCAAAGATGACTTTTACCTTCTACTCAATATCCCCAAGTTGGTAGCATTGGATATATCCTGTAACAGAGTCATTGATGACAGTTTCGTGAGGAATTTATCCACAAGCATCATAGCAGATGGCAAATTAAACAATCTTGTTGCCATATGCTTGCACAAATGTCCCAACATCAGTGCAAACACATTGCAAGCTACGCTTGCACGATTCAAAGACTCAATTGGCTCGTTAAAATACGTGGAATCAGACCACAAGCTAGAAACTACCAAATGTGCTCGTGACGGGAGACTCTATGTTAATGGTACGAAATGGTATCTTTTAGACTCCAGTGAACAATCTTCGAATTTACTTTCACGCTTGCCCATTGGGTTGAAAATTCACCTTTTAGGAAAGAATCCAGAGAACGGTTTGTCTATTTTAGGGCCGGCCCTAGATATATTGGTATTGAAAGATACGTATTCAGATAATATGGAAGTGGATCAAAAGATATTCTTATTACAATCAGGTTGGAACGCCAGAGTGAATTTGCGAAATCTCAAAGATGATCCCCCATATGGATACATTTATAACCGTAATCATCAATTACCAAAGGTTGAAGAATCCAGAGGAGTTAAAATTACTAAAGGTTCTAAATCCAAAGTCTTCAGGACAAGTGCCAGAAAATTCTTTGGAGTGTAAATGCAAAAGTACATACTATCTATACATCTATGTATTTCTCTTCCAGAGTAAATCTTTCAAGACCTCAGCCGAGTTTGGATGTGGAGCTTGTATATGGTTCAAAGAGATTGGAGATGAAGCCACACCTGATTCTTCAGGAGCTCCATAAATCGATTGGTAGTTTCCGTTTCCATTTCCATTTCCACTTGCTTTGTTCTGCTCTGATGGGTTTGCAGCATTCTTGCTATTCAAAAGGGCCAACAAGCTTTGTCCATCCGAATTGGACTTGGTGAAATCTTGTTGGTATGACCCATTAGCGGGAATTGATTTGACCCCATCAAATAAGTTCATCTGATTTTTCCTTTGATCTGGCTCCGAATAAAAGTTATTCTGCAGCGGGTTTTGACGCTGCTGCTCCTCAAAAGAGTCTTCAGGGGCATACGAGGATTTAAATTCATCAATCAAATGATCGACACCTTCATCGTCACTCTCAATATCAAAGCTGCGGTACATGGAATTAACCTGTGATGGATTACTTATTCCATTAAATTCCTCGAAGTCTTCAAAATTTTCAAAGTCGTCAAAATCCTCACGATTGTCTTGGTTCGTTTTTGAGGTTTGATGTGATTCTGGCTCACGTTTAACCTCCACTGGCTTCTTCTTGAGAATTCCTAAAATGTCTTGGGATGCACTAGATTGTGAGACTTGATTTGGGATTGGAATTTGAGGTGATTCGAGGGTTGGCTTTTCGGGTGCTTCTTGAGCATTGGATTTTGGACCCTTGAGTAATGCCATGAGTTCCTTGGAGGAAGCATGACCAGCTTTTTGAGTTGGAGGAGATGCAGTTGGATTACCTGAATCTGATCTTTTCAATAAAGTGAGCTTTTTCGAAGGCTCTGAATTATTTCCAGTTGCCCTGATCTCATTTAATCTTTCCAATTCATTAGATGGTTGCTGTTCAAGTTCTTGAATTCTATTAGGATTGCTGCTTTTGTTCAAAAGACTTAATAATGCATTTGAATTAGATTGAAGTGAAGGTTGCTGGATTTTAGTAGTCTCCTTCTTAGAATGCAAGATGTTCAAGATGGATTGAGAATCTTGCAGAGCAGTTGGAGAAGATGGTGGTTGTGGGTGTGACACATTCGCCAAAGTAGTAGACGCTTTTTCAGGAGACGCAGTCTCTTTCTTTTTGTTAAGAATATTCAAAAGATTCTGAGCAGGTGAGTCGCTGGGTTCTTCCTTCTTACCAAGCAAGCTAAGTAATTGTTGAGCCCTAGCACGATTGGCGTTATCATGATTAGCAACTGGGGATTTGCCATCTTCAGATTTCTTCTTGGGTTGAGTGAGAATTGACAAAAACTCCTTCGAATCTGTAGAGCTCTTAGACACTGGTTTGACTAGCGATTGGGGATTTGGTTGTTGACGCATAAAATCGCTGTATTGCTCGGGCGATGGTTGATATGCCATTGGTTGATTGTTATGTATAGGAGTAGCATGGAAATGAGGATGGATGTTTTGAGGGTGGAAATATGGTTGCATTGGTGGGGGATTGTATATGCCTGCTTGATAATGTAACAAGTTTTGAGGAACATTGTAATTCTGCATTGGGGTGACGCCATCGGCACTAGAAGTAACTTTTTGCAAGATATTCAACAATTCTCTTCCAGCATCCACATTTTCATGGACAGCATTGGTGATGCCCAAAAGCTTCTTCAATTTGACCTCTGCGTTCCACATGATTTCACTTTCGTTGAGAGCACCCTTGTTCACCCAACTCATCATTGGCTTGAGAACTGTTCCTACTATAAAGAGACTGTTTGGATTGGATCTGTTTCTCTTTTGCAAAGCCTTCAAATCAAACCATTCAATCTTGGAGATTTCATTCCTAGCCACAGGTTGGAAGTTGTAGTTTTCTGGAACGTTCTTTACAAGATAAATCTTGTAATTCTTACCTCTGATGGTTCTTTCGATCACATCGTTCTCGTTGATCAAATGCTTGGCATCAAAGCCGGTTTCCTCGTACACTTCTCTGGCAGCACAGTCAATGTCAGATTCGTCCTTTGAGATCTTTCCTCTAGGAAAAGACCACGTATTCAGCTCTGTGCCTTGTACCAACACCACCTTGGTCAAGTCTTTGTTGAACAAGGCCACACCTCTGACGGGAATGATGGACTTGTACTTGCCAAACCGTTGGATGGCATCCGAAGGGTTACCCCATTTCCATATCAAGGGACATTTCTCCAAGAATTTGGGCGCAAAGCTCTTGATCTTCATACCTGGAAGGTATGGATTGATTTGCTTGACAAAGTCGGTGTAAAACCATTGAGCTTCCTCCACCTGGAAGAACACTCTTTCAATCGACAGTAAATCCTCATCGGGTACATTAATCAAAAAACGGACCAAGAGATCCTCCAAAACCAAATCAACGCTTTGGCCCAGAAGCCCGTCACGTAGCT
Source organism: Suhomyces coccinellae (assembly GCA_030565345.1). Taxonomy (NCBI): domain Eukaryota; kingdom Fungi; phylum Ascomycota; class Pichiomycetes; order Serinales; family Debaryomycetaceae; genus Suhomyces; species Suhomyces coccinellae. The sequence goes on along the minus strand of JAJMBP010000027.1, from coordinate 43,875 downwards.
GGATAGACATTTAAGTAGAGACTTTGATTAATTCGTATATGGTAGTTTACTTGAGTAGTGTGGCACTAGGTTGTTACGTCGGTCAAATATTATGTCCGGGTAAGCGAGCGTGATAAAGAAGTATGGTAGTGAGTAGTACATAGTGTAGAATCTTGAAAGGCGTAGAGATAGGTGCAGCGAAAAGGCCCTGCCAAGATCTATTGTGTCCCTTCCCTTGCTTCAGTTCGAATTTCATTCCTATAGACTCCTGTCCCGTCCATTTCTGTCCATTTCTGTCCATTTTCCATGCATCGATCATTCTCAACTACCTCCCGGGCATTGGCACCCAGATTTGCCCAGACCATCAAGGAAGTGGCCAAACCTGCATTGACCAAGTCCATTACTATCAATAGACCATTTGGATTCGACAAGCCAATCTTGTTGAACCACAAGGAACATTCCTACTCGTTGGGCAGTGCCAAAGACTACTTTTTCAGTCCAGAAGCTAAAGAGCTCCGTCAGAAGCGGTTGGACCACGATATCGTCCACTCGCCTTTCTACGAGTCCAAGTCATTCCAGAACACCAACGGAAAGATCTTCACCCCTCCAGTTTCCTACTTCAAGGCCGACAAGTCCAAGTACTTCCCTGACTTCATTTCCTCTACCTTGGACTCCAAAACGTCCAGTTTGGGCGAAAAGCTCGAGGGCAAAGTCAGCATAGTCAGAATCTTCCTGACTGTATCCGGAGAGAAATGTGTTGGTACTTATTTCGATGTGGAGGGAAAGGATTTGGCAGGTGCAAATTATGAAGACTTCAAGGCTGATTACCCTAAATCGCAGATAATAGACATCAACATCCCACAAAACTGGATGAAGGGGTTCTTGATAGGCCTCTCAAAGGGTAATATCAGAAAGCAATTGCCTTTGGAAAGACAGCAAAATTATTTCATCCTCCCAGACCATACTTTTGGGTTTGAAGTTAGAGAGAAGTTGCTTTGTGACAATATGTGCTCAGGCTACATTTACTTGTTAGACGGAGAAGGAAAAATCAGATGGGCTACTAGTGGCTATTCTGACGAAGCAGAGCTCGAATTGCTCTGGAAATGTGTCAGAGGATTAGAGAAGGAGTTGTCTTCTTCAGTATAAAATTCTTGTAAATAGAAAGGAATTAAAAATATGGGTTAATTTTTTGTAGACCAAATTAGAAAGAGAGAATGATAAAGAGTTCATTTCAGGAGATAGAAGTGAGTAAAGCAAATTAAATTAGGATTTAATGGTGTTTTTTGACACCTACCCTATAGCAGTAGAATGCCTTTTTCCTAATTGGAACAACTACCGAGCCTAGTTAAATTTGTTACCCGGACTTTTAGATGAGTATTTAAGGAGAGGATCAGCTCGTATAATCTAGTTATCAACACTTATCGCATAATTGTATGTAAACTAATGTCATTTGATGAACTTTTCAATTGGGAATCTCTCTGAACCTTCTACATGGAGAAAACACTATAATTGATATCTGATTGGCGATTTGAATATTCGTACTAACTTCCAGCCTATAAAATGTAGTTCTACAAAGTAATCAGTAACGGCCTGAACGGTTTGAGTAACAGTCTTAGCAAACTGTGAAGAAATTAGAACAACAAGCAAGTCTTGTGTTCTCACAAGGGTATGGGTATTAAGGGTACAGCTCAGTAGAGATGATATGTAAATGCAGCGCTCACAATAGTCTGGCTGCAAGATGAGATCAAGCAATAGACTAGTCGGAGTGTTTTCGGAGTCAGTCTCCAAATAAGGCTACGGTTACGGACCGTTATCTTTTTATGTTATTACGTTGCTTTCCAGAGCATATGAGTAGTCAGCTTTAGGGTGATGCTAAAGCCTGGCTACATAGTGGTGTTGGAACCCAAGCAGTAGGAATTGGTATGGAGCTTTTTGGTCACGTGCAAAATCATGCCAGTCACGTTTTATGGCCTAAACGAGGGCAATCGCCCTAATGCTGGATGTGTGCAGTCCGCGAAAAACTTTCTGCCCTACAGCCAAATGAAAAAATTCGAAAAGTTTTTGTTCTCTAACAACGTCATTAACCGTAATCATGTCTGCTCCAATTAACAAGGAAAAAGTTGAACAAGAAGAAGAGAAGATCCACAAGATCAGAATCACCTTGACCTCCACCAAGGTCAAGCAGTTGGAAAACGTCTCTGCCAACATCATCAAGAACGCTGAGAACTTCAACTTGGTCAAGAAGGGTCCTGTTAGAATGCCAACCAAGGTCTTGAAGATCACCACCAGAAAGACCCCTAACGGTGAGGGTTCCAAGACTTGGGACACTTACGAGATGAGAATCCACAAGCGTATCATTGACTTGCAAGCCCCAGCTTCCACTGTCAAGAGAATCACTCAAATCACCATCGAACCAGGAGTGGATGTCGAAGTCACTATCGCTGCCTAAGCGAGCTAGCTGCTCCGTCACCAACGCTACGCGGTTTTGGTGTAGAAGAGGTGCCGGGAACATTGTATCCAAGTGCTCTAGGCGTACCGTGCATTTTAGGTAATGCACTGACGTTGTGGTGTTGCTATCAGGATTTGGTATAATAAACCATGTGTTGCCCTCTGTATAATATACATGTCACGGTTTCATACAAACATTGTAGAAGTAAATTGCCCTAAAGTTACACCTAACTAGTACCATTTTGTTCGTGCGCTTTGTTTTAGTGCACTTGCACTTCGGTTGCACTCTCTAACATTGCACTACCACTATGGTACCAGTAGTGTCTTGCCTTATCGCACTTTTGTACTTAACTCCTGACAACAAATTATCCCTTCTAGTGCCACCATGGGTTACGTCTTGACAGCTAAACCACGGTTACTCTACCTCACACAAAGGCAGGCCAACATGCTCAGCAAGCGCATGTTGACGTCGTCCGTCAAGAGGGGCCTCAAGATGTCCGCAGTCCGTTCCTCCACACCCGCTACTCCCCACCATTCGAAAAGGAGCCAGGACAACCCCAGCCCGCAGTTCGGCAAGAAAGTGGCATTGGTTTCCGGCATCATCATCGTTGGCTCGTACATCTCGTTCAGTCTGTCCAACTACTACAATCTCGACACGATTCCCACCAACAACAACTCTAACGGCCTGAGCATCAACCCCAAGCTCTTGAATGCCACAGGCGTGGCCACGTCCATCCCCGGAGACTCCAAGTACTTCTCCACGTCTACATCGTCCCTCCACCAGGCCAACAGTATAAGCCATCAGCAACACAAGGAGGGTGTGTTCTTGCTCAACGAGGAGCAAGTCAGCACCAAGTTGAGGCAGTTCGAGGAGAGCTACACTGTGAACAGAGGCAAGGGCGTCACGCGGTACGACATTTGCCAGTTGCCCTCAAACTCGCCCATAGAAGATGATAGAGCCGAAGAGATCGTCCAGGTCCCCATTTTACAAGACAACAACATCAAGACCTCCACCGACTGGATGTTTTTCGGGATCTTCGACGGCCACGGCGGTTGGACCACCGGCAGCAAATTGAGGGACCAGTTGATCAGCTACATCATCCACGAGCTCGGCACCATTTTCAAGCCTGCCAACGAGGAGAACTTGAGATACGTCCCCAATAGTGCCACCATTGATCAAGCTATCAAAAACGGGTTCTTGAAGTTGGACCATGAGATCGTCAACAAGAATATCGAGAAGCTATTGAACGACAATAACAAGGCTAAAGCCGCAGAGTTGTTGATGCCAGCATTGTCTGGATCATGTGCATTACTTTCCTTCTACGATACTAACTCCAAGTTGTTGAAAGTCGCGGTGACTGGCGACTCACGGGCTATTCTTGGGTCATTCAAAGACAACCAATGGACTGTGAGACAGTTGAGTATCGATCAGACCGGATCCAATCCTACTGAAGTTGCCAGAATCATTAGCGAGCATCCCGACGAGCCCAACGTAATTAGAAACGGAAGAGTCTTGGGAAATCTTGAGCCAACAAGAGCTTTCGGAGACTGTAGATACAAGTTGCCTGCATCTATTCAAGAGAGGATCTACAAGCAATTCTTCGGAAGAAGATTGCCCAATCATTTGAAATCGCCACCCTATGTTACTGCTGAGCCTGTCATCACAACTACCAAAATCAATCCAGAGAACAACGATTTCTTGGTCATGGCTTCTGATGGTTTATACGAAATGTTGACCAACGAAGAAATTGTCGGACTTGTTGTCAAGTGGATGGAAAAGGAAAAGATGATCAAGCCAAAAAAGTCCTTCTGGAATGTGTTTGCATCGGCAGAAAATAAGTTACCTGAGGTTTCAGATGTCACCAACGACAAGTCGTCCAAGAAGCCTATTAGAAGAAAGCAGAGCGGCGTAGGTGCCTTCTTGTTGGAAGATAAAAATGTGTCAACGCATATTATTAGAAATGCTTTGTCGAATGGAGGTTCTAGAGAGCAAACCTCCATGTTGATTTCCATTCCCAACCCGGTTTCCCGGAGATATAGAGATGATTTGACGGTGACGGTGGTATTTTTCGGTGAAGACTCTAGAGGAGAGAACGAGACTGGAAAGCTCGAAATCAACCAGGATGCTACGGCAGGTGGTTTACATACCAAGCCCAAGCTCTGATGCCTATTGCCGTTCCCAAACACTAGTGGTGAAGGGCATTTCGCATTTTATCTCATGCAGTGGTGGACTTCTCGGTTCGCTAATCTCCACCATTGAACGTCTGCATCCCATATTCCTTAAAAAAATGTACAATCGTTATCACAATCATTATCATGCCCTGATACATGTAGTGTGGCTGCCTTTGCTGACAGTTACAACCCAGAAGCCTGGCGTTGCTAGGCTGCTCGGGATTCGGGATTATCACGTTCATCTCTCGGTCCAAAACTTCGGAGTCGTGCACCCACCCCCACTGTGCCCCACAAAAGTCAAAGAATTATAATGGACGGTCGATTCTTCCACTGCTACTCCAATCCAGCCATGTCCACCAACAACATAGAAAAGACAATTGGCACCGAGTCTAAAGGCACAAGTGCTACCACTGACGCCAAGACCGCTGAACCAGTGGCCCCAGTTCCAGCTACTGCTGCCGCTGCTACTAAGGAAGAAAAGAGTGCAACTACTGCTGCACCCGCCAGTGGAGGAGACGATCTTGATGATCTTGACGACCTTCTTGATGATTTTGCCGATGATATCCTTGCCAAACCCCCTGGGTCGACTGTTGACAACGCTTCCAATGCAGACGATGGTCTTACTGACAAGTTTACCGCAGGTATTGGAGACCTTATCAAGGACTTGAACATTGAGGACCCTGACACCAAGGACCAAGTGGAGAACTTGATCAAGCAGTTTGAGTTGAACCACCGTGAGGAGGCTGAAACAGAGGCTAAGAAACCATACAACTTCGAGTACGTGATGAAGGAGACCATGGAGAGATTGAAGAAGTCAGGGGATGACATTGATGAGAAGCTCAAGGGCGACCCCAGCGCAGGCTTTCCAGAAGACATGCTCAGCATGTTGCTGTCAGGCTTAGGTGGAGCAGCTGGTGGCCTTGGTGGTGAGAACATGGACATGTCCAAGCTCTTGGTGGACATGTTGGACCAATTGTCGTCCAAGGAGGTGTTGTACGAGCCCATAAAAGAGCTCAATACCAAGTTCCCAGAATACTTGAAAGAGCATAAAGACACCTTGAGTGAGCATCAATATAAGAACTACACCTGTCAATACGAGGTGACCAATGACATCTTGGCCATCTTCGATGCTGCAGACTATAATGACGACAACAAAGCCCAAAGAGACAAGATCAACTCCAAGTTGGAGTCCTTGCAGGAGTTGGGCCAGCCTCCTGCCGAAATTGTCGGCGAAGCTGGTAGCATTCCAGGTTTGGGTGACTTTGGTGGTCTTGGCGGTGGAGCAGATGGCTTGGACTTCGATGGCAAGGATCTTCCTGCCGATTTCGAAAAGCAATTGGAAGACGGATGCAAGCAACAATAATTACACTAGTACATATTAACGAGTTTTTGGTGAAGATATTCACAATTTGTGGTATTTTGCGTTTAATCATTTGTTTATATACTTAAGCCACTTCTACTTGAAAACTCTTGATAGTATTCGAGCATATCCTTTGTAATACCCCGGGAAATACCCTTTAATGCGTGCTCAAAGTGCCTCTTTTCCACCCTAGTGGCGGTCTTGTCCTCCATGATCGCAGCTAAACCTGCTTCTTGGCACAACAAGACAACTTCAGCACCAGAACATCCCTCCGATAATAAGGCCAAGTTCGCCAAATCCACTTCGTCCTTATCAAAGTTGAATTTTTTGCTTCCATTCTTCAAGATTTGTAGTCTGGCCTCGTAGTCAGGAGGTGCAACGTAAATGTGTCTATCCAATCTACCAGGTCTCAACAATGCAGGGTCGATCTCAGTAGGTCTGTTGGTTGCTGCAACTATCACCACTCCTTTCAATTCCTCCACTCCGTCAATTTCGTTCAACAACGACGTTAAGACATGTTGGGATGCAGATGTTCCACTTCCTCCTTCACGATCGGCAGAAATAGCATCGATTTCATCAAAGAATATGATGGAAGGAGAAGCCGCTCTGGCCTTCCGAAATATTTCTCTGATAGTACGTTCAGATTCTCCAACATATTTGTTAAAAATTTCTGGACCCTTTACCGCTAAGAAATTTAATCCAGATTCAGTTGCTAACGCCTTGGCTGTTAAAGTCTTGGAGCATCCAGGAGGGCCATAAAGGAGAACTCCCTTGGGAGCCAGAACTCCCAAACTTTTGAAAGCCTCTGACGCTTCCAAAGGCAATTGCACAACTTCTATGAGCTTTTGCTTCAACTCTTCTTGTCCTCCGATATCTGACCAGTATACCTTTGGCATCTCTAAGAAAATTTCACGCATCGCAGATGGTTTGATTTCTGGCAATGCTTGCTGAACATCGTCTATCGATAGCACAATTTCGTTCTGGTTGGTTCCTTGTTTAAGACCTCTGGCAATTGCCTTCATCACAGACTCTCTGCATAACGCAGTGAGATCAGCACCAACATAACCATGAGTTTTGGATGCAATTGATGTTATATCATCACTAGACAAGTTGTATTTAGTATGATTCATCTTTTGGAAAAGTTTTTGCAAAATTTCATTTCTAGAATCCACATCCGGAATTCCAATCTCCACTTCTTGATCAAATCTTCCTGGTCTTCTCAATGCTGGGTCAATCGTATTGGGCCTGTTAGTAGCTCCAACAATTACAATCTTGCTAGAGTCACCAATACTGTCCATCATGGTTAACAAAGTAGCCACCACTCTAGACTCAGACTCGCCACTATCATCAGAATTTCTGTTGGGAACCAAGGAATCGACCTCGTCCATAAAGATAATAGAGGGCTGAAACTTTCTAGCTTCCACAAATATATCTCTAATTGCATTTTCGGTTTCTCCTAAATATTTGGAAACAATCGAAGGCCCGTTAATAGTTAGAATATGTGCATTAGTGTTATTAGCCACACATTTCAAAAGCATTGTTTTACCTGTACCTGGAGGTCCATGGAGTAATATACCTCTTGGAGGAGAAATTCCAAAGTTGGAAAATAAAGTAGGGTTATGCAAAGGAAGTTCGATTGTAGATTGAAGTGTTGCAATCTGCTTGGAAAGTCCACCCACTTGATTATAATTAATTAATTGTGGCAATTGAGGATATTTGGAATAGGAAACTTCTGATTCTTTGCTTTGATGAATAGTAGTTTTAGTGGGGTGAAAAATGTAGGCAGGCGAAATGGTAGTCGAAATTGAGAGCTCTGTATCTGAATCCTCCAAATTAAGCTTATCAAAAGCCTTTTCAAGGTCCTCTTCGTTGATATCTATGATTGTCGCATTGCACCTCTTGTCTTCGTCTGTAATCTGGAACTTCAAGCCTGGGTAGATAAGGCCTATATCATCCAAAGCTTTATTGATTGAATTCTCGACTTTTGAAAATTCAACTTCCTCGTCAATGTTTACGACAACTGACTTGGAATATTCTGGTTGACTCAAATGTTTGACAATGTGGACTCTATCTCCAAGTAGAATGCCACCCAATTTGCGTAAGCCTGATGACATATTGATCACATTGAGATCATTCAATTCATTGGAGAGTGAAACCATTGCTATGACCCCAGCGACGCTGTTGTCTGTCTTGGCCACAAATACGAATTGTCCGTCTTTAAGCTCCAATCCTTTCGCCACATCAGGGTTCACTAGAACTTTCATCATTGACTTGTGAGATGGGCTTATTGAGGGACGAACAATGTAGGATTTCGGAAGTTTGATCTTTTTAACTGGGGATTCTCCAGCAGCTGAGCTGCTGGGAGTACTAGCCTTCTTTTTCAGAGAAGCTTTGGAAGACATTAATAGGCAATATAAATTGATTCAAAAGACGAAGTAGACTATGATGTATTTGTTATTATGTAATCTGTTACTAAGCGATGACCTTTTCCTTTTCCATGCAATTGCAGCCAACGACCTGGTTGGCAAAAGAAAGCTAGAAAATAAACTTTGGTATTGGATATCCTGGTTCGATTTAGACAGGGCAGCTTCTTGAAAGATATTTTCTTAGATTTACTCGCAATAGTACAACACAGGGACTTTTCTCATCTCATGGCAAAACTGTGTAATTAAGCAATACATGTCATAATTAACTGATACTATGGAAAGAAACTGTGTAATTCGGTGTCAATTTAGCTGATTCCTCTGTCTGTGCATGTTTGGTGAAATGACTCTTTCACCCGTGAATCATATGGTTCTGTTCAGCAGGCTCTCATATGAAATAATTCAAGGAAGATTTTAGCATACCAAATTCGACTAAGCTTGATCTTTAATCGAAAGGCTACTTCCTATGTAGGTTATTGTATGGTTATAAGTATCCCAGTCAGAATTCAGGACCTAAACTTCCATCCTTCAAAATCCATACTTCAATTTCACGTGATTGTACTGCATATACAGTAACCTCTTGAAGAGTAGGTGATAGAGGCATCAATTTGTATCCATACTAACTAACCCGGGCACACTGCTAATACTCAAGAGAGACACTGGAATGAGACTGGGTCGTTCGTTATATTCTGGGCGTTCGTTGGTCAGAATAAAACTGCCAAATCAGACTCGACTATTGTCCAGTGTTTTCGATGTGCCCGAAATCATTCTGAACAAAGATCGATGCCTAGCAAACGACAAGCTCATGAGTACACATAAGGTTCCATACGACGGCTTCAAACCAAACTTATACAACAGATCTTCCTATGATTTCAAATCTGAATACACCGGCCCAGCGAGTGGTGGAATGTCCATCATGGAAATGTTGGAACAAGACAAGAACTTCGAAGCACACATAATACCCAGAACCGAAAGTATACAGAAACTTGTCGGAGCTGATTTCCCCTTAACTGTACGTGAAAAATTGTGCATTTTATGTGGGTTGAGCAACATAAGGGTTTCCTTTGAAGAAGAGGCTGCAAGCCCAAGATCTCAAATTGTCTACGAGACATCAAAGCTTAGAAGCATTGGAAAGTCTCTCATAAAATTACATCTCAGTTTACAGACTGTTTTCACAGATGAACAATACCTTTCTTCGTCTACGTACGAAGTCCAGCAGGACGTGGACTTCTTCGAGAGCGCTGAAGACTCCATGATCTTGGAATTCATGAAAAAGAACTTAATCTACAATAACGTCATTCCATTTGAAGGTGCAATGAAATACGGTCCAATTCATTCTGAGCATTATTATAATTCTAGAAAGTCTAAGTTGAGAGACAAGACAAGCATTGGCAGTTTTTTCACATTAATAGGATTAATTCACGCCAAGTTCAAGGACAGCGTTCTTGAGAAAGTGATCATAGCTAAGGTCATTAACGGAGCTTATGGGTTGGTTAGCATCAGGGTGGAGGCAGAAACAAGAGGTTAGTATGCTGTGTATATTAGTTGTATATAATAATGGTGCATTTTTGAAAGAAGTAGGGTAAGTATTATAAGTATAAAGAAGCGCAAAAAACAATATCTCTCTTGATTTTCTCTTGTGCCTGAGTCATCTTAGAATGGAGAGAGGTATCGCCGACAATCAATGCAGCGTTCTTGACCTCACGACAAATTTCGTCCAATCTAGTAATAACTCTGACAATAGTACCTTCTGCTTCCACACTAATTTGCATAATTTCATTGAATGACAAGCCTCTGGCCCATTCATACACAACGTTAACCAACGCAAATCTTTTTCTTTCCAAAAACTCTTCTTCATCCGATGTTAAAATGACCTGAAAGTTCAGGTAAACCTGCAACAACTTGCCTGTGATTTCTAAGATTCTTTCCTTTCCCTTTTCCAATCTTGGAGTTAAACATTGGGGCTCATCTTCACTTGTCCTTCCTTCATATACGAAACAAGAAAGCAAGGCAACAATTTCTTCAGCCTCAAAGTCCGCAAGGAAGTTGTCCAACACTAACTCTGTAATCACAAGTTCCCATCCTGAATTCACTTCACATGCAACACGACCTTTCAAAAGAACATTTTGCGACTCATCAATGAAGTCTAAATTCTGCAAAACGTCAAGTCTTTGTTGGTAATCTGGAAGTAAGTCCAAATTTTCGTCAGACAAAGTCTTCTTGAGTTGATCAATTTCGATTTCAATTAAATCCTTTGACCTCAAATCTGAGTAACAACTCTTGAAATCTTGATTGAGCAAAACTGGGTTATTCGCCAACCTATCCAATACAGATTCTATCTTCCCATGGACCTCAAATAAAGCGATTTGCGAAATATTTGAAAAAGTAACTTCATCCCATTTACTTTGATTTTTCAATAGTGTCGTAATTAAGCCTTTAGCCTCTTCGATTGCGGCAGAATTATTGTTTAAAATCTTGAGTAGGGAAGCCTTAAGAATATACCTGCCAATAAAATGAATACTCGAATATGGAACTGAAGCAACCGCCATTTTGCCATGGAATTCAATTAAAGGCAATTGCATTTTAATATACTCTGACAATGGCAAGTAAGGAAGATTACTCTTGAGATTAAAGTTTTTTCCATGGTCAAATGTCATCACTAAAAAGCCGTCAGTTTTGTTGTGTTTCAAGATGAACCCGACTCTAAATCCTCTTGATTTGTCTCTGTAACAAATCAATCTACCTACTTGGAATATTTGATTCTTAATGATAGGCTGATTTTCAATTATTTGAATCATGTCAAAAAATAAATTTTCATACTCAGCCATTAAGTTGTATGTCTCCTGTAATTCTTCGTTGCCCACATTTGGTATGGCGTGTACTTTGACGTTGTTCAACTCAATTTGTAACTTCTCGACACGCTCTTGATTTTCAGGCACTAGCACTTGAGTGGAATTTTCACTGAATGAATGCTTGATCATCTCTTCAACTTTTAACGCTTCAATACGTAAAAGATTCAAAATCATGTTGTATGTCAATCTAAATTGTGACAGCAATTTGGTGGGTGTACCCAATGCAACTTCTTTGAAATCAAATGGACTTAAGGGTTGATTATAAGCCATAACAATAACAGTACCAGTATCATCCAATCCTCTTCTACCTGCTCTTCCGGACATTTGGGTAAATTCACCAGGTAATAAGTTTCTGAAACCTCTTCCATCGTGTTTTCTGGTAGAACTAAACACGACAGTTCTAGTTGGTAAATTCAATCCCATAGCAAAGGTTTCTGTGGCAAATAACACTTTAACTAAAGTTTTGGCAAAGAGGATCTCGATACATTCTTTCACAATAGGAAGTAAACCACCGTGATGCACAGCAATTCCCCTACTTAACATGTCCCTGATTTTCATGATTTGGGGAAGCTCTCTGTCCTCTTTCTTTAATCTTGACACGGCTCTACCAATGAACATATGAATTTCTGACTTTTCTCTTGCTGTACAGAAGTCAACGCTTCCCAAAGTATCAGCATATTCTTCACATCTTTTCTTGGAAAAAACGAAAATGACAGCAGGAAGCAAAGTGTGGGATTTCAAATATTGTACTAAGCTCACCCATGTATTCTTGGAAGGACCATCTCGTTGAAAACGATTACCTTGTGATCCTCCTCCTCTGCTTCCATTAGAAGAGCTGCCTCTTCCGCCTCCACCTCTACCACCTCTTCCTGTACCGCGATTTCCACCTCTGGCGCTTCCTCCTGGACCTCCCCGGCTACCATTTCCCATGACAGCTTTGGGTGGACCATTCTTACCATACTCTAAAAGATCCTTGTGCTTTTTGAACTCTCCTTCGTTGAACTTCCTTTGGGCGTCAACGATCTTGAACAACTCATCCTTTGCAGATACAAAGATCTCCAATGGAACTGGTCTTTTAGGAGTTGAAATGACATATATATCCTTTTGCTTTGTTCTGCCTACCCAATTGGCAAACTCGAATGTATTGGGAACTGTGGCAGAAAGTAAGATATATTTGACGTGATCTGGCAACATAATAATAACTTCTTCCCAGACAACACCACGATCCACATCATTCACATAATGAACTTCATCAAAAATCACAAATTCCACATCTCTAATAAGATCAGCACCTCTATACAACATCGATCTTAAAATTTCTGTGGTCATGATAAGACAGTTTGCTTCAGGATTTATTTGAACATCACCAGTAATCAAACCAATTTCAACATCCTTAAATGTTTCTTTGAAATCTCTAAACTTCTGATTGGATAAAGCTTTGATTGGGGAAGTGTAGATGGTCTTCGTCATATTTCTGGCCGCCATAGCAATAGCATATTCGGCAACAACCGTTTTACCAGCTGAGGTGTGAGCTGCAACGAACACAGAGTCACCCTTCTCCAAATGATAGACTGCTTCCTTTTGAAAGGTATCCAACTCAAACGGCCATTCGCGAGCCATGTTAGGGACAAGCTCATGGAAGTTTTCCAATTTATGGTCCAAATCCACCACATGTGCCCAATTTCGTTGGACCTGACTCTCATTCTTAATGCTTTTGCGGATGGATGAATAATCCAATGGCACTATGCCATCGATTTCACTCACATCAAAGGGAGCATCCGAGTATGAATTTATTTCTTCAATTTGTACGTCAAAATTTGCTATGTCCTCCTCCTGCTTTTCCTCTGCATCCTCGGCATCGCCCTCTGCTTGCACCAATTGAGTTATATTTTCACCTTGGTCCAAATGATCAGGAATGTTCAAGCCTCTGGTCAATCCCGGAGGAATATCAAAAAGTCCCAAGTCACTCTTGTGAAGTAATGCTGTGTCGTCTTTTGGCGCCTTGGCTCTCAGTGCTTGGTCAAGAAGACCACCTGGCTGGAAGGGCAAAAAGCTCGTTTTGCCCTTGAGAGACTCGCCTTTAGATGTGTATTTCCTGTTGATCGATAACGAGTTGGCGGAATTTGCATTATCCACCTCGTCGAGTCTAATTTCCTCTTTATAACCCGAAATCTGCCCCGAGAGACCAGATCTCTTGAATCTGATTGAAGTTCTCCCAATAGAATTGGGCATGTTCAACAAGGTTTCATAGACCTTGGACTTGTCCACGGTTGGGACCTCGTGGACCAAATCCAACAAGTCCCAGGTCAACTCATTGGACGGGTCCAATAACTCAGTGGTGATATCTTTCTGCATGATGTGTAGTTGAATGGATACGCTTCATCTAGTATGCAGAAGTGTGGATAGATACACGACCCTGGAAAAGCTCTGGCAGACTATGAAAGGAGGCCAAAAAATTATAAATGGAGATAGAAAGAATATGTGTGATGCCCTACGGGGCCAATATGTTGCTATTAATTGAATACGATCTAGTTTGTTCTGCAATGTAGAATTCTCTGACAAAATTATTTTAGTTTGTCCAAACTATAGAGATTATAAAAATCTGGAATATTTGAAAAATTGAAAAATAGGAAAACTAAAAAATTGAAAACCTTACCAAATCCGACCAAAAAGCGCCGTACTTGCACTTTAAAGTAACCAGTATGGAAGTCGCCCATAGACACCATGCCAAAGTCCTCCACTCTTCAATCCTACTAAAATCTCTAGGTCGTGTACCAACCACATATATAGACAAATAAACCTGAACACTCTACACTGTAATCATCACCATGTCCCTTTGCAAGACCAGGTTACAAGAGGAGAGAAAACAGTGGAGAAAAGACCATCCTTTTGGATTTTATGCCAAACCAACAAAAGGTGCTGATGGTTCTTTGGACTTGACACAATGGACGGCTGGTATTCCTGGCAAGCAAGGTACTCTCTGGCAAGAGGCCGTGTATCCTATCACCATAATATTCCCCGAAGACTACCCATCCAAGCCCCCCAAGGTGAGGTTTCCTGCTGGATTCTACCACCCCAACGTATACCCTAGTGGAACCATCTGTCTCTCTATCTTGAATGAAGAGCAAGACTGGCGTCCAGCCATCACTTTGAAGCAAATTGTTTTGGGTATACAAGAATTGTTGGACACCCCAAATCCAGACTCTCCTGCCCAAGAACCCGCGTGGAAGGCCTTCAGCAAGGACAAGCAATTGTACGAGAAGAAGGTGAAGGACCAGGCCAAGAAGTATGCATCTGCGGGTTAAACAAGCACCTTCAAAGCTTCGATAGAAACCCGGCCATCCTGGCATACATTTAGTTCATGTAATTTACCTGTAATATATATCAACAAGGAAACGTGTAGAAAACAAATGAAGACAGACTCCTATGGATCTGTCTCTCTACTGTAAGCTTACATATGATAATAACATTGTTTATGAAAAATGAACATTATAAAGTAACAGTGCCTTCACTGTCCTTAATAAGGTCTCGGCTCTTGCTGATGTTTGTTCCTGTGTGTAGTTCACCCAATTGGGACGTACCCTTCTCCTTGTAGGTACTAACAGCGGGGATGTCAGCCTTGATTCTGCTCACCAACGTCAGGTAGGCTCTAGGCTCCAACTTGATCAAAGTGTGCAAAGGAATCGACATCCAAGGACTTTCCTCTTGGGGAACATTCATAAAGTATGCGTATAAACACCTCAACACAGCCTGGTGGGTGATGATCAATATATTTTCCTGTCTTTCTAATTCCATAATAATAGGCTCCAATCTGATGACAATGTCACGATACGATTCACCTCCCTTGTATCTGTACTCATATTTGTCATCATCTCTTGCCTTGAAATCTTCAGGGAACTTCTGTTCTATTTCTTCGTATGTCATGCCATCACATTCTCCCGCATCCAACTCGTCCAAAGCCTTCCATTGAAGCTTTTTCTTGTATGGCAAGAAAGAGGCAGTTTGTTGAGTTCTCTTCAAAGTAGAAGTCCACACAGTCAAATTGGTATGCATATTTTCTTCACCCAACGACTTCAATACCAATTCGGGTAACCTTTTGGCATATCTCCATCCTCTTTCGGAGAGATTAGCATCTCCACCGATTTGTCCAGTCAAGTTGAACTCGGACTCACCATGTCTAGACAACCATATACATCTTGGCTTGATGTGCAAGTTCATCACGTAGTAGACGATACGACTCTCCAAGTAACTTTCGATCTTGTTGAGAATGATCTGGGAGTTGACATTGATAAGCTTTATGAAGGTGAGCTCGGCGTCATTGCCTTGGTCCATAGTCTCGTATGTCTCCTCGTAGAAGCGGATTCTTTGAAGGAAGTCTTTCGTGGCAAATTCGTTGTCTTTGTCCACATAGTCGGGAGAGGTTGTCTTGACGTCAATGATGTTTTGCAAGATCAAGTCCTGGTCCGAACACGAGCTTTCCAAGAACATGGGCTCAATGAGGTTCTCTCTGCACAATTTCAAGATCTGGTCTCTTCTGGCACGGGTGGAGTTGGTTGCATCCAAGATACCCACCACTCCGTTTTCCTCCAGGAACCACTTCATCATGTCGGCCGTGGCCATGTTGACGGCCTCTTGGCGGGCCTTCAAGCCCTCGGGGTTGTTGGGGTCGAAGAAGGAGGCATTCAAGTCGTCTTCCTTGATTATTTCACGGCGGTAGTTGCCCACATTGAAGCACTTGGACTTGATGGAGAGCCACGAGAGGTAGCGGACAATTTTCTGTGCAATCAAGGACTTGCCTCGGGCAGGAAGGCCCACCATCACGACGCAAACACGGACGTTTTCGACGTGGGAAATTGAGTAGACTGGCATAGTGGAGGCGTGGGAATGGAATTCGTGGGGGAGGAGAAAGGAAATGGAAGGTGGAGGTGAATAGGCCCTGAGAGCAGCCTTGGGTGTGCAGTACTGGCGGATTTGAGGATCGTGCAGGGGACAATCGACGTCAGGGGACACGGACACGGAACGATGGAGCTGGGGTGCAATTCGCTGGCTAACGGGGTGGGTTGGAAGTAGTTAGTGGCCTGTCACTTAGGAGTCGTGCCTGGGGTCACGCGACCAGGTTGCCACGTGACTAAAGAGAACGCCACGTGACGCAGAACTACCCTGGCTACCTGGACAGCGTAGGACCCAGGGCCCGGGTGTGGGGAAACGGCGGAATTCGGGAGGTTTGTTCTGCACACGACACGGCGGTGGAAACGCGGTCGTGCTGTGCCGAAGCGACGCCGCTTCTCGTCGTCGTCGTGGAGAAGACAACTGCCTTCTCGTCTAGGCACGTGATCTCAATAGGAAAGGCGTGCCCACAGGGATAGCGTTTCTGATTCCTAAACCCAACCCTCCAGGCCTCTGTTTACCACACCCAGCCAGTGAATGTCGAGCCATGTCGATGAAACGCTTTTTGTCGAGAGGAAACAAAGATGATAAGGAAAAGGACAAGGACAAGGACAAGGACAGGGCTGCCGCCGGTCAACTTCCGCCCATAGAACAGGACGCAGCGTCCTTGGTCAGCGGCGGCTCCGAAGGCTCTCGAGACTCCATCACCGAGATGAGTCCCATTTTCGAAGGCACATCCTCCTCCGCCGAAAACAAGGACTCCCGCTTGCCGTCCTTCCTGAAGTTCAGGTTCAACAACGACCCCGATCTCACCAACCCCTCCATCCTGAACAGCAAGCCGTCGTCCGTGTTCACCAAAGACTCGGATTACATGGCCAAGTCCATCTTCTCCAAGAGTAGAAAGACGTTCTCCACCAAGCAGTCGTCCTACGGTGCATCGTCCTCTCAGGGCGGCAAGAAGGAGTCGGCCAGCAACTTCACCTACAGCCATCCGTTGCAGATTTTGAGTGTGGGCGCAGACGACACCAACGAGGAGTCGAAGAACCGCACGCCCGTGGAGAACATCTCTGACAAATTGCAGCAGTTGTTCGACGATTTGGCATTTATCATGCACCAGTTCCACAACTCGGTGGTCAACTTGACTACCTCTGTCGTGAATTCGATCGAGTGCTTCAAGAAGTTCATTGCCTACGCCGATAATCTTAGGACCACCGTCACCGATTCTGCGTGGCACTTCACCACTTACAATAACTACAGTTTGCGCAAGATTATGAAGATATTTCTTCATCTTTACGACAACTTGCTCAAGGACGAGGTTTACATCAAGTTGAAGTTGTTGTTGGTCAAGAACTTCAATGACTTTTCCAAGTCCTTGAACACCAATCCTCCTGAATATCAAGCTCCCCAATCGATTGTGAAGCCACAGAACTTCGCTATCGGCTTTAACGATGGGAAAGCCTTGCCTAATGAAGATGTCCTCTCCAGAATCATAGACAAGATCTCCAAAACCTTCATTTCCTTGAAGGAACAGAATGGATCGTTTATTGCTCCAATCGCAAGAGGTATCAGCAAGGATTTGCATATCCTTTGTCTCTACTTTGGATATCCAACTCCATCCGATTACCACGTGAAGTTGACCCATAGTTTGCATGGCTTGTATGACGATATTCATATCATGGTTATGAAAAATCAAATTGACTTGGCCTCTACAATGAAATCTGATATCAATGTCGAGACCCCTGTTTCAAAATTATCAAACTTAAAGTCGTATCAAACTGGACTGCTGGCCCAACCAGCCGCCCCTAATTCCGATTTTGTTCAACTCACTTCTCCACAGAAGTTCAAGTTGCCTTTCCGTATCCCTACTGATAACCAAAGACCTCCAATGTCTCTTTCTTTGTCAGTTGAAAATTCCATTCGTACCTCTGGTACTATGGGTGGTTACATCTACCCCATCATTGATTTAAAAAAGCAACCGCACTTGGAATCCTATACAAATTCAAAATTTGCCATCTCTTGTGGTCATGTTTGTCTCGACGGGACAACCGGTACTACTGCAACAGAATATCCACATGTCTCGGCTCCGCTGTCTGTATTGATCTACTTGTATAAACAAGCGTTGATGGCGCAATATCAAAAGGTATCCAACAGAGCAACCGGAAATGATGACATCGTACTTGCTGAATCTAAGGCAGCTTATGGTTCTGTTTTGAGGCAAGTGGAAGAAATGTTCCCTTTGAAGAGAGTTAAGGTGATAGACCCCAAGACCAAACAGGAAAGTTATGAATTGAGAAACTTGCCTAAGAATAGATTTGGCCAAATCATTTGGGGTGAAAGAACATTGATTAATTTGAAGAAGGATGCCAAAGATTCTGAGAAGAAATTATCCGATTTGGCCATCATTAAGGTGAATAAGAACTTAATGTGTGACCAAAACTATTTGGGAGATGACATACCATTTAACGAGTTTGACCCTGCATTAATGTTTGATAATCTTTATGTGAGAAAGGTTATTGACTTGAAGAGACATACCCCTAACAAATTGGATTTGAATATTGATGAAGTGGATTGTGAGCTTTCTGATGATAATGCTGAGACTTACAGCGGTTTATCAGTTTTCAAATATGGATCAACAACCAAATTTACGAAGGGAAATTTGAATGGAATCAAGCTTGTCTACTGGTTGGATGGTGCCATTCATTCCTCGGAATTTATTGTTAATTCAGTCGAGAACAATTCTGCATTTGCTGCTGGCGGTGATAGTGGATCTTGGATCTTGACCAAATTAGAAGACATTCAACCCAATTCTAAGGCTTTGGGAGTAGTGGGTATGTTGCATTCTTATGACGGTGAATTCAAGCAGTTTGGCTTGTACACACCGATGAGTGAAATTTTGTCTCGTTTAAAAGAGGTCACAGGTATTCAATGGGGTGTTGTTGGTACTACGCCAGAAAAGGGCAGCTCGGCTGATTATGACAGCGAGAACGAGCAAAGTAGCGATCAAGATTCAGCACACAGTGACTATGACAGTGACGAAGGAGACAGTATCCACTCTTCTGATGTGGAGTAAGAGAGCAAAGAGCACAATAGTGCAGACTATTGATCGTGTAAATAAAATTTGTACATTAAACATGATCTTGCTGGTAAAGAGAGGAAAGAAATGAGAATGAAACATTTTCAAGGAGGCGAAATAATTAAATAACAAGAAATATAAGTTCAATAACAAGAAACACAAATTGGGTCTCTTGCTAAATTAGTAGCTATGAAACATTCTTGAAGAGGATAATTTTCCACCTCAATATCAATAGTAGCCAGAAGTTGCGTATTCACTAGCCTGGAGATGCAGCAACCAAAACCTAATATTTCGATTTCAATTAAAGGAACTACTACCCTTACTAATATCTATAGTCAAAAACCCGAATTTTAATAAAATTATCAACTAAAGGCATGTCTCTATGTATATCTGGTCAACCAGCTTACATGTGCACGACCATATGTTCCTCGATCTAAGCACGTGACACATATACATATTTTTATCGCTATTGCAACTATAGAAATAATGGCAGGTCCTGGTACTGGAGTAAAGGCTCTCACTGTGGTGTTTGTATCGGTATTGAGTTGGTACACCGGAATCAAGTTCTGGAAACCCATCGTTATGTACGTTTTTTCATTGGATATGTGTCATTTCAGACTAACAAATAGTGAACAATTGAAGAAAGAAGATCGATTGAGAACTGACATCGAGATTGACTATGATGAACGGGAACAGCCAAAGTCTTGGGACGATTTGAGATCCAAGGTTCAAGAGTCCTGGAAGGCAACGGTGAAGGAAAGGACCAATGTCGAAGGTGGCAAGAAGGAGGAGTAAAATCCAGATGATAATTAGACAAATCAGCTCAAATACGACTGGAAAACCTAACTTTAAAATCCTATGTTTGCAGTCTAGAAGCCAGAAAGATTTATCGATGGGTCAAGATCATTTCTATTACTTGCACAGAATAATCCCAAGAAGCTCCTTCCTTAATCACCCTCATGTACATAGAAAGCAAGAAGCTCTGAGGATAGGCCCTTTGAATGAATTCTTCCAAATCATTTGAACTTATAAACTCCAGAGATATACACTGGAAGTGGTTTGTTTGTATATATAATAAAAATGTTGGTTATTCCTGATAATAAACTAAAAAAAAAAAATCGAGTACCTCAATAACTAAGAAATATACAGCTCTAAAGTCGTAAATTTCTTCATAATGTTGGTAAAATTTTTTAGATAAGCCCGCTCTAGGAGGCTTTCTGAGCATGCTTTATCTGGTCTCTGGTTTTTGTCGATTTGTCGTTATCAAATTGTACTTTAATTGAAATCGAGCCTCTCAATTTGAAATGTATAGTAAAAATTAAGTTTCCATTCATTTAACAGGAATGATGTTCAACCTATTCATCCTATCTATCCTGGCTTGTCCGTGGTTGACAATGATGTAGATTTGACAACTACTACACCCATCTCAAGTCGTGCATGTTCAATCTCATGTCCCTTCGTTACATGCGCATGAACTGTTTCGATGAGCTGAAAACTCTTACTATGGGTAAATTAAAGAGAAATAAGAACAAAAAGGCCAGAGTCAACCCTCTCAATCGCCCAGATGGCACCGAGAGTGTCGTTCAAGATCCAAAGAAGGACGAAAATACTCGTCAAACCAAGATCATTCCACTTCTCAATAAGCTCAAGTCCGCACCTCCAAATGAAAAATCCATGGCTTTAGGAGCAATTACTGTGTTATGTGACGATGAGAGAATGAGAAAAATGCTCTTGAAAGAAAAGCTCGTGGTAGCCCTTTTTGACAACTGTTTGAACAGCGGAAATGATGAGATTGTTGTGGAGTCTTTCGGTTTAATTCGTAACCTAGGCATCGAAGAAGGCTCGGATGTCTTGAAACATATCTGGAGATTAGATATTTGGAAGAATATTACCCAGGGATTAAAAGAAATTGAAGCATCCTACAAGTACTTAATTGAGAATGGTAAGGGAAAGGACAAGTCCAAGGTCCAACTCTTGTACGATTTCACAGAGAATATTTTGTCATTAGTTATGGTCATGGCCGGCGGATCGAATGAACTTTACGATTCCATTTTCAGTCAGATTAATCCAATCATGACCTTGGTCATACAGCTAATTTCCAACCAATTGAACACATCTTCTCCATTGAGAGTTTCCACCAAGCTTTTCAATTCTTTGCTTGAATTCATCTACGAGTTCTCTACTGAGTCTGATGAGTTTATTGTCAAACTCAACCAAGAGTTCCAATTCCAATTGGCTCCCATAATTCAACATGTTGAGGCCCACTTAAACCAATACAACGAGCTTACGCTCATCTACTTGGAAGGACTTAAGTTCAACCAGGGTAGCACTGATGGCTATCTCCTTGGAGAACAAGTTCTTTCCAACATCTACCAAATCTTGTCGGGTATAAATTTACAAGACCTTGCATCCAACATTAAGTTGTCTAATTCAATTCCCACAAAAGACAAGACTATCGAAGACATCAACAAAGAAAATACTATCGCTCTTCACAGCAAGATGCAACTTTCAACTTTGGAGGTGGCTCTTGACTTGATCACCTCTATTCTTGAATTTTTGGCTGTCTATGATAAGGCTGCCTTAGAAGGGGCCCCCATCCACTTACCATCCACTTTAGTCGAAGCCTTGATGCAAAAAACCTATCCAATTATTACTGAAATGTTCAAGTTTGAAATCCAGAACAACCAGGTGCTTCAATTAACCAACAAGATCCTAATCAGTATGAACAATCTCGTGTGGTTGCTTTTGTCAAACGAGCAATTGCCTGTGGAGTGGTTTGAGAAGAGTAATGAGATTTGGGAGTTGATTCTCCAAACTTCCTTTGAAGACGCTGAAATCCAAAAGACTACATTGAACGTTCTTTGGGGTATTGCGAAGTGTTTGGGCCCCGAGGTCCCCAAGAATGAGGAAATGATTACTTCATTATTGGCAAAGGCCGAGAACCTCAAACTGGCCGAAGTTCAAGATGAGACTATTGGAATCTACCTCCAGTTGGTGGGTTTCTTGGGAACAATTGGAATGTTCATCAACAATACTGCCTTGACCAGCCAGATTGGGCAATTCTTGATCCAGTCTATTGACAGTTTCAAGGGACCCGAAAACATTTTAGCATCTGAAATAGTGGTGGAGTGTTTGAATCAGCTCTACGACCTTTTTGGGGACAAAGACTATTCTTACGACCAAGAGGTGTTTGTTCAGCAAAACTACTTGAACAAATTGAAGGAGCTTGAGCCCGAGGTCAAGAACATGTACAAGAAGATTAACAAGTCCAAATATGGCCAGTTGAAGCTTAGAGCAGAGGAAGCATTCCTCAATTTGGGAAGATTTATACAGTATAAAGAAAATGAGAGTTAGGATTGCTGGCTCGTCAAATTTGGCATTTTCAGTAGGACAGGATCGACAGTGCATATGAACATCCACCGATGCCACACACTGGGGTGTAGGCCAAGCACGTCTTGTGTGGGGTGTGAGCAATAGGCGCTAATTGTAAATGAACGTTGTTCCTGAAAAAGCCCATCATCTCGGCAGGAAAATAATCCCGGGTGCATTGTGCAGATTACTATTTTGGGGATCATTTAGGTTTTTGACTTGTTTTGGTTCCACAAAAGGACAAAAATAGCAGGAAGTAGAGGGGTTCGGAAACTCTGTATCCAGCGTAGAGGACGGGCTGGGTATATGATTTGCCCATTTAGGGGGAGGGTGAGGCTCAGGCAGTCCCCCAATTCATTAATGTGGCTGCAAGGAACACCATGTCACCGAATGGATTGTGTTGTTGCCTAGAATAGCCCACAGTGTGGCTGCGACAAGTCCATGCCACCGAATGCAAAGCCAAACTTGACCAGAACAGCCATAGTGTGGCCACACCCACACCTTTTCGGTCAAGAAAGCACTCAAAGTGAAATTAGCCATTCGCAATCGATCAGCGGGCTGGTTGAATCAGACCCCCATTCCCCCTCCCTGGATCTGCATGCATATGTTGTTCTCCCAATAAAGTAATGGATGTGGAGATGTCAAACGGCGCTGGATGCAAGTGACATGATATGTACGTCATATACATCATCTACGTCATATGCATCAGCTACGTCATATACACCATGTACATCATGTACACCAAGTAGATGCGTTCCACTTTAGTCTGCAGCCACACGCATCGAAGGTTGCATGTGTGCTGGCCAGAGCAGGAAGAGTCAACTCGTTTCTGACGAGCACAACTGTGGGGCCAAATGGGGCTCAGAGTGGTTGCAACCAGCTCGCGAACCACAGTGGAGCGCCGCTTAAAATAGAAATTAGTTTGTGTTGCTTTGGACGGAACACCCTTTCTATTGAGGACATTTTTTGTGCGGCAGTTATTTTCTGGTTAGGTCCCCTAGTTGCAATTCCAATTGCCTCGGACAGATCACTATGGTGTCTTGAAGTAGCCAGACAAGGGCGCAAATAAAGTATAAAAGGGTCCTCATATCCCCAGGATATCCCCTCATCTATTGTATCCACCTTGCCCATGCAATTCTTGTCCTTTGCCGCTTTGGCCACTCTCGCTTCCGCTGTCGTCGCTGCCGACTACAAGCTTTTCGCCTCATCCAACAGCACCGAAGTTAACGGTAAGGGATTGAGCCCTTACCACGAGGGTGCTGGTATCAACTTGCTTCTCTTCGGTGCCGACTCCGGTGACTTTGACTACGATGCCAACACCGAACTCTTGACCCAGACCATCTCCAAGGAGGAGGTCTTCACCTTCTCCATCAACAACCACATTGGCTACGCTTCCGTCAGCGGAGCCACCAAGGTCACCATCGAGAAGGGATACTTGGCCATCAACGGTAGCACTGAAGGCTTCTTCGCCCAGAAGAACATCGAGCAAGTTGCTGGCTACACCACTCACGGCCCTCCTTCCTGGGGTCTTGTCTACTACCCAGCTGGTAGTGAGAAGGGAGTTAATGACATTGTTCCTATCAAGGTCAAGGTCACCGAGGAAGCTTCTCCTTCCTCCTCTGCTGCGGTCCACTCGTCTTCCCACTACGCCAACGCCACCAACACTAACACTGGTGTTGCAGTCACCACCACTGCTCACAGCACTGCTACCAAGAGTGCTGCTGCCCCAAGCCACCCTGCTGCTATTTCCAGCCAGAACGAGGCCACCGGCAAGATTGTTGGTGCTGCTGCCTTGGGTGCTGCTGTCTTGGGCTTGTTGGTCTAAGTCGTTTATTTAATTCTCTAGAGGCTTGAGGTCGTACTATCAATGAACTATTAATTTGGAAAATTGTAGAAATGCAACAGAGTAGATATTGTTTGCAAGTTGTAGCTTGAATTTATTCATCAAAACTGGTTCTATATCTTCTGGAAAATGTTGGTGCAACCGATGTCACAATGAAGTAAAATATTACGACCATCAATTGCTCTTAATGTTTTATTCTTGATCTGGTATTGCAGTCTCCAGACACTTGATATGCCCAAGACTAGGATACTTGAATGAGACTCATCTACATATTCTCGAATAACATAAATTAAATACTGTACAGCGAACTAAACAATTACTCAAAGCCACTAGACACATCAGGCCAGACACGCTTATACATGCTCATGGCAACCACATCTTGAGATGTCAATTTACCATCGAATTGCGCTTTGAAGTAACCATGAGTACCAAGACTCTCCTTGATGAAACCACTTCTGCCCGACTTGGTGAACAATGGAATGGCCTTGAACCAGGCAATGTCGTCGGGGTTGAAGAACATGTAACGCACTGTCACAACTCTCTTGTGAATCTTCACAGGGTGACCAGTCAAAACTGCTCTTTGCGCAATCACTCTCGTGTGGTCACAGTTCAAGAATGTACCCTGACCAACGAATTGAATGGAGCCATCTGCAGTTGGCTTGAAATAAATAGCAGGGGCACTGTTGAACAACACGGGGGCAATTGCAGTAGCAATAGAGGTATTTCCTTGGTGAACAAAATTTTCGTACTTGTGTACATTGTTCGCATTATTGGATGCTTGATTGAATGCTGGTTGAATAACTTGTCTTCTTGGGCCATATTGGACGACGATGGACTCTTTAGATGGGACAGGCTCTTCATAATTTTCCCATGATTGGAACGAAAAGTTGCAAACACCCAATTTGTGTTCGTACTGGAACAATTCGAAAATAGCCAATGGGGTGGTAGAACAGTTGATCTTTTCCAACAAATAGACTGGGGCTCTGATGTAGATACGTGCCTTTTCACCAATGCTAATCTGGGCCTCCTTGATAGCCTCTTTGTTGACTCTATTCTTGGTAGCCTTGTAGTTATGTATACGCAACAATCTATTCCAAGCGTTTGGAGCCTCAACATCTTGCTCATCAAAGTCCCAGTCACAGTTGCCCAAAGACTTGATACCTCTGAAGGCAGCCAATCTCTCCTTACCAGATTCAGATGGGTTCAACTCAATCTCATCGGGGAATTCAAGATCATCCTTTTCCATTTTACGATACTCCCTCAACTGCTTCTCTTCTTCCTCAGGAGAAAGATCCACATGCATTTCAGTGAATTCAGTAGGCGCATATTCAGTTCCAGCAGGTTGTGGAACGAAGTCTTCTTCCATTTGCTGGTCTTGCTCGATCAATGGCTCATCATCACTCTCAATGTCAGAAGCAGCATCCAAGACATCATCCACAAACCACCTACCTTGATATTCGGATGTACCTTTTGGCAATTTCTTTCTCTCATGCTTTTTTACCCCATCGTCGTCAAAGTAGTTTTTACCGTCCATTTTAACACCAAGATTGTCATTATCATCGTCAAAGTCTATGTCATCATCCATCTGAATTTCCTCGGGATTGAGCTCATCTAATGTCTCTTGGTTTTCATCTGGAAGGTATTCTTCTAAAGCGTCTAAACTGTTGATATTGGCACGGCCCTTTGGCATTTTCTCAATTTTGTCGATTTGGAAATCACCAAATCCGGGAATATGCACCAATCTATTGGCACTGAAACCAATACCTCTGACGGTACCTTCAAAAACCACATGTCCCAGTTCGGTTCCATGCCAATAGGACTTGTCCGCGACCATATAGCCCCTAGAATCTCTCCACTTGATAGACTTGGGAAACTTTTGACAAATTGTTCTCAAACAGTTGATATTTTCCGATTCCACCTCTAATGCATAAAGTTTATCCTCATTCACAAAAAAATGGTTGAAGTATGATTGCAACGACTGTCTAATATCCAATTGAAGGTTTTTCTTAGGATAGGCAGTGGCCAAGTTGGGCAAGACACCGATAACGGAAGCAATACCTTGAGCAGTGAGAGCACGCAAAATCTGCTCACCGTATTCACTATCCACTTCTTCAGTTGCTGAGATACCGAACACAACTATATCAGCCACTTGAGCAGCGTCGAGAATGGCGAGAATATTGTTTGGGTCTGGCAAAATGATCTTGACATTCGAATTGAATCTGGCGACTTTGATGCTTTGGACAGATGGACAAGCAATGGGCTCTTGTAAGTCTTCATTGAACAATCTGTGTGCAATATCGGATGCTTCCAAATCTCTAGTTAATGCTATGACAGTGACAATCTTCTCTGCTCCCTGAGAGCCTTCAAACAACTTTCTGGTTAACTTGGACTCTAAGATCTTGTTTTCTTTCAATTGTTTAGCGATATTCTTTCTGTCGGACTTGCTGATGACTTTAACCTTGTTTCCACCACTGACAGTCTTCTCCACCTTTCCCTTGTACTGGTTCTTCAATTGACCCTTGGTAGAATGCTTTGATTTAAATGGCTTGTGGTCATTTTTCAACGTGGACCGGTGTGAATGCCCCCCTTTAGCCATGATTATAGGTTAACGATTGATCCCTTTACTAACTTTGAGATGAGATGCCTGAATTTTTTACGAGTCAGGCGCATGTCACGTGCGTACAAACAGGGCAAAGCCCTAATAATTGAAAGGACTGTTTTTGAAAGCGCACGTGAGATAATTTCCTCACTCGCCCTTCTTCCATATACAGGCCGCAGTGAAAATCTACACTGCTTGCCAGCGAGAAAATTCAATTTAGAAAATTGTTACTGACCTTATACAACAAACATATTATAGTAATTGTATGTAACCATGGAACCCATATCAGTGAACCAGTCGAGACAAGAGAATACCAATAACGCAAATCCTTCATGATCCGAATCACCAGAGTTAAAGAACGAAGTTGCCTGAAAAATCCGTCATATCATGAGCTTCTGGACGAACCCTTGACGAAGCCATGAAAATCTAGATATATCCTCCCTAAGTCCGTCAGATAGTTGGCTCTAGCATCCAAGAGCTTGGCAAATGTCCAAATGAGCATGTTCTGTCCACGTACTGTCGTTCTCTACTTCATCCAACCTGTACTAACATATAGCAATATGGCTCACGAATCTGTTTGGTTTTCCCACCCAAGAAACTTCGGTAAAGGTTCTAGACAATGTCGTGTCTGCTCCTCCCACTCTGGTTTGATCAGAAAGTACGGTATTGAGATCTGTCGTCAATGTTTCAGAGAAAGAGCCTCTGACATTGGTTTCCACAAGTACCGTTAAATTCAACAACATAAAGATTCTGTATTTTAATAATGGGGTTCTTGTTTGATAAATCACATCAAGTCTTAATTACGACTTAATAAACACTCGACAAAAGAAGACTGTAGCTATATAGATCTTAAGCGAAATTACTGCTTAGATGAGAGACAATAAAACACGTTTACACCTAGAGGGATCCATGGTTTATAAGACGCGTTACTAGCTTCACAAGCAGGGGCTTGTTAACCTATTAGCTGACGTGTTTCCGATGTAAAGTGAATCTATGCTGGGACTAGATTAGATCAATTCTATCAGAACGTGGAGGTGTGTCAAATGTGACATGCAAAAAATGCTACCCACAGTAACTTCAGGGACTGGAGGTGATAAGTTTAGAGATGTAACGAGATGCAGAGATCCAAAGAGTTGAAAAACGTGCTATGTAGTCTACATTGTGTCCCATAATATCGACATTCAATGCTCATCGCCTCACTTAAAAGACCCAACGAACACCAAACTTCCTAACAGGGAGCATTTATCTCGGGAATTGAAAATCATATAAATGGCAACGAGTATAACTTGACAATATACATTATCTCGTCGTGGCAAATATTCCCTTGCTTTAATAAGCTTTTTGATTGAAGAAGAGAAACTTCTTTTGGGAATTCAGGTGGTTTTATAGTTTCCAAAAAGTATTACCCGGACATTACACCTATGGCGATGATAGGGTTGTCTAGTTATTAACCATAAAAAATGCCGGATAAGACGTATGGAAGTTTCATGGAACCCTCTAAGAGGCTCATACAAATACAAACATGGCCTACTACAAGTTTTGAAAATTAGAGAATGCATATATTATTGTAATTGACTGTTCTGCATGTGAGACTGCCATTGATCAATGTCTATACGTAAAATAAGTAACGAGCGTAGTAGACCGACCATAGTTATGAAGCTGGCCAATCCAACAGGAACCACAGCAAATACCACAATATTATAAATGTCAAAAAATCTGGCTCTTTTTCGAGCACCCCTTCTCAAATCAAGATTTGAAGTAACAAAATTACCTCCAATGTATGTAAGTGTAAGGCAGCAGCTTATGAGAATCCATATGTGCAAGCCGTACTTGTATCCGTCAGCGGTAAACGAGCTAACCAAATAGTATTCAATGGTGACCATAATTGTGGACATTGAAAGTACCCTCACTATGGCCGCTGGAGTCAGGTACGTTACGATCCACCTGACGATAAGACCATCTAATGCAGAATATGACAAATATGCAGATACCAAGCACCACACCCCTGTTAGAAAATGCTCCGAGAGCCTTCCTCCAGTAGTTAATTTATCCAAGGGCACTGCTGGTTCCGGATCAAAAAATACTCGTTTCCACAGCTGGAACAATCCTATAAGGGCCGGAATAAGAGACACGTCTCGACATATTGCCAATGCAAAATGCTGTCTTGCATTAAGGAATTTTAAACCTAATTGTTTTATTGAAGACCGCTTGTACTCATCCCTAGCCAGGGAACTTCCAGGTACAACATTAGTGGGGTTTGAGACCGTGGAAGTGCTGGTTGACTCTGACAGAACGACGGAGTTATTTCTGGACGTCAAGGTGGTATCCCCTATGGCCACTCTTGCTTGGTAATGGCGCTCATGCATTAGTTGGGAGGTCTCATATGAAGGGACCTCTTCGGTTGGATCGAAATCCGTTGCCACAACGGGCAAGTTCACTGAAGCAGCACGCAGAGGAACGGTGTAGTCTTCATCTACCTGATGTGACTGTAATTCACTGGTGAATCGACGCCGGATTGCGTCTATGAAAGCCATGGCAAATTCACAAGGGGCCCGATTCTCAGGGTATCGGCTATGGAAACGACTCGCTAAGCTTGTGGACAGGAAGTAAAGATAGTAGACACTAGGGATTTGTCAACGGAGCAAGACAGTTCAGGGGATCTCTCCTATAAATAGTTATCTTAGTTGGGACGTTTTGATAATGATTTCAGATTTTTTTATTTTCAATGCGATCGTATCGTGCCACGGTTTAGTGGTTAAGAAATACGAGAACTACAACCCTTGTTTACGATGTCCCTTTTATTCAATAAAAAAGAGTGGATGCAACTATAGACGGTATTAAGATTAGATGGCTTCTAATTGTTGACTAATTTCATCCAATTCAGCCTTGGCCGAGTTGTGTTGTTCGGTCAACTCCTCGAACTTCTTCTCCCACTCCTCCTTCTCGGATTCCAAGGAAGCGACCTTTCTCTCCAATTGCTCGGCCTTGATGTCGGTCTCTCTCAACTTTTCGGTGGTCTCCTTCAAGTTCTTGTCGGCCTCTTCCAACTCGTCTTCCAAGACTTGGTTCTTCTTGGTGTAGTTCTCGTTGGAGGTCTTCAAGGAGTGGGACTCGTCAGCAGTTTGCTTGATCTCGTCCAAGTCGGTCTCCAACTTCTCGACCTGCTCTTCCAAGACTTGGTTCTTTCTGGTCAACGATTGGATTTGGTGGTCCTTCTCCAAGTTTTCTTGTTCCAATTCCTTGATGCGTTCAGCCAATTCATCGGACTTTTCTTGCCATTTTTCGGCATCCAACTTTAAGTTGTTGAGTTTCTGCATGTTAGTATCGGGAGAGCTTGTAGGGGGGCTATGGCGGATAGATTCGGGAATTGGACGACGAGGGGTGTAGGCCCAGAACAGACGCGATTGGGGCGGACCCAATCGGCATCAATCCAGTGAGCCACGAGCTGTCCAAGCGCTAGTCCAGTCAATGAGGCCAGGACCGGCTGTTGGCAGTGGAAACGGGCCCGTCGGTGCCAGAAACACGCCAATATGACGTGGATCGCCACCACGGACACACCCGTCGAGGGGGACCAGATCGGGTGGCAGGGCGTCTGCCCGCCCTGGTCCCGTCGTCACATCCGCCATGGCCCTCGCAGGCCACGGGTACTTACCTCCCTGAGCTTGTCCATGATTGATGTGTTAGTAGTGAAAAAGAAGAGTGGCTACCAGTGCTCGATCTGTGGGTATATTTGTTGTGATCTGTTCAATTTGTTGGTGCGGTTTTGTGGATGTTCGTCAACAGGGCGTGTGCGGGCTGCACAACAAGCCCAGTCAGTCACGAGCAAGGGTGGAGGGGCATGAGGGTCCAGAGACCACCGTCAGGGGCACAGCCCGATAACGATTGGCCCATGGAGGGGCCGTGGATGTCCAGGGCAGAAGGTCCGGACTTACCAGACTGGGACTGGTGCCATGTGGACTTGACGAGAATGGCGCCATCCGACATGGACGCGACACGCGACATACCCCTTATTACATGGGCATGGACTACCACGCCTGCACTGCTACTACCAACACTGTAGAGGCTGTAGATACTCTGACTACTGTACAATGCAGGTTCGACCGCGGCCTCCACTGTTTCGAGCCCAACTGCATGTAGTTCAGCTGTGTAGAGTGCTGGTCCAATACATACAGCTTGTACAGGACTGTCTATAATCTACTAATGTACACTATCACTCTGTGCCATGCTGGATTTCCACAGCCAAACAGGCGCCTGTAAATAATACTGCAAATGGACACACACACCGTCCCCACCGAATGTACCGCTTCTATCTACATCTTCTGCCTCTGCAGTACCCTGCTTCTTCCACTGTACCCTACTCTTTACATCCAGTACATCTTACTTCAGTCCACATCACAGTCGCTCCTTCTACCGCCCGCACTTCCAGAAAATCGTCCGCCCACTACTCCAGACTACTTCCTGCACCGCACCGAGACGGCACGCCAACATGGCACCACGCTGCAGCTCCCGGGCCTAAATGGTGCTAAAGACAGCACCTGTGCCATAACCGCCGACACCGGCATGTCCTGGCCCTTCACCCCAGAACAGGCCATAGGGGGCGAAACCACGCGCCCTCTGCTGCCTCATTCCAACCTATTACTTTATTCTCCTCCCTCCTCCCTCATTAGTCTCGCATTCCAATGCGACCGTGCTGCAGCCCGTTCCTCTCACGTGCCCAGTCTTTTCCGTCCAAGCCAGCCACCTTTGCAGCCTAGCCATTGGGTCGAAATAGACGATGGCCTTCAGTCTTCTACTCCCTAACTCCCCTAGTCTTTTTTTTTACCGTCCGCACATAGTCAGTCCCCAGAGGTTATCGGCGCTCCACTCACTCCCCAAAGGCCCCCTTGCTCCTGCTCTGTGTTCTCTTCTCATCATGGCCTCCGGGATGTTGATAGACACCTCCTCCACAGGCACGTTCCAAACGGCCGCCTCCAGCTTCGCCCTTGCCCGAACTTCCCCTGGCTCAGGCCCCACCTCCGGCTCCTCCCAGCTCCCCAGCATCTACAACTACTACCACACCTACCACACCCACTCGTTGGTGGACTCCATCTCGTCCCCAGAAAGCGTCACCGGCATCGAACAGATCCACCCACGATACTTGGGCCACCAGCCGTCTGCCCAGCAGCTCCACTCGCATTCCAACCCATTCGACATCCTCTACGACTCCGACCTCCAGATAAACACCTCCTTCTCCGCCCACCCAAACCCAAGAGGAAACGGCAATGGAACCACCATGGCGCCGGTAGCCAGAAACGAAAATGGCCCCCCAGCAGCCAACATCATCCTGCCGGGCGCCCCCATGGTCACAGTCATCGACAAACAAGGCATACGAAGATCCGGCTCCATCATATCCACCTCGGCCCAACTCCGCAACAGAAACAAAATCAAGAAGAGAAACAAGACGTTGAAAAAAATCGACATCTTCGACTCCGACTCCTCCAGCAACGCCAGCACCATACCGAAGCCTTCTTTCAAAGAGAAGCTCAGATTCACCTTTCCCGTCTTGAGAAGAAAGTCCTTGCGCTACACCTCCCTTCGCAAGCAAGTGCCCACCTTCCAAACAAAAGACCAGATCAATGCGTTCCTTCATAGAACTGGCGCAGAAGCGCTAGTTAGGGAATTGTTGCCTCGCCAGGCCAATTTCTACCATTACAACAACATCTTGCCCCCTCGTCCAAGAATAAATATGAACAATAAGGCCATCACCATTTCGCCAGATTATGAGTCCATTCCCGCCGATCAAGTCCTCGCTCCTGTGGCGATCGCAAAAGACAAAATACAACAACCAAAATCAATAATTAAATCAGGCCATAAACGTGCATACAGCTCTATTCCGTTGCCCGATATCATCTATCAGAAATACAAGACAGCGGTATTTGCTGAAAAACTCCCCAAAGCTCCAAGGTTCGAGCAAATGTTTCCCAACGACTTAAGAATTTTAGGCAAGCAAGACATCACTAACATCAATAGAAAGTTTTTGTTCGAAATTTTATTGAGAAGGACAGTGGCTGCGAAAATTGAATACCGATTGAATCAACATGCAATAAATTTCCCTCGTCTGTCTTCAACAAGAACAAAAGACACCAAAACTTCCAGAACTTCTTCTAGCTCCGGATCACGTCCAGATGGAGCGATTAAAAGACCGGAAAACTCGGTTTACTCCAACAAGACACGCACGGAAAACTCTACTAACAAATCTTCCAGCCTTGAATCGATTAATACGGAAAAGCTAATGCAGCAAAACGCTTCATTATTTTCAGAGTTATTGCCTTCTCCCCAGATAAGTTATACATCGGACATTTTTGGAAGTATTTACTTCAAGGACGGGCTCTTGGGTTATGATTCCAAAAATTCATCTATAAAATCTGGCGATCCAAGATCTACTGTAAGAAATGATATTCAAAGTCCCACTGCAAGAAGAACAACAATCCTAAAATCTGCAAAAACAATGCCCCAGTCAAACGAACTGTTGTACATCAATGACTTCAACAAGGCATACTTCAGTAAATATAAATCGAAGGAACAGAACTACTTTGAGAAAACCTTGATGGATTCGAACGTCTATCAATTAAAGCCAATGCAAAGATCTGTGGCCACTTTATCTACTTCGGACAAGTCAAGTGATCATTTCCATAATTCTGGATCTTTGGTCTCTCCCCACAATGTGTCTAATGAACAAATTAAAACACGTCAGCAAAAATCTAGCATTTCTTCTTCCGGAAAATCAAAAAGGAATAGTTTGCCTTCTGAAGGACAAAGACAATCACAATCCACAACAAATACATCCATATTGCAGGCATTTGAGAATATTCCCGACGACATATCTTCGATGAATGATCATTATGCACTTGTAAAGGGCATTCGAGATAAGCACCATGCCAACTCTCCATATGAATCGTTACCGTATGAGATGCAGATAAAGAGACATTCCATGAGTTCGATCGACCAAATTACAACCAAATCAAAACTTAATCCCATTTTCAAAGACCGCGCGGCCAGCCAGACTATGATTGATACCTTCAACAGTTCTGAATATCCTTCAATCAGAATAATGCACACTCAGACTCAGCAAAACTCTACAGATACACAGAATGTTGGAGTGGATATTCATTCCTGGAAAGGATCAATCTCGGTCGTCGCTTCCGCAGTGGGATCCACATGTCCAACTGATTCTGCGTCAGTGGCCAATTCAGCAGCTGGTTCTGTCTCAACATCCCATGCTTCGAAACACAAGCACAACAGAGCCAAGTCTGATACCATCCATGAATAATATTTCAACATCTCGCATTGCATTTATACCTCGCAACCCAAAACTAAAAGCATGAGTAGTCTACAATAGCATCAATATTAAACTAATGTACATTTCACAATAAAATACAAAATAAGCAGACTATGCCACTAAGAAGTATAAACCATTGGAAGCATGAATTCTCTGATTCTTTTCACCATCTCTTCGTCAGGTAATTCGTCTGGGATCAGAGCTCCATTCCGAGTAGGATAGTATGATTGATCTAAAACATTAAGCATGAACAATGGTATTTTACCATCACGCACTCCTTCACAAACAGACAACACTTCTTCCACAGCAATATGACCTGATTCACTTAGCGAAATCAACTTATTAAACCATTTCCTGTCCTTGATATAGAATGGGGTAGGATCACGGCCATTAGTAACGGCTGGTGAATTGATGGCGTCAATTGCTGCTGTGGCTAATGCATTTTCAAACGTTATATTAGTTGCAGAATCCTGAATTGTATTTCTCGAGCGTTTGAGAGCTGGATCAACAGAGTCTTCATCTTGATTGGATTGTGACTGAGAAATATCAGAATCTGCACTTGCTTCGGTAGCAATCGACGACAATGCTTTCGAGAAAGGAATGTTCATATCCGTAGAATCTTCAGAATGCAATCTCTTCTTTTGTTTAGGTGTATGAGTAGGACTTCCCAGGATTGCCTTACCAGCTTTTGCTGGGACTAAGGGCTTAAAGTATTCATTCGAGGCCTCATGATAGTCAAACTTTGGAACTTCGTGAAAAATATCCCCCAATCCTTCAGCGTACTTTGGGTCTAATCTGATTAACAATGGCAACACTTCATTATGGTAAACCGACATGTATCTTAAATTTTCAGTCAAGAAGAAGTCATTCACTATCAAGTTGCCTTTATTAAACGCACTCAAAGAAGGCAATGATAATGATTCACTATAAAGTAGCGACTTTACCTGACGCTCATCAATCACAAGTGAATTAGAGGCATTTTCAATGATTTGGAACCTTCCAATGTCTGGATTCCATCTGTATGAATATCCTGAAGCAGAAGGGTTGTTTTTCAGATGCAACATCAAAACGTACCATATTTTGTATCTGTGGTGATTAACATTGAGTAAATGCTGTTGACAAGAATATTTTGTATATGTGGAGTATACGGTTTCAGGATTTGCAGCCCTCAATTGCCCGGTCACATAAGCCCATGCTTTCTTGTTCATCTCTGCTTCAGCTCCCTTTTGATAACTATGAACCACATCCGACAATAGCTTGATCAAGAATTGGTCCATCTTGGGTGTCCATCTTCTGTATTTAGATTCACGAGATTTGAGGTCATATTCAGTCAACTCGGGAAGGTCAGACTTCATTTGCGCCTGTGCTTCATACTGTTGATGATGGTGTACCGATTGTTGTAGATGGTGTTGCTGCTGCTGCTGCTGTTGTTGCAAGAGCAATTGGTGGTGTTCTTCTGGCGGGATTTGATGATCCACCTTGTGAGCCTGTTGATGTATCTGGTGATGTTGCTGTTGTTGGGCAGTTTGGGCACCTATTCGCAAAGCTTCAGCTGCCTGTTGTTGATCAACTTGGACTTGCTGCATGGAATTTCTGATGCTTTCAGGTGATGACATGGAACACGTCTGATAAGTGTAAATGTAAACAACTAACCTGTGATGTATGGCTGGTTACACTTTTAAAACCTTCAAATTAGTCGGGTGATTGTTTACAGGTTCAGATTTTTTAGAGCTTGTGCGATTTGTTTTGACTGCGCACGACCTAATATCAATACCGAGAGCCTCGATTGCTTTGAGCTTCACTGGAAAAATAGTCCTTTCTTTCGGGATTGCTCATATTGTAGCTGATAAGTCTGTCTTTAGAATAGGATTCAACTTGGGGTTCCCCTAAAGCAATTCTCAGCTTGCGATCAATGGCCAAATCCTCATGCTTTTCCTGAACCTTGGTGAACTTGTCGAGCATTTCATATATTCTTTTCCTCTTAATGGAAAGTTGATTGGTTACCCCTGACGTAGTTGCTCCTGTGGGTCCTGGTGTCGAGACAGGAGTGACCAAAGGAACGGGATTAGGAGCAGAAATGGGACTTGCTGAGTGGATGTGGGTAATTGAATTAAGTCGGTTATTGAGAGAATTGAATGTTGAAGATTGAGGTAAGATCATAAGCAAACCATACAATGTACGGTACAAGTATGGATGCTTTTCCGGTTCAAGCAATTGTAGCCTCAACTTCAAGAATATTGGCGATTCGATCAATTGGACCAAAATATCCAATTGAGTCAAAAGCTGGAAAGTAACCTCCAGTTCCGATAAGCTTTTGATAATCAAGTATGCTAATTCGTAGTTCGAAGTCAACAAACAAAGTGACAAAGCACTTGGTGCATTATGACACCAACTTTGAAACAAAGTTGCAAACAATGACCAATCCTCAAGCTTATACACGTCAAGGTTTTTTAACTTTTTGCGGAAAGTTGCCAATTCCAGAGTGGTCAACAAAATATCGTTCAAGGTAACAATAATAATATTCAAAAAGTCTAGGTCATCAAGGGATAGGAGAACTTCTGATAAAGTCTTGAAAATTTTCTCTGAATTGAGAATCACGCACAATTTTCTTATAATAAATTCAATTCTTCCCTTAGTCAAACTTGGCGAGTTTGATTTCTCTCTTTCAAAGAGTTTGATGAGCTTGATCATAAAATCTTTAAAAAAGTCTTGATTAGTATCAGACACCTTGGACAAGAGTTGAAGAACTTTAAGAATCACTTCATTGCTGGTATCAGTGCATGACTTGAGTAAACTAGTTAGCTCAAATTTGTTTTCCCCTTCCCCAACGAATTGGAAAAAGCTTTGCGGATTTCTGGTGTACAAGAATATAAGCCACTCCAACGAAGTAATTCTTGAAAGCTCATTCGAGGATGTTAAATACTTGTTTACAATCCTTTCTAAAGTGTGCTGCAAATTAAATTCAATGAACTCATCGTACACTTCTTTTGTGAGACCGTTGATAACATTATCGTTGATTTCTTCAACTCCATTAGCATTAGTATCAGGTTCACCGAACTTTAGCAAAAGATCTTGTAAGGCCCTATTGAAGCCCAAAAACTGATTTCTTAACTCAAAATCCTTTTCATCGTCCGCAATTGATACGTTCGACAATATAATTGAAATGCAATCAGGTAAACATTTAACAAAACCGATTGGAGCGGTTTCTAATATTTCTGTCAACCATCTTAAGACTATGGACTGGATTTCCAAGTAGATTTCATGGTGTTCATTTGCTAGTTCGCTATTTTTTGATCCATGTTCATCCGAGGTACGTATGAACTTTAGTAATATGTCAATAATTTTTGGGTAATCAATAAAAATGTCTTGACCATTGAGAAACAACCCTTCCTGAAGTTCGCTATCACTATTATCAACGATCGAGTCCACTTCCACGTCCCCGTTATCACGCTTTCTGACAATAGTGGTATCGTTGGACTTGATTGACTCTGTATCGTCGACTTCTTCTGATGCATGCAATTTGATATCTTTAACTTCTTCCGTAACTCCTTCAAGGGTTAGGTTTCTTTCCGCGATAGCCTTCTCTTTTTCAATTTTCTTCTTGTTCCTAATCAATTGGTTCTTCTTAACTTCAAACTTGACTTTGGAAATAGCCTTAATTTCTTTCAAGAAAACATTCAACATGTTTTCTGTTTCCAATCTAACGTCTGAAGGAGAATTATTCATCAAGAATTTGATCAAGGGTTCCAAAAAGTTGGGCAAAAATGTGATCAACTCCAAGGAAGGAATATCATCAAACAATTCAAGCCAGCTGATCAAGAACCTTTTTGAGAATGGGTCTATTGTGTACATTCTTTCCAATAACGTAGGGATGAATTTAGGCAAGGAGAACGCTTTCTGCGACTCTTGGGATTGATTCACTTGAATCGCAACACCTTCTGCATCCACCAAGTGACTTTGGATATCATTTGAAACTTCTTGTTGCTGCAAAATAGAAACATAATTGGTGGACTTGGCGCTAACTATATCCTTGATCAATCTGTCAAGAATATCTGCTGCATTCTTGACCGAGGACTCGGTATCGGCGACCAAAATGCATAAAATATCAAAGACTTCATTGAAATACAATAGCATTTCACCTCTGGCAATCTTGGCGATATTATAAAGTGATTCACATGCATAGTAACGAACTCTTGCATCAGTATCTCTGAAAGTAGCAAAAATGGGTTTGATGATTTCTTCTAGAAAGTACGCAATGGCAAACGAACCAAGTGCAACAGAAACACTCCCTAAAGCAGTAATAGCACCCATTTTGGCCGAGTTGGTACCACCATTCGTCAATTCGGCCAATTCGTTGATAATCTTGTAAATAGTTTGACTGTCATTTCTTGCCAATGCACCTTTGGTTGAAGACTCAATTTGAAAGGCAGTTGCCTTACGCTTCTCGTATATATGATTGGAGAGATCCTTGATCAAGGAAGGCTCCAAAATATTCACACTTCCCATCGTGTAGTATACCCTTGTCTTGGAGTACGCGATTTAAACTGGATCGTCTTGGTCACGTGCGCTATCAAACGTGCCCCAGGATAAGTGGACAATACTTACACCATCTACCATAATGTTTTCTCCGTCCGATCTCTGAAACATGCAGTTTATATTTGCAAACCCTTTGTAGTAAAAGGACGTTCTTCTTTGTTAAATTGAACCGGATATAGTTTATCTGATGTATATGTTCTAATTGCTCAAAAGATTTGTTTTCTCGCAAAATTTATGAATTTATATTTTAAAATAGTTTAAAACTATATATAAATAAGTAGCAGAAATTAATTCTTTTTTGCCAAGTCTAGCTTAGCATCCAAGTTTCCGCTTATGCCAATCGTTAGGTATATGGTTCCGTAATACCTTAATTTCGTTAATTGGTGAATGGAAATATACATGCATGATACTCGATTTAATGAAACATCGAGAATGCTCGTCTAAAGCTGAATTGGTTGGTCCTTCGTACCTGACTCTCCATTGATGTTGTTTCTCTTTCGCCTTTTGTTGTTGGGATTGCCTTTGCAAACGTCTGTCCAGGCACGCTCATAATATTTCTCGTCCTCTTCGTCTTCGTCATGATCACTGAAGTCGATGTCTTCATAATTAAAATCCGAATTGGGCTCAACCACTTCATTTTGGGACGAAGCAAGATCATCGTCCTGGATTCGTTTGCCCATAGAGCATGAATTAGTGCACAGTTCTGGTAGACCCGATAAATATGTTTCCATAGTGTTTCTGCCAATAGGCTGGGCTGGGGCAGAAGGCAATATCTTTAATAATTGGAGCAAATCTTCAGCCCCATTGGCGAAATCAGAAATTGCTGGCAACTTGACTTTGAATCTGATGAATAGGTTTCCTCTCTTGTATCGTTTTAGGTCGAACGCAATGGCTTTAATTTCGTCCACTTCACTCAAGTTCTCAAAGTATTCTCCACCTGAGACCATTTCGTTAATCGGCATTCCGAATCCTTTCACAAGCTTAGCTTCATCGTTATTGATTGTGCCCAAAATTTGCCCATACTGAATATTGCCATCAATGGAATTGTTGATGTGATCAATTCCGTGAGTGTTGACAAAAATCCTCAAGGATTGATCTGTCTTGAGGAAGTTTGGAATGACTATATCGCCACCAAGGAGGGCCGTCTTCAAATCAATTTCGTGTTCCATGTATAGGTCGTTAAATTTCCTGATCAAAAATGGGTGAGTAACCTCCTTGATATGTATGATGACGTCTCCGGGAATCACGTATCTACCCTCATCAGCTTCTCCTTGTAGAACTATTTTATCGTTGTGATTGGTGCCTGGTAGCAAGTTGATTTTGATGATTTTGTTTTCTTTGACGTAGCCATGTACACAGGACTTGCACACATCCCGTTGAGAGATGAATGTACCAGTCCCAAGACATGGCTTGCATGAACCTATCAGTTGAAACTGGGAAATGTGGTTATAGATTGTGGTTTTGACTTTTCCCAGTCCTTGGCACTGGCGGCACGTCTTAGGATTCATGCCACCGATTCCGTTACATATATGACATTTGCTGTTCTTGGGCAATTGCAATTTGATAGTTTTCCCAAAAAACATGTCCTTTAGAGTCGCATTGTATGTGTGGTGTATATCCAGTCCCTTGACGTACTCTTGGTCCAATGCCGATCCGACAGGTTCGATGTGCTTTTTCATATTGCTGTGCATAGTTTGGTGTTTACCTGGCGCTGTGAATTGCCGTGCAAAAATGCTGTTGAAGTCATTAAATACTTGGGAGAACATGTTTGTGTTGGCAAAGTTATTGGGATCCATTCCCATTCCCATGCCCATGCCCATGCCCATTCCCATTCCCATACCCATTCCCTGGTCAAAAAAGACATTGGTCGTGGATTGTGCTCTTCTCGAGGGTTTAGTCGGTTCCTGGTAAGTACCCTCAACTCCCGCCAAGCCATATGCATCGTACACATCGCGGGACTTCTTCTCTCGCAAGATCTCATAGGCGTGTGTCATTTCCTTGAACTTCTCGGTCAACTCGGGGTCATGGTTGGTTTTATCGGGATGACATTTGAGTGCAAGCCGTTTGTAAGCTCTGGCTATTTCTTCAGTGGTGGCGTCTGGTGCCACCGAGAGAGTCTCATATAAGTGGGTCTCTAGCACCATTTCGTCAACATCAAGAAGAGAGGATGATTGGGGGATATGTCAGCGTTAAATGTGTTGATAGTCAGGTAATGCCTTCCTCATAAGATTTGTGGTGTGCACATAGACAAACAGTCCTGGAGATCTTTCGATAAGATTCCATTGCTTACATCAGCTGACGAATAGGTGGGTGGAATAGACTGAAACAGGCGATGGCGGTGCAGCTGTACGATTACGGTTGCCACGGTTATGGGCCAATGAGAACCCAGGATTCTTCTTCGTGCCGGTCATTCGGTCGCCTAGAGCAGTGCTTTTGACCAGAGAAAGAGAGAGGCCTCAAGTAATGCATAGAAACAGCTTCACCAGAAAATACATAGCAAGCTTGAAGATTGGCTCAGCCGAGGTTGAGTCTTATGTATAAACAACTGTGTAAACTTGAATCCTACTAGTGTTTGGAAAGTACAACGTGACTTTTGGTTGAAGCCCGAATTTTAGGTTTTTACGTCTCAGAGCAATCTTAGCCCTTCATGTCTACGGCTCATACAATTAGATATTCGGAGTGTTTTCGTTGCATTAAGTCGTACTTCGTCGTGTTTAGATTCATTGTAACATCTCATCAACAAAGTGCTTCTGGAAGTTGGCCCTGTAGGACTTGTATCTGTTGAGGTCGTGGTTCTTGGCTCTTTGCATGAGTCTTCTGGTCTGCTTCTCCTGCTTGGTGACTTGGGTCAGGGTCAAGCCTGGAGCCAAGCGTCTATCCACCAAGGCGACGGTCTTCTGCGAGTCCGTGGGTTCTGGCGCCAAAACTATGTTCTGACGGTAGTATCTAGCCATGGACCTGTGTCCGATCTTGGAGCCGGTTGGAAGCGTCAACTCCACACCAGTGCTATCGACATGCACCAAAGTGTAATTGTCATTTATGCCGTTGTCGTATACTTCATCTTCTTCATCTTCTTCCTCTTCAACTTCACTCGTCTTCTCCACGGTGAAGCTCACCTTCTTAGCAGATGCCTTCTTGGACGACGTCTTTTCGTCGCCATCACTGAAGTTATAGAATTCAGAAATTATCATTCTTTCTTCCTTTGTTTCATAAGGAAGCTTGCAATGTCCCTTGGAAACCATGTGCTGACGAATGCTTTCCAAATTTTTACCTTCAAAACCACAGACCAAGCATTCATGGTCAATAGATATCACATCCCCAATGTACAGGAGGAGACCAACGACATCGACTAAGAACGATCTTTCTGGAATATACAAGCCATGATTTCTGTACATATGCTTAATATTGGTCTCGATTTCTTCGTTGTCCCTGCCACAGTAGAAACATTTGGTTATGGAAATTGAATGAATATGCTCGATGGACTCATCATCGTCCGATGAGTCCTCACTTGTGTCACTCTGTTGTGACTCTATCTCGACATCAACGTAATCGGAGCCAGAAAAGCTCATCTCAGAGCCAGTCTCATGACTAGACTCAAACTCTTTGACGCTGTTATCGCCCAAGGAAAACTGGGAAAGTTCTGACACAACAGAAATGGGACTGGCAGATCTGGAAGTTTCAAAATCATGATCCTCGAAATGTCTGCCTCTTTCTTCCTTGAAGAGGCCCGTGGATGGGTACTTCTCCAAATGCTTTTTGCTGTTATTCTTGACTTTCCGGCGGTAAATATGAAAACCATCCTCATCTTCATTCTCTCTGGAATTTTCGTTGATAGACTCTTGATTCAACACTTTTTCTGCAAACATTTCCGACGAAATGGAAGGCAATTCTGCCACTCTTCTTTTGAGATTGTATCTATGCCAGTCGGTCTTCATGTGCTGCCTTTGCAACTCTGCGGTTAAAAAACGAATAGCACATGTATTACATGTGAATGTCGATGTCTGGCTTGTTGCGTGGTTGGGAATAGCGGAACTCATGCTAAAGAGTAGTGATATATAGTGCTTAGATAGTCATTTGGGGACCAACCCGCAATAAGGTTTGGTTACAGTTTACACTTTAAGGAGGCATTTTGCAGGTTATCATTCTTGCAGGTAATCCAAATAGTGTTGAAAATTTTAACACCTACCAAAGATAACGACTATAGTGAATCAACATGGCTGTTCACATTTTCGGTAAACATGTCAAGCATAACAGTTTGGTTAGCGTATGTGAAGTTACTGTATTTTCTTTGGAAGTCAGTTTTACTAACTCATAGCACGGCTTGAAGAAAGCTATATTCGGTATTGGATACCATACCGCAGAGAGAATCTGTGCCAAGGTCGGCTTGTACCCTAATATGAGAATGAACCAATTGACGGAACCACAAATCATGGATTTGAACAAGGAGATTTCTGAAATGATGGTGGAAGGCCAATTAAAGCAAAAGATAAATGACGACATTCAACTCAAGAGAGATACTGGATCCTACGCTGGTTACAGACACGCCAATAGCTTGCCAGTCCGGGGTCAAGGCACAAGATCTAACGGACAAACCGCCAAGAGATTGAACAGAATCCCAAGATTCAAGATCTAAGAAGTCTTCGTCATATTTCATAAAAGTCCCAACCTGCTAGTTCAGAACGGACTTCCAGGATTCTGTACATTACCTGTATATATCATGACCCCAATTCACGTCATCAAGAAGCTTTCCATTGGGAATGAAGCTGTAATAAATTCATAAATTACGTTGAATAAGCGAACTCAAGAGTAAATTTAGAGCCAAAAATACAAGACACACGAAGATATTCAAAAACTCCTTTCAATAAGGATGAAAATGTGAAGCAGTGTCAGTCGATAGCGATTGGGTGGGACTTAAAGTCATCAAACTCCCAATTTCAAAGGAACACAATTGGTAAAAATGAAAAAATGGACGAGTCCGGAGTCGAACCGGAGACCTTTCGCATGCTAAGCGAACGC